>VZTY01021170.1:0-71696 GCA_013400935.1 Turnix velox | reverse complement strand
TGATTCTATGTCCCTGTCCATGACAGCAGAGTTGGAACCAGATGATCTTTGAGAGCCCTTCCAACACAAACTCTCCTATAAATCTGTGATCCAAATTTCTGCCTCCAACCACACTTGGTCCTTATTGCAAGAAGCAAGAACTTCTCATGTGAGGATTTAGTTTATGAAGATACTTTGCTTTTTTCTTATATGTGAACAAACAATATGTGAACAAACACTTGATAATTATCTCTATTCAACCCTTGTTCTTGTATTTCTTTGCAGCTTGAGATTTATCTTTGTGAGAAGATCAGACTAAATAAAGTTTTTTGCTGCTACTTTATTCTTTAATATTCTAAATTGAGTATTCAAATAAAATCAGTCTCCCTTCACTCGGAGTTTTTTTTCCTTTCTGAAAGCTCATTCAGTCCAATACAGAGCAGTCCCAAGTGAGTAGGGTATTTTCCTTGCAACAGACTTCTCTAGAACATTGGCAGAAAGTTTTCTGATTTTGTCATGAATTTTCAGCGCTCTAAGGTCTCTGTCATCGTTGTGTTAAAAGCTGGGGGCAATTTCCCCACTGATCACAGCAATGGTCACACCTGACTTACAGTGATACTCAATAACAGCAGGACTGGCTGCAGGATTTGGGGTAGTTACATGCTGATTAGTGCCATCCCTTTTGTGGTGTTGAATCTTTGGGGATCATTCTGGATTATACTGGTGAGGACACAGAGCTGATGTATCTTTTTAGGTGCCAGAAGAAGTGAAGTAAGCTGTGACTGAGAGCAGGACAAAACGCAAGCAGGGAACAAAGGCCTAAAGACAGCTGTGGTTTGAGAAGGGAGACAGACTGCACATAAAAGGAAGGAGGGAGTGAGAAGGAATGTGGCAGGTGGGGCAGGGAGAGGGGGAGGAAGTCAAGGAGTCAGCCAGAAAAAGTGATCCTAAGCATCACTTAGTCAGTAACAACATTCAATTCCAAAATCATCTGGTTTTGGAAAGTATTCGTCAACTTCCCTTCTGCCTGCTTGTGGGTACAACTCTACCACTTCAATTAGTCACACATTTGTACCTAGTTTTGAGCTGAAGAAGACCATCTGAGTAAAATGCAGCTGGAAAATAATAAAAATTCCTTTTGTTCAGTTTCAGTGACTTCCACTACAGTAGAAATTCTGAAAATCAGTTTCTTTGTTAAACAGGAATTACTGTACCTAAAGGCTTTCATCCTGGAAAATATGTTGTGACTCCTGCTAGCAGAAACAAGCATTCTACAAGATCATCCATCATTTTCACCAGGAGATGAGCATCACTTGGTATGAAAGAATAGGGGTTAAAGAAGTTTCATGAGGTTCAGCATTCTGTGGCACATGCCCTCGAAAGAAAAGCTGGCTTTGCTAAGAAGAAAGAATAATTCATCCTGCTGTTAATGCCATCATGCCATCCTCCAGCATTCTTTGTTTTTATTAGAACTAGTGCTTTTCAGGAAAAAGGAAAAAAATTTTTAAAAAAGGAAAAAATGCAGAAGTATCCATTTGGAAAAGAGGAGGATTGAGGACAGAATGTATTCATCCTGTTACATTTTTTAATTTTCTCTGTACATCTATTTTATTATTGCTGTGGGAATGCAGCAAAATGCTGATTCCCTGTACAAGAGGCTGTGTAAATTCCAGTTATGACCATACGACTAAACCTTGTACAATCAAAAGCAACATTTTCTTCTTACCTGTATTTTGTTTGAGTTCATGCCAAAAATGCAGCTGCATGTCCATACAAAATTTACATTAATTTTCCATTTTGTCTGAACTGGAATGAGATATGCTGCAGTTACTTCATTCTTTTGGACATTTCTGGATGGAGTGTTTGGGTGCATCTCCCACCTCTGTGGTGACTTAAATTGCACAGAAGCACTAGAAAGCACAAAATTGTTTTGATCCTTTTGTTCACTAGAGACATTTAGTTTACAGCAGATGCCACTGTGTTCATCCAAAGGCCAGACTACCATAGGTCTGTCAGCGCATATCAGGAAACCATGAAGATGCTCTAACTGCAACTATGGCTGGCTACAAAGCCCACTAAGTTTCCTCATTAAGGTCAAAGATTTCCAGTCCTGAACCTGGCCTCCAAATTCAATGAGAGGCACTGGAGTCACCTCTTCCTCTGTATTAAGAAAGGTACCTTCCGACCTCACACCAGGATAACTTCCTGAGACAGCCAGTGAAGTACAGACCTGCCCATAGTTATAAAGCTCCAAGAAGCAAAAGATCCAAAAACCACACAGGTTATTTACAGCAAGACTAGACCTAGAATTCAGAAATCTCATCCCTGCTGGCACTTCACCAGTCAGTCCCTTCCCATAGACTTGTTTATGAACATATTACCTGAACCTTTCCATGATCTCAAAAAGGTGTCCTTGTAAAAACCTAGAGCAATCTTTGCTGTCATCTTGCAGGATGCAACAGCTGGCTGACACCTCAGTATGCCACTGTTACACACACACACACACACACACACACACACACACACACACACACACACACACACACACACTCATCAGTCATCTATCCTTGCTGGGAGGTGTAAATCAAAAAGCTTTGGAATTGCGTTCCGCAGATTTTCCTGTGGAAGAACCAAAAGCAAGACATCAGAGTACCAATGAAATGATTCTTACAGCAAGGCCTTGCTCTTTCCATTTCACTGGCATTGTCTTCACCTTATACTCGGGATGATTCTAGTTTTCAGAAGTTTCTATGTATGTTACTACATCTGTATGTCATTACATCTGTTTTATCCCATAGAATCATAGAGTAGTTCGGGTTAGAAGGGACCTTAAAGATCATTGATTTCCACCCCCCCTGCCTTAGGCAGGGACACCTCTCACTAGATCAGGCTGCTCAGTGCCATGTCCAGCCTGTCCTTGAACACCTCCAGAGAGGGGTGTCCACAAGCTCTCTGGGCAACCTGTTCCAGTGTTTCACCACCCTCACTGTAAAGAATTTCTTTCTTATATCTAGCCTGAATCTACCCCCTTCCAATTTACACCCATTATTTCTAGTCCTCCCATCAGATATCTTATTAAAAAGTCCTACCCCTGCCTTTCTGTCGGCCCCCTTCAGGTACTGATAAGTTACTCTGAGGTCTCCCCTGAGCCTTCTATTCTCCAGGCTGAACAACCCCAACTCCTTCAGCCTGTCTTTGTAAGGCAGTTGGTCCAGACTTTTGATCATAGTCCCACTGTTTTTCAAAAAAAAAATTGACATAAAGCTCACCAATAATTTGTATGATTTGGTAAAATTCTTGTTTACTGCTTATTTTTGGAGGACTACAGCATTAGAACTGATGTTTGCAATGACAAAGCTCAGCAGTGACTCTTTCTCACAACTGCAACTACATATTTTTATGAATCCCTGTCATCTCCTCTCTCAGCCAGCTACCAGGAATTGTAAGGCTTTTAAGGCTTTCCTGGGACCTTAAATACAACTTCCAAGTTTTGTTTACAGAATTCTAATTTCTGTTTATTTACGTAAACATAAAGCTCAGAAGTATAGCACATCCACTGGCAAATGCATAAAGCCATGATCCGTGATAAAAACCCTTTCTACCCCAGAGAATAGTGAAACTTTGTCACATCACAAGTATTTCCTGGAACCACTTTTAAATTCAGAAATAAACAAATTTCCCATGCAAGTTTATTCAACTGCTGTTCAAAGAGCATTAACTCATACAGCTGCTTCTTTCCAACACTGTGCTTCCAACTCATGTAAACACTGTGTCTCACATTGTGAGAAGTCCAAATATTATTACAACAAAGAATGCAAGCCAATAAGGGAGCCCGTACTACCACTGGTGACGAGTTCTCTGGTAAACATCATACTATTTTCAGAATAATAGCAAATAACTCTTCAGAAGTACTACATATTCTTGTTTATAGAGTACTATGAAAACTGACAGGTTTTTAAATCACTGTTAACAGACATATAAATTCACAGGATTTAGAATACATGTTCTAATAAAGCTAAATACAACAACCATGGTTGTTTCCTGTGGAAGTATGAGGTGTAGAACTGGGGTCAGCATCTTTTCAAGAGCAGAGTGACAGACTACTTTTTTTCCACAAATGAGAAACTAAGTGCACCAAAGGAGCAGAGTGGGAGCTTGGAAACACAGCCTCTGTAAGGGATGCAGCCAAGTGTTTCTTCCTTTGAGGCAGGGACTTCTGAGTCCTGAACTTAGAAACAGTCAGGAGAATCAGCAAATGTCTTATCAGGACTCAGTAGCCCCTGCTCTTTATACCCAAGTGAATTTCAAGATCTCTCACCAACCTCTGACACTTACACTGTATGCTGTTGATCTGTGCCAAAGATTCAAAGTATTTCAGCCATCATAGGACCATAGAATGCACTGAGTTGGAAGGGATCTTCAAAGATCATCTTGTACAACCTCCTTGCAGTGAGCAGGGACATACTGCATTAGGACAGGTTGCTCAGAGCCGAATAAAGCCTGGCCTTGAATATCTTCAGGGATGGGGCTTCCACCAACCTCAGAGTGAAACGCTTCTTCCAAAGGTCCAAGGGGGGGGGGGTTGGGACTTGATGATCTTTAAGGTCCCTTCCAACCTGAACTATTCTATGATTCTAAACCTGCTCTACTCTAGTTTAAAACTGATCCTTGTCCTGTATTTCTAATATTGTAGTGTATTTCTTGAACTCTCCAATGATAAATCTGCCATACAGTTGGAATGTTTTTCATGGTAACAACAAAAAAAAGTTTAAAACCCAAATACTGCAAATACTATCATACTATGATAACTGGAAAAAAAAAAGGAGTTCTAAGGAGCAGGAGGATGACCTCACCTTTCTTCAGGAAAAAGAATGTTAACCATCTGGTCTTGACATACCCCAGCACCTAGTTCCCTCCTCGCTAATCTCTTACTCTTTCTAACTATCAGACCATAAAAATAAAAGGTAAAGTATACCAGACTGTGACCTTCACAAAACCAGATATTTTTACTGTATTTTTACAGTACATTTCCATAAAGTTTAGGGAAGAAAGGGGAAGAATTTGACTGCAGTGTCAAGTCTTGTACAAAACACTGCTACACTGTGCTTAATGAGTGGGCAGTCTTCATTAAAACTCAGCTGCCTCAGGTGGTGCCAGGTTGGAAATTAATAATAAAAATGGTTCCATTAGTCTTTAGTTTTAGTGTTCTGATGAACCTGGGAGTTCCAGGTGCACCAGCAAGAACCCTGAAGAGCTTACAGGTGTTTCTGGCTGCCTCATTACTCTGCTTGTAATTTGCAGACAACATGCAGCTGCAGGCAATAGGAACAACCAGTGATAGAGCTGACTGGTGGGGGGAAAGACTAAAAATCAGTGAGGGAGCAAGAGTTATGCTTTAAATGAACTATAGTTGTACACGATGAGGGATGACATGAATATGTATGTTTTCCAGTAAAAGATTATGAGCTTTTAAAAATCAAAGTTCTACCACTAATGAGGTTTTCATGATCCTGTTAAGAATAGTGAACTGAGCATTTGTACCTTGTTTTCTGATTGTCACATTACACAAGTGATATGCAAGATATGTAAGCTATTTTTCTTGTTGAAACTTAGCTTTTCTTTGAAAAGTAACAATTCTTCCTCTGTTATTTGCTGAGCAGATTAGAAATACATAACCCAACTTTGGAGTTTTGCTTGTAGGAATTTTATGTAGGAAAAAATCTGTAAACCACTAGTCTCCAAACTTCTAGGCTGGAATTATTGATTTGAATGAGTAAGAAGTGTAAGTATAAGAAATCACAGAAAATAGGGATCTAGAGGACTAGATTGATAGAAGCTTTATGAAACGCAACAAGGACAAACCCAAATTCTTGCTTTCAGGAAAGCCCCTTGTAATGATACAGCCTGACAGTCAGAGAGCAGCTCTATGGAACAGGCCCTGGCAGTTCTGGGTAGGCAGTAAGATGATCTTGGGCCAGCAGAAAAGTCCAGCAGCATCCTGGGCTGCAGTAGCAGGAATCAAGGGTGCATGGCAGGAGGGCAAGAGACAACAGCTGGCACAAGACAGGTTCAGCCTTAGCACCTTAACTCAACAGGTTCAGCCTTAACTCTAAGGACAGTTGCCAAAAGAGGTTGTGTGGTTCTCCAGCCTTAGAAGTCTTCAAGAGTGGGTAAGGCAGCTACTAAAACCTCATGGCTGACCTTGCTCAGCAGATGGTTGGGTAAGAAACAGCCCTAAGTCTCCTCTAACTTAATCGTCGAAATGGGAAAATTCATGACTGAGAAGATTGCAGTTGTTAGTGCTTTTGGAAAGAAAGCAGCATTAGAAGATATATTCAAAGAAGTATATCACCTATACGTCCATTTTACTTAAGTGCAAACAGGCCCATATATTTCTGATTTCTCTCTTCAGTTCCGCAACTGTGATTGATTGATACGACGGCTTCGTGAAGCAGCAGCCACTGAAACTTCTTGGAAGCTCAAGAGTACCCTCTGCCGGCTGACACGAAAATTGCGCAGTGAAGAAGCGTGGCAGAAACACTCTTTCCTCAGCAGCACAGCTGTGCATCTCCGCATGGGGCAAACAGCTGTGCAGCATTTATCATCTACAAAGGGAACGCCTGAAGCAACATCACGCTGCGCCTGCTGCAGAGCTCTCTTTCCCAAGCGACAGGAATTCCAGAGCTGCTGTCCTATTAGGATGCCTGTCCTGTCAAACAGTCCATCAAACACCATCTGTGTGAAGAGCTTTAACATAAAATAAAACTTATTCTGGGGACACTGTTTGTTTTGAGCACGAACATTCTGTAATGAATTGATAACAGAATTACATCCTAAGACAGAACAGCTTGTGTCATAATGACTCTTCTTTCTCCCTTGTGAGCACATATATCCACCTTCTATGGCTCACACTACAATCAAATTTCTTGTTGCAATGCTGACACAAGGTAGGAATAATTTATTTTAATAACTGTACATATTATAATGTATAATAAAAAATACAAAGTTATGAAGTACTTCAATGGAAAGGTGTTTATCTATATTATGACACATAGGTAAGCATACGCCTACCTATGAAAGCATTTCTTCATAAACATAAGCATTTAGAAATACACTGGAGCAGGGCAGGTTCAAGATTATGTTAGGAAGTTGTTCATCATGAGGGTGGTGAGGCACTGGAGCAGGTTGCTCAGAGAGATGGTGGAGGCTCCATCCCTGTAGACATTCAAGGCCAGGCTTAAAGAGGCTCCAAGCAACCAGATCTAGTGTACAGCTCACCATAGGGGGTTTTACTAAAATGACCTCTGAAGATCCTTTCCAACAGTATGATTCTATGATTTAGACATACAGATGGGTAAATGTTAAATTGCAGCTGTTAGATAATTCTTTATTTCCTAACCTGGAACTAAGAAGTAGGATCTCCTTCAGTCCAGGAGCAAAATTATTAAACAGTTCTAAAAGATTGCCACTTGAAGACTTCTCACATTCCCTCTTCCCCACTCTCAATGATGGCCCTTCTCACTACTTATCAACCTGAGCAGCAACAGCTGACCTTGCTGTTACTTGGTAAATAAATGAAACAGTAACTTCCCTAACATATATTAAAGATACTGGATGTGACACACAGCAAAAGTTCTGAATTTCTCAAGAGCACATTAAAGTTGGTTACAGCCCTGAAACTACCTGTTTGACTGCTGCCAAGAGCGGTTGCCCATTTTTTTTGCATGACTGTGCTCATACAAAAATGTCAAGCTGTTATGCTTTTCCAAATGGTAGTTTCTGGCCTTCTTCACTTCAGTGCTTGAAAATGGGACACTGCCTACATTAGGAACCAAATCAACTGAAAATGAACTAGAAACCTGTAAATTAGTGATGTTAAATGTCAGAATTGAGTCGCAGTTCCCTGAATCTGTTCCTCCTCCCTGCTTTGCAAGGCAAAGGCCCTACATGGGACTATCTTTTGTGCCTGTTCCTCACCTCAAACAAATGAGGCCACAATCACAGCTGCCTGCTGAAGAGTTCTTATTTATTCTGTTAGTCATTAAAAATAATTTTTATCAAATTAGCACCTGACAATATGCTCTTGACAGCTAAAAAATAGAGAATAATGGAAAAGACATTACAACTCTTATTAGACACTATGTTTCCAAATGGCACAGAGAAAACAACTCCACACTGGCAAGGAAAGATGACCCACAAGGTCACTTCTGTCAGAACACTGAGTAATTTACTCACACATCCCTTTTTATCTAGGAAGAAAAAAAAAAAAAAGCTAAACAAAACCCCCACTATGTAGGTAGACTACCTCATGTTTTGGTTTCAAAGTGTGCACTCCCCCTTTCTCTTCATAAAAAACTCCATTTTTTCAACAAAGAAAAACAATGCACTCTTTTGATTACAAATAATTTCTTACAGGTTAACAGAATGGGTAAGAATAACAGGATCTAAACTAGACTGAAAAAAAAATGTGGAGAACCAAATTAATTTAGGTGCCTTTTTTCCTCAAGGAAATTAAATACACTTAGAACATAATATGCTTGGACATCGGTCAAAATGAAAACAGAAAGTACTGGGTTTGAAGTTACTGTATAACAATCTACCAATAAAAATTATACATATTATACTACATGGACATCACATATCTGCAAAAACAAGTAGCACCGCCAGCAAAGTATTAATTCATAATGACTTTTCAAATATGCTCAGAAATAACAACATAGCACCTCCATGATATATTCAAAGGACAATTGTCCCAACAGTAATAAGCTTAATTTGCACATTCATTTTGCAGCTAGTACAAAATTCAACTTTCCTCCTCCCCCCCATCCCTTGGACTTACTGTGCCTTGAGAATAACAGAATAGCAAAACAAGAACACTTCTCTTAGCTGCACAACTTTGCAGCTGCTACTCAGTTTCACCACTAGTGGATGCAGTGATAGATGTTGGGTCACGCACATCAAATGCCATGACATAACCTGATGAATGGGCAAGGAGCAGGACATGAGTATATCTAATGGAAGCAAATAAAAAAGATTACCCACAGCCCCAAAGAGCCTACAGTCCTCCTGCTGAAAAAAACTAAACCAAAAGTGTCAAGTTCAACAAAAAAGGTCCATTAAGTAGAGAGACGATATTTTTACCCCAGAAGCAGACCAACTAACTTAACTAATACCATAACTTGTGTCTACCGGTACCAGATACTAATTTTCTTAAAAATAACCAGGCTTAGGTCTTTTTTGTCCAAAGTGATTACTCTACCTCCTAGAATCTTGGTTTAAGAGGCCTAGATTCAACAGAACTAACAGCAACTCTCTGTCACATCCCAAAGCATTCCAACCAACAGGGTAATAAGGATGTGCCTGTTATTTTAAATACTTCACATAGCCAAACATGCCATAGAAAACAATCAGCAGACTAGAAATCAAGTTTTAGCACTGCAGATAAGTAAAAGAAAATATTCACTTGAGTATCTTCTAAAAAACAAAAGAAGTTATATTCAAGAAAAAAAGGCTATCAAAAAAGAGCTCTTATGAAACAAAAATGCAATTTCAAAGCTACTTTCAAGCAAGAAAAATCTAACACACCAGCACAAGGGAAAGACTACTACATTAGCATCCATTAAAACCTAATTCTACCAAAAAAAAGAAAAACCAAAAAAGAAACACTTGCAAATCCACAAACTTGAGCTCTATTCGCATTAATATTCCCAATATTTGGATTAACATTGGAACTGAAAACAGAAAGTTAGACACGATGTGAAGTGGGTGAAAAACAGGAAAATTAAATTACAATCACAGGAAGAAAAAAAAGCAGCTGCTTTGAATAACTTCAGAAGTTTCTTTTTGGAATGGATAAAATATAATCTCAAAAAAATCCTGTTGCAGACTGATGGACTAAGGGAAAAGTAGGAAGGATAGCATCAGGATACCTAGGACTGCTATGGAGTACTATCGTTTTTATTGTTTCTTTATATAATCTAGAATTGCGTAGGGTATTTTAGAGGTGGGGATTTTTTATTTCTATCCTTTCAGGTGATCTGTGGCTTCCTGAATTATATAAATCATCAAATTATTTTGCAAAACCTATTTCTTGTACTGTATCTATGAATAGATAGCATTATACTTTGCAGAGAACTTGAGTCTATGATAGACCTGCTGAGAACTCACACCAAAAAAATGAACTCAATATTATGTCCCAACACCCAGATGAGGTCATTTCAGTATATATTTTGATTCTTAAGTTTGTAGACAATGGAGGAGGACTGTCGTACACAAACTGCATATCTAAGACTGCTTTCCTGGCCTTGTTTAGAGCTTCAACTGAAACATACATGTCTGTAGGTCTGTTTCTTCCTGGGAAGTGCTCCTGAACCTTTTGTGGAGACCAGATACAACATACAAGAGAATCTCATTCTTTAAAGTATGTATGTACCAAATAGTGTATTTTCTGTTGCAGAAAGCACTTAGTCTTAAGTCAAGTAACCCCAAAGATGTAGCAAGACAAACTAGCAAATAATGCATTTATAGTTAGATATCACATAGTATGAAGTTTGCAAAAAAATAGGTATGAGTCTAAAAGTTCAACCAACACTTCAATAAGGAATGAACCTTGTTTGCTGGATTTATCTTGGATTACTTCTGAAGTATTTATGAACATGTTCATATAGATGGACATGAGATAATATAATTCCACACAACAGTAAATACAGTCTTGTACTATATAAAAAGATCTCATCACAACAAAATGAAAAATTTAAGGGAAACAGTTCAATTGCTAACAGCTTAGTGCTAAAAACATGCATCTGACCTTCATTGCCAGTTTCAGCGAAGCAGTTTAAATCCTGCTTCCCCTTCCCCTTATGACTGTGAGAGGCAAACCCCAAGACAATTAAATATCCAATCCCCATTCTATTCATGGCAGAGGTTGGAAAAGAAAATTTTCAGTTCCAACTTCTAAAACAGAGCAGTAATGAGAGTTTTCAACTAGAGCTTGGATGGGAAGAAAATGGGAAGTAAATGCTTCCATAATGCCCTTAAGAAATTAACAACGTACACGCACACCCCCTGCACAATTCCAAGTCACAAATAATTTGAAGGAACATTAGAATAGGAAGTTCTTCATATGAGGAAGCATTATTTCAGGCTTGAAACACTAAAGACAGAATTTGCAGCAGATAGAAAATGGCATTGAGTACGAGTTGGTGAGTTTCTAAACAGAACTGAGATTTCAAGTTACTATTAACAAGGACCATCTGGACCATCACCTGGAACACCAGGGAGTTAAGTGTCAATGACAAACTACACTCCTCTAAGATCCTTAAGGCCTAATATTCCATAACTAAGTACACCTATGCTAATAGACTCTAAAGGTCCCCAAGTCACATTCCCTCTGCTGCCTTAACTTCCTACTGTTTTCTTCTTTTAATATAGCACTCATTAAACATAACATCTACCCTACAACTTCAACGACAGGTGGTATATAGGCCCATCTCTGGCAATTAAAACTAGGAAAGCACCAAAGCTCTCATTCTCAGACTGGCAAACTAGAAAACATCCAAAAATAATAGCTGAAAAAAACCAAGGTAAACTGTTACAAATACTTAAATACCAGGGGGTATTTAAACTCCTGCTCACATCTGCTTAGACAGTTTTCAACATATAAATCCAATACAATCCTTTATTGTATGATACTCACATAAATATCCATTGCACATACAAATCCTACACACACTGCTCACAAACTGAACTGTGACTCAGACTGGACAGATGTCTTCAGAAGTACACAGAAGGCATTTGATATTCACTGCTCACCAGGTCACTCCTATTCATACGCTTTTTATTCCCACTTACCTCACAGTACTGTTTATAACTTCAAGACAAGCCTAAGCCAAGCCTTTTTCAGCTATATTCTTTAATACCCATTTATTCATCCTGTATCCACTACCTCAGAATATTTCAAACATTACTCAATTCCATCAGAGCTCTAAATACTGCACCTGGATGGTCCTTAGCTTATTTACAGCTGTGATGATCCAGCAGAATATACCAATTTTAAGTCTTAAACTGGCCTATAAAGCTTAGGGACAGCACATAAGAAGCTGTACTTATATTTGCTTATTAGCTTTCCCTCTGAAATGCCACAAGAAAATGCCATCAAGACAAACTGTACTATGGTTGCTCTGAAAAAGATAGGAAGCTATCACTTGCACCCATAGAACGTAGTTTAAGTCATGTATGAGTAATCTCTAGAACTGATGAATACAGCTGCGAGCCATCAAGTGCAGGTGATTGCCAAACTCACTTTTCATCACTGAATCAACTAGTTTACATGGATATTGCAAGTACCTGCATGACAGTTTTGTCTACCTACCTTTGGAAAGCTGTTAGACCCGATTTTTAATTCAGCAAAGAGTGAGTGTGTGTGTATATATAGAGGAGTGCTGATTCTTGGCTGTGGGTTTGGAGATTTTTTCATTTGTTTTTTGGGGTTGTTCTTTTTCCCCTCCCCTATACAATCCAACTGAGTGCTGGAGTTCAATTCTGAGCTGTAACAGAATTTAAAAGGTTCTGGGGTTTATGAAATTTTTTTGTCTGTAGGTTTTGGTTGTAGTTTTCTTGGGTTTTTTTTTCTTTTTTCACTGCCCAAATGAAAAACAAACATGATCACACAACAAGGTATTAACATCTCAGAAATTTTAAGGCACACTTCAACAAAATAAACTTTTATTGAATGCAGTATTATGCATTCTTATTCATTAGGGCATGGTGCTTCTCCCCAAAGATATTCCCTTTAGGAAATTCCAAAACCTCCATTTTAGTTACAGAAATATTTACATGTCAAGAAACACCAAACTTAAGTCTAAATTTTTCTTAATTGATGACATCCTTCCAAATTGTGATAGTTTTCAATAGGCACTAGGATGAGAAACCTGCAAATTGTTTACAATTCCTGGGTACAATGTTAATTCACATTTTATACTTACCCATCTAGACTGTTGCTCTTAAAGAATTATATAAAAAGTGGCATTTAAGAATAAAGAATTTCAGCTTAAAGAGCAGTTTATCAGGCCATCTTAAAAAAATCTTAATGGCAATCTGCATATTTAATACAATTTCCACAGTATGTCAGCTACAGGGGCTTAGTCCAATAATTTAAAACTTCAGATAGGAATGCCTTTTGGTTCTGAATGAGTATCATAAGTCATCATGTCCAATAGGTGAAGGCTCGGTTGTGTCACTCTCCACTTCCACTCCTGTGAAATTAAGTATCATAATTAGAAAATAAATATTTCTTATTGTTTTTGACATTAGGAATTGTTTAAAGAGAAACCCAAATAAAATCAAGATCAGACAAGCAATAAAGCCATGCAGAAAAGCTACATGCACCATCCTCCAAACCAAAAGACAATTTTTTTCCTAGATGCAAACAAAACATTTGTAATAAAATTATATTATATTGTTAATGGAAGACAAAAGCAGTACAAATACATCCACTCTAAGTTTTTATTTTCATCTATTCACAGAGAATTTTCTCATTTTCACATTAACTGTTAGAAGAAATTCTGGTATTTGAAAGCAAAAACATAAGTATTACTCAGAATTATTTTCTATAGTGCAAACTGCTCAGTTCAGATGTTAAAATGGCCTTCAAAAATAAACAGAGCAATTTTATTATATTTGTAAAGCATTAATGTAAAAAAATTCTATGCCAATTTGTCAACTTCTCATTTTGCTTTACTCTCATGCCAAGTCTCAGGCCACATTAAAAAACCCAAACAATACAGTAACTAACATTCTGAATATCTACATGGTAAAAGTACATAAATAATTTTAAAGGACTAATAATGGTGTGTATTGAGGGCATAAGGACTGAACTGAGTGGCCTTGAGTAGCAATGCTTTACAATTTATAACTACAAGAAAAAAAAAAAGGCAGTCTTGGGAGACAAAGGGGAAAAACCCTAAACAAACAAACGAAGAATTATAAAGAAAATAAAGTTATGAAATTGAGCATCTCTCATCGATTCTCCTACACTCTTTATTACAAAATAATTCTTTCACTTTGGAATTGTAAAGAAAAAAAAAAGCCTAGACAGAGTGATAAAACACTAATGAATACAATTCTGCCTGTAATGTGTGATACATCCTAGAGCAAATTAATACCTTGGCTAACAGTATAGTCCAAGCCAAGGTAAACAGTTTCGCACCATTGAAAGGTGAGCATCCTCTTTATAGTCACCTTCACATCAGCCATCACATTTGTGTGACCACTAAATAAGTTCAGCCCACTTATCCAGCAAAAAGAGTTCTGCTTAGTTTACTAAGATTACAGTGAGTAGAAGCAGCTTGCATGCAATGGGATAAACCCTTAAATCATTAGAATTAAGGATTAAGGAAAAAAGCCAGGAGAAAGAAAACCTCCTTTTTATGATAGCAGTAATTTGCTAGTTCACTTCATGTAAGGAAGCCAGGAGATTTAAGTGTATTACAATCTCGTGTTAATCAAATAAATCAACATAAGAACAGGATGTTTAAAAAAAAAAACCAACAAAAAAACCCAAACCAAACACACCATTTTTAAGCAAGAATGCATGCCAAAATGTGGCCTACACCACAAACTGACATAGACCATAGCTATAGGAAGATGAGAAATCATGCATGAGAATTTCATAGATTTAGTCGGAAGGGGCCTGGAAGACCATCCAGTTTCAACACCCCTGCTCTGGGCAGAAATACCTCTTGCTAGATCAGGTTGCCTGACCATGAACACTTCCAGGGGCAGGGTATCTGCAGCTTCCTGGTCAACTCATTCCAGTGTCTCACAACTCTCAATAGTGAAAAATTTATTTCTAATGTCTAATTGACATTTACCCTCACTCAGTTTGGAGTCATCACCTGCCACCTTATCACCACAAGCCCTTGTAAAAAAGTTCCTCTCCAGCTTTCTTGTAGGTGCCCTTCAGGTACCATTTACAAGCAACTAAACCTGTAGTCAAAAATAAACCTCCAGGGTACTCATATAGCATGTTTTAGAACAGCCACTTGCCTGTTTTTACAGCTTGAATGCATGTTCCATCCTTATCTTCAAATCCTTCTGAACACACACACTTGTAACTGCCTGAAGTATTAATACAGTCTTGATTCTCTTTCACACAGACCTTTTCAGTAAGGTTACATTCATCTACGTCTAGAGACAGGACAGGAAAAGAAAAAAAAAACCACTGCTATTACTTCGTTATAAAACTTACTCGTGCAAGTTACAAAGTTTCAAATATTTGAATAGAATTTTGTTGGCTGCAACAGGTTTAACTTTTGCTAAAACAGTTTTTTCATGATTTAGATTGTGTTCCAAATTTATTGGGTTTTTTGTGTTTTGCAAGCCCCTGTGTGGGGAAATGAATTAAGCAACGGCACTTGTCTTAACCTACTGAAGAGTTCCCCTAGTAACTTTCTATTAATGCCATCAAGGTACAACTAAAGAGAAGGAAGCCTATAAATACTACATCATCATAGTTAAAAGCTACTTTAAATTGTGCATACCTTCTGCTCTTCCCCCAAGAAACTCTAATATTTTTTTTCTATCCTTTCACGTGTTATTCTTCACTATGAATTGAACTTGGATATTAATGGATTAACAATAAGGCAATGGAATCCACATTGCATTCCTGCCTTTCTGTTACAAAATGAATACAGACGCTTATTTCTAATCAAGTGGTAGACAAGGGACAAGAGAATCTTACTTGTTTCCTGAACCCACTATAATATACTTAGTTTCTTTCTACAAAAGAAACTAAATGCTTCACCTTTAAGCCTTGCCAGGCATGTCAATGTAGTAACATAAAAGAAAGTTATAAGGAAATTTTTTGCTGCTGATACCAGAACAACCAGGTTTACTTAAAACTGAAGCAAAAAAATAAGTGAGGCACTTAGTGTCCCACCACATACTGCTGAATCCACCAACCTGCACATTTTTCATCTTCCTTCACATATCCAGATGCACAGGTCTTGCACTTGTCAGAACCTTCCCCTGTGCAACCTACACAGCTGGCATCACATCCTAAGGATGAAATATTTTAGGCATAAGAATACAAGTATCTGATATTTAACGTTCCAGCATTAAAAGTTAGTCAGCCTACCCAGACAATATCACAGAAGAGTTTGGGGGCTGGAAAGATTCATAAGGACAACCTTTGTTCCCATCTCCCTGTCCTGGGCAGGGACATCTCCCACTAGACCAGGTTGATCAAAGCCCCATCCAGCCCAGTCTAAATTCCCACTCTTACTTAAAAACCATTACCACTCATCCTGCTGCTACAGTCCCTGATAAAGAGCCCTCCTTACATTCCTCGTGGGCCCCCTCTTCAGATACTGGAAGGCTGTTGTAAAGTATCTCTGGAGCCTTCTCTTCTCCAGACTGAACAATCCCAACACAGTCTGTCCTCGTAAGAAAGGTGCTTCAGCCTCCCAGTCATCTTGGAGGTCCTCCACAAGACTAGTACAACAGGCAAACGCCCTTCTTATGTTGGGGTCCCCAGAGCTGAATGTAGTACTCCAAGTAAGGATATCATGAGAACAGAGAACCACATCTCTTGCATTCTCACACAATAGGCATAAAGTCTCATCCTCACAATGCCCAGTAAGGCATTGTTCCTACTGTACTATGTGTGGTATCATACTTTTCTCTACTATTATCTCTAGCATTATACTAAGGCTCTAGGTGATAAAGTACAACAGCAGATTAAAGGAAACCTTTGCACAAGAAAGATCCATCAGTGTTTAAACAATACTGGTGATCTTTGCAAGGAGAATCCGCACACTCATCTAAATCTGAAAAATAAGAAGTGACAAGTTAGCTATTTAATAATAGCTTATTTTGGGAAGATTAATACTTAAATGCTATGCTTTGTCATTTTCAAGTTAGTGCTGTATATGCATTTATAGGTTTTGTGTAAAAATAAGCAGGAAGACTGCTCTTCTGGTATACTGTCTCCACTCCTCTGGTACCAAGCTCTAGAAGTTTTTAAAAGTATTTAAAGAAATACACAAACGCACACACATGCACTGTTTAGTTTTCTACACAAAGTAAATTGGAGGAAGCCAAGTGATGGTTAAGATCAGTCAAACTGAAAACCTTGAAAGATAAAACACTAATCTTGTGAATTCAAGGAAAGGGCAAAGCAACACTCACAACTAAAAAGAAATTTAGACAGAATGACTCTCTCTTCACTGTTTATTTCATCCTGTAGTTACAAATATAATTCCTACTCATTACTCAATTATAAATGATTGATCAAATGCATTTATTATTTGGAAAGAAAGCCAACTGTACAGAATACTGAATCACCTTAAAAATTCTGGTGGAATGCTCAACAGTTGTCTAAGCAGGTATTGCAGCACCTGTAATTAAAATCTTAGTAGTCATGAGCACTTTTCAAAATAAGCCGTGTTACATAACTTCCTTGACACCAACAGCAGGAAACATTACTATGGCTGGCTTCTCATGAGATGTTTGAACTCTGTTGAGCTCTATAAGACTGAGAATTCATAAATACAGAAACATTAAGTCAACTGTGCAACTACTACAAAATATGTAGATGACAGGAATTTTTCAGTATTTTACAAAATAGTTTAAATGAAAAGCACTGCTTAGCATTCATGTAAATACAGATAAAAACATACCTTACAAAGAATATTCTATTTGCTGCTAGATGTACTCCACTAAACTAAAAAGATACCCATGAACAATAACTATAATCATTAGGGCATCAATGGGAAGGGAACATTGACTTCCTGCAGTGTAAAACAAGCTAGGAAGAGAGAGAAATCTAAACTGACAGAATGCTTCCATGACATACTATAAAACTGAATGTGATGTCATCTAGTCTCGTTAGACAATGCTACTTCAAAACCTGTTTGAAATCTACCCAGCTTTACTTACCCACACAAGCTGATTCTTCATTTTTGATCCAGCCTTCTTTACACTCTTGGCAGTCTTTGTTACTTGAACCAGTACAAGTTTTACAGGTAGCATGGCAGGCTGTGGTAAGAGAAAAAATACAATCCGAGCTTTGTAGGGAGATTCCAAGACAAGTTTGGGTACACAAATTCTCAAATGAAAAATCAGAATTAACTGGAAACTACCATATTTTAGTTGCTTGGCCCTGTCATTGATAAAATTAAATATTGATACAACAAAAAAACTCTGCAAACCACAACCCCAAAAACCCAGGAAGCCAAACCTGGCCATTACAGTCATCTGCAATCCCTAAAACAGTGCCATGAAATTCTACTGACTAGAAGTGGTAGGTCACATTTTGGAAATATTTGAGAACAGGAGATCAAGAAGATAAACTCTGCTCAGCTGCTGAGGGTTGGGACAGCATAGACGCAGCACTCCCACCTCAGACTACTTCATTTGAAGTCAGTCTGAAGAACTTCACAAGGGAACATATGAGAAATCCGGTTGTGTAAGTATTATTTCCTAATAACCTAGGTTGGAAGGGAACTTTCAGATCATCCAGTCCAACCATCAGCCCAACTCTGACAAGTCTCAGACCTGGACAGGGACTTGAACTCGTAACCCTCAAATTAGGAGTCTGATGCTCTCCCAACAGAGCTACACATCCATGTCGCATGTATATACAACAAGCAATATGTGACCTATGCATGCTATGTTATTGTAATATGAAACAAAACATATGGTAGAATTACTATACAGGCAGATTAAAGAGACACAATACAGCATTTAAATACAACCTTCTTAGACTCCACACACAGGATTGCTGCAGAATGTCATTCAAGAAGTAAAACAGATGAAAACCTGACCAAATGAAAAAGCTTGACCTGATTTAACTTCAGAATGAAGCCTGAACATCTTTAATTGGAATCTATGCAGTCTACAGTACAGATCAGTTGTTTCCATGTCCCTTCATTCCAGTGAAGCTTATCTGAGACATGAGGAAAATCTAGCTCTCAAAAAGGAGTTCATTTTACAGCAACTGCAGCTTAAGATTTTTTGTATAGTACTTGGTGGGGAGTGGGAGGGAATGGAGACACAAAGCTTGCTCTTCCCTCCTGCCTCCCTCACGAAAAGATGAATTCTGCTTCTTAACTTAAAGCAGAAAAAAATTAATAACAAATTTAAATAAAAGAAAGGGACATCTGAAGGATGGCACAGAAAATCCTTAGAACTCCAAACTGACTGAAATGGTAAAAGCTGAATCCATTTGAATTGTTTCTAGCTTTGTTTACAAAATCTGAAGAAGGGAGACAAAGATCTAAGTACACATTAAAGACTTCATTACCTGTACAAACAGAATGCGTCTCATTTCTCAAAGTACTGAAGTAACCGTTAGAACAGTCCAAACAAAAGTCTCCTGTAT
Source organism: Turnix velox (assembly GCA_013400935.1). NCBI lineage: Eukaryota > Metazoa > Chordata > Aves > Charadriiformes > Turnicidae > Turnix > Turnix velox. The sequence goes on along the minus strand of VZTY01021170.1, from coordinate 52,336 downwards.
ACTCCTTTTTACAGCTACATGATCCATCTCCACCTCGGGTACCGTCACCATCACAGTGACCATTTCCATGGCAAGGTCTTTCTGATCCACCACGACAAGCTAAAAAGGATCAAAAATAAACATCAGATCTTAGAGGAAATAACCTCCTATTTTCAGACACAAGCACCCAAAGTCCCTCTCTCCCTGTTCATAGACAGTAAAATGCATAAACCAAAAATAATACCAACACTAAATCCAGTTAAATTTTCCAAAATGTTTTTTATCTTGAGAGCAACCAAAAGGCTTGCAAACAAGAAATGCTCAATAACATATTCAGGTATAAAAGAAGCTTAAAACTATCACCAGGAAGTTTAATTTTGGGTAAAGACCATGACTTAGAATTTTATTTATTTTCCAAGCTTCATGAATAAAATTATCATTATTTATGATGCATATCTAAGAATGCCCATATTGCAGTGGAAAAACACTTAAATCAAATCTTTTTGATTAATATTGAAAATTAGCATTTCATTCTTAACAATGTGAGGCCAAATGTGATCTCTAACAAAATGCAAGATTTGAGAAATTTTTAAGTTATAGAACATTCCAGGGCCAAAATACCTCTTTTACCACTTTTGCATCAAAGATTTTACTTCTATCCAATTTCCCCCGTTTACTTTTAAACAAATCCTCAGTTGTCAACTTCTTCATTTAATCTCCAACAGTGTCTTGGCTGTTTTACTCTTGAAACAAGTCAAGCATTGTTGTCTACATAGCTTCTAAAATGCCACTTGAACAACAGAGTTAATGTCAGAGAGCCTTTAAGCAGGTCAGGTGTGGATGTGAGCATTGGATCAGATTGATTCTGTACACACAAGTATCCTTGGCAGCTTTATACATTACTTAGTGCCCATAAGGAAATGCTCACAAGGCAACTTGCAAGCAGAACTATCAGAAAGCAGAATGGTACATAATACTCAACAGCTGCCATCTCAAAATACCATACTTCATGTATTCTTGTTTTAAAACACTGGAAAGCGGGTAAAAAGAACTTATTTGCTATAATATTTCTGAAATCAGAATTACCAAGGCAATCTGGTCCATAAGTTCCAGCAGGGCAGCAAACTTCTATTGTTTCTATGCAAAACCACTTAAACAAATCAGGATACTTCTTCTTTCTGTATAGGAGACAATTTATCAATAAAGAGAATGAAGATTCTTTAAAAGCCAGCTTACACAACTGAACTTGTACAAGGCAATACAGAAATCTAGTGCATGTGACAGATCTTTGTCTGTTGTGTAGATGATCTCATTTCAGGAAAATTTCTAGAAGTCCTTCGACCTTAGATTAATTTGCCTTTTAAAGTACAATACTAAAAGCCCTACTCAAATTTTATATTTATGAAAAATGTGAAATTACTTCAATATCACCTTGATACAAATCCTTTTTTTTGTCACAACTTTAGTTTATAGAGAAAGTTTATATATAGTTTAGACAGTCTTACTTATGTCTTCCTCTCCGAGATAACTGTTTATATCAACTATGTAGAATATAAGGCAGAACAGAGAGTAACACATCTCAAATTATTGCTAACTTGACTCCACAAGAGGATACTAGTTAAAATTTCTCCTCTTTTTTTAACATGAATCAAGTATTATATTAGAGGCTTTTTTTAAATTTAATACTATGCTATTCTACCATTATAATATATCTCCAGTTAACAATAAAATTTTGCAACACAAGGATAACTACAATTCTGACTGACAATCCACAGACCTCAATATCAGGGCTAGCATTACAGAAACTTTATTAAAGGAAAATACTGTAATCTGGCAGAATTTCAGCAACTGCTCAAGCATGGACGCTCCTTTCTGAACTACAATGCCTGAATGCACTGACTCCCAAGCTCAGGCTCCAAAAAATTTATTGAGTACAGCAAGTAATGTAACAATTGGTGAAAAGAAGATCTAAGGTACACATGGGCAAAAAGACTATGTTTGGAATCTACTGCAGAGACTGAGTGACTTTTGATGTTGTTGGATGAAGAATAGGAGGTAAAATTAAATCAACTGCCCAATCAACTGGTATAACTTTCTAATTTAAGACCCATCTCTTTCAGTTACTGCTTCAGAGAATGAGCCAATTTACACTGAGTTATATAGCTTATCTTTCCTTCAAATGGTATGTCAATGCATACACAATCCTATATATTCAAGTAAACAGATAAAACAAAAAGGCAGTCATTAAAAGACAAGTGGGTTATCAAAAATCCTTATCCAGTGATAAAACCGCAATAACGGCAGTTCACTCTACTGAATTCTAGCTGACCAGAAGTCCTAACAACCTAAAGAAATAAAGAATAATTAGAATAAACACAATTTGGAATTTAATAAAAATACCTTAAGGTATTTATATGCTACAGTGCCACCCTTGCCCTATTTTACAGTGGTATATGAAAGCTTTGGTTATAACAGAAATCACAGCTAAGTCAGAAATCCAGTAGAAAAGCTAACTGCTACACTACCATCCTCAGAGATCTAAATTTATTAGTATCAACATTTTTTTTGCTTGACAGGACAAATTAATGTTTTAGGGGAAAAAAGGAAAAAACTCCCACCAGAACCAAGCAGTCCCTTGCAGAAAACAAAGAAGATAATAAACCCTAAAGTTTTCCAATGTTAGTTTGTTTCAACAGAACTGAGCATACAGAACACAGTAATGTGGCACACATTACTAAGAATCAGCCTGAAGCCAGCTTTAATCAATGGTAACTCTTGAAGACTAAGAAAGAATTACACTGCTATTGTTCAGACAAGATTTAACATCAGCAGCTCATCCTTAGATAGCTTATATATGAGATAATTTATCCACACACAGATCCTCACAAAAACGGGTGATACTTACAGGTTGAACCACCACTTTTCTATATGTTCTTCATGCTCTTCTACCATGTTGTTACACTCAAAGTTGCTACTGTCACACAGATTCTCTATGATCTCTACGAGACGAATTTCACTACAAGCAGAAAAAGAAAAATCTATGTTTAATTGAAGCCTTTGTCACCACTCAAGACAACTGAATCACAGAATCATAGGGGTTGGAAGCACCCATCAGAGTGGCCAACTCCCCTGCCACACCAGGTTCATCTAGAAGTTTTCTCTTCATGTTTTATGGAAATTCCTATGTTCAAGTTTGTGCCCATTACCTGTTGTAATCAGGCACCACCAAGAAGAGTTTGACTGCATCCTCTTGACATCTGTATTTTAAGATTCTCTTCTCCAGGTTAAACAGACCCAAGTCTTGCAGCCTTTCTTTATAAAAGAGGTGCTTCTGACCCTTGATCATTTTTGTATCTCTTCACTGGACTCTCTCCAGCAGCTTCCCATCCTTCTTGAATCAGGGAGCCCATAAAGAGACACAGTACTCGAAATGCAGCCTTAGGGGCAGAGTAGAGGATGAGGACAACTGGCCTTGTCCTCCTGCTGGTCACATTCTCTAATGTGCCCCAGAAGATCACTGTACTTCTTGGCCACAAGGGCACACTGCTGCTTCATGGTCAACTTGTCCACCAGAACTCTCAAAATTTCCTCTACAGAGCTGCTTTCCAGCAAGACAGCTTCTGACCTGTACTGGTGCATGGGGCTATACTTCCCTTGGTGCAGGACCGTACTCTTGTCCTTGCTGGCCTTCATTAGATTCCTGTGAACCCAACTCTCCAGTTTGACAACGTGTCTCTGAATGGCACCCTAGCTTTTTGGTGTGTCAGTCACTCTTCCCGTTTTTATAGCATCAGACTTGCTGAGGATATGGATATGTACATCCAGGTCACTGAGGAACATACTGGAACAAGATCGCACCCAATACTGACCCATACAGAATATTGCTAGCTACAAGCCTCCAACCAGACTCTGCATCACTGATCACAATCATCCGATATTATTCCCAGACATAATGGGTAAGTAGAAAAAACACGTACATGACCAATAACAATATTAGATCTGGTTTCAGAAAAATGATAAATGAAGGCATTAGTAAGAAGCTTCAGTCACGACTGTAATCTTTACAGAGTAATTTAATGTTATTTTAGACACCAACAATTTAAGCTTGTGCACATGAAATTGTAGCTGCAACATTCAATATTTAAGCTTCAGACAAACATGGATACAGTGAAGCTACATACAGTGGACATGAAACGTGGCCAAGCAAGAAGTTCTGAGACAATTTACCTGGACTCATATTTTGACAATGTCTTCTCCTCCCAAGCAGTGTTCCCGCCTCCGAAGTTCTTTTTAGCTGTATCTGCTAATCCCTACAAGCAAAAAGTACCAAAAGAACACAAGTTATTTAAGTTTTGCTTTAAAAAAAAATCAAGAGAAATAGCTCATGCTCACACAAAACTTGTTAGAAGTATCATGCAAAAGCTTCAATAAAAATCTGAAATTTATGTTTTAATTGTTAAATGAAAGAAATCATTAGTTATAATATGAAAGGTGAGAAATCGTAGATAATGGCATAACATGACTCAACTTTTGTAACGTATAAGAGGGGCCATGGCAGAGCATCAAATAAACAAGCATGCATAGAACTTATACCCTTCTCCATGAAGCTTGAGAACTTTAATAACCAGTTGATCAGGATTAGATCGAGTTTTTATAACACTTAGCCTAGTCTACATCTCGTTGTAACTTAAACCATAAAACCGGAGAACTCACTGCCAACAGTACAAACTCCCCGTGCCACAGCCAGTGCCGACTGTCATTCAGCCCGGCTGCAAACCGCTGCCGCCCATCGGCTCGGCCCCTCACAGCTTTCCCACAGCGTGCCGGAGGAGGCGGTGAGCAGCCCGGCGGCTACCCCTCCGCACCCGCTGCCGCCCCACAGAGCGGGAACTGCCCCTGCGGAACGGCCTAGGCCGCTGCTACCGCTCCTCAGGCTGCCTAATGGGGACCCTAATGGGCCCTCAGCCCCACAGCGAGGCCTCCCACAGCTGCATCTCACCTGGTTAAACCTGTCCACGATGCCCCGGCAGGTAGAGCACGCCAGGCGCCGCCGCTCGCCAGCGCACTTGGAGGGCGGCAACAACACCAGCATCAAGAGAGCAACGCAGAGCGCCGAGGCCAGCGGTGGCCGGGGCAGGCGAGACACGGGTCCAAAACCCATAGCGTGGGGAACGGAAGCGGAGCCGGCCCAGCCACCGTAGCGAGCCCAGCCCGCCTCAGCCAGGGCAGCGCCGGCCGCACGCAGCCAGCTGGCTCCGCCCCGGCCCCCGTAGCAACCGTCCCGGGAGCTCCATTCACATTTCCGCGTCAGTCCAACGCAGGCCCCAGCCGCAGGCACTGGTTGGCAAAGAAAGGGGGAGCCGGAGGAACGTGGTCTAATGGGCGCTCGCCACGCTGCCGGCCAATGGGAGAGCACCGCGTGCGCAGAGGGCTGCGCCACGAAGGGGGAGGGGCAGAGAGCCGGCGGGGGAGGTCGGATCTGGCTGGCCTCGCGCGCCTCCGCCATCATAAGTGCGGGCAAGCACCGGCTCCTCGGGGGCTTCAGGGCCGGCCGCCATTTGTATTTGGCAGTCGTAGGGGAGTTCTTCAGTTGGCGGGCGCTTACCCTGCCCGTACCTAACGTGGCCGGCCGGGGAGGCAATCACGTGGGCAGGGGGCTGTCGCTGTCTCCTCCCCACCTCCTGCCGGCGCCCTCTGCGGGGCGGCCACGTGGGCGCCGGGCGGTGAGTGTGGGTCGATCCGAGGCGGGAGGTAACGTGTTTGATGGGGAGCGGGGAGGCCGCCGATGGGCTCCTGCGTTGGGCTGTGGCAGGGCCGGAGGGTGCCGTAGGGAGCCCTGTCTCCCCTGCAGAGGCACTGGGCTGCGGCTTCTCCCCAGGGGGGCGGGGAGGGAGCGGGGCGGGGTTGGGCCACTGCCTTCTCAGTCGCGGGGGTGCCGCTGGCTTCAGAAGCGGCGGGTGGTGCCGCGGTTTCGCCCTGCATCGTCCCCGGGGCGCCGGAAAGCGGCTTTGAGGCGGAGGGGGGAGGAACGTTAAACCGCCCAGCGCGCGCAGCTGTCGCCAGTTGGAGGTCGCGCGGCACGGCCGTTAGCTGGGGCTGGGGGCGGCGGGGCTAGCGAGAGAGGCGGGGATGTGTGAGGGGTGCTTTGGGGTTTTTCTTTTTTGGTATTTTTCTTTCAGCCGATAGTATTCTATGCGCTTTTTCCTTATTCTGAGCACTGACATTGTCCGTGTGGTAGAGCTGATGCTGTCCCAGGCTTTTGGGCCGGCCTAGCTTTTAGTCTTTTTAAAATTTTGCTTTCCCCAAATTCATCGGAAAATGTATATAAGGGTAGTAAATGGCCCTTCTTAAAAGCAATTCTGGCCGGTACAAGGTTTTCATCTAACCTCATACAAAAGTCAGCTATAGAGCAAAGTTGGAAAAGCTATTAAAGCACAGGGGGAAAAAAAAGAAAAAGAAAAAAAGAAAATTTAAGATAATACAAGAGAGGATACTTGTTTTTTCGGTCTTTTGGTAGGTTTATAAGCACCCTTGTCCCGTGGGAGATGTTGCTTTTCATGGCAGGAGGGTTGGAACCAGTTGGTCTTTGAAGTCCCTTTCAACCCAAACTATTCCATAATCCTGTGATAGATTTTGCCAAACCTAGATGGAGTCAAAGAGGGAGGGCTTTTTGATGGAATGCCCTTGGTGTGATTCTGCTTACGTGTTTCCATACAGAGAATGTGAGGAAGTGAAATGCAATCTCTGTAGACAGATTAAGCATGCAGTTTGGTTGCCAGGCTCTGACATAATTACACTAAAGAGTGTCTGAAAAACCTAAGAGAGCCAAATATGGTAGATTTTTCATGGGAGGGTGTGGGGGGGAAATAATCCTGTAAGTAATGACATCTCCATAGAAAAAGTATTTTGAAAAATTAATTATTTCCGGTAAAAGTGTTTCAGATTATTTTTATGTGAGAAAACATTCTCCTTTCACCCAGTTTAATCCCATGAAGACTGAATTTCTTGTGTTGAAAATCTTCATTCCTTTAATTCAGTCTTGATGCAAACATTTACAGTAAGGATAGATCACTTCTCTAACTGGAGAGTTCATGGGGCAGATTTATCTCATGCTTGCGGTTTGCGTGGCTGTAGCAAGTGAGGAGTCACAGTCATAGCTGTAACTTTGCTTCATGCGTTTTGGTATTTCTTGAGGAATCCAGGATATTTCCGAGCTTTCTGTTACTCCTTTTCTAAGAAGAAAAGCCCCGTCTGGATGAGGCTCTGAGCAGCCTGGTCTAGTGGGAGGTGTCCTTGCCTATGTCAGGGGGGTTGGAACTGGATGATCTTTAAGGTCCCTTCTATGATTTGTATGTCTGATTTGCAACAGGTTGCCCACAGAGGGGGTGGAGGCCTCATCCCTGGAGACATTCAAGGCCAGGCTTGATGAACCTCTGGGCAACCTGTTCTAGTGCAGGAGATGGGCTAGATGGCCTTTGAAGACCCCTACTATCAACACTATAATTCTGTGATCTGCGGGCAGTAAATCTGGTTGTTGAGCAGGTCTGAGGCAGATTCTTCTAAAGTCATCAGAATGTTAATGATGAAGAAAACTATCCGTATTTGCCTGTGACATTCCTTTAGCCTTCATTATTAAAATAGTTTTATCAAGTGAAAATCAGTTTCAGTGATCTTAGCACTTTAAAGTTGTAATTAAAAGTTTTTGCTTTTATATAGCAAATTTGTGGTCAATGTCAAATATGGTACCTACCTGCTTTGATAAAACCCTGTTTGATTTTTGACTTCTGTCAACATCAGTATTTGACAGACCTCATTATTTTGAATCTTGACAAGACCACTAAATTTCTCTGGCTTTATCTTCGAAACCTAGGTGTTGCCTTCCTGCTTTGTTTTTTTGTCTTCCAGAGCAAGTTCCTTCAGGGAATTTCAGTATGAATAATCTCCAAGTATGCTGGCAAGCTTACTTTCTCTTTGAGCATGCAAAAGGATTGGAGTCAAGGAGGTTGAAAAAAATGCCTTGTGATAAACTTCTGTATGGGATGTGTAGCTTCACTATCAGTCTGATTATTTTGGAAGTTGTAGATAGATTACTGATGATCATCTTGATATATCAGGTGTAGGCCATATGGTAGAGTGATCAGAATATGATTAATATGTTATTTATAGGTGAAGATAACATTTTGTTATTACACAGCTGATACAGTTACGAAGGAAAAAATCTCTCTTGCCACTTGGGTCTTTTCACGAGGATTCATTTGGTCCTCAAATACCTGAAATGCTAAGAAGCTGGGAAGTGGGAGTGAGGAATGCTTACCTTGCTGGTGTATTATACTCTGCTTCACCTGAAGGTCAAGCTGCTCAAACACCTGTGTTGTCATGCACAGTGGCATAGTGATCCTTCTGTGTGTATTTTCCTCGGGTGGGTTTGGTCAGCACTGTGAGACACCTCTGAACTCACTGTAGGAATTCAAAGAGAGCTTTCTAGAACCAAGAATCAATTGCCCATGCAGAAATAATTCCTATCAGGCACTCCTTGAAGTGTTCCTGGCAGCAATCCTTTTACTACTGCTGTGGAAAAAGCATAACCCAGTTTTCTCTGTCTTCATAAAGAAGTAATACTAAGCATAGGTTTAAAAGACATATTTGTGCTTCTTGTAATGTGTGGTTTATTTAGTTTTTTAATGTCACAAAAGAAGTCAGAAATTGTAAGGACTACCACAGAACTCTCTTGTATTTGAGCTGAGGGTTGGAGCTTCAGTTACAGTCTGTAATAGCAGCAATCATAAGAAAAAGTTGTTATCAGTGAGGTATATAAAATATCAGATTCTGGCAGTATATTGCAGATGCAGACAATTTATGGCAAATATAGAAATTTTGGGATTTATTTACGTGAGCTGTGACAATAAGGAACAATAGTTCCTTTTATTGATTTTTACCCACGAGTGGGACAGACATCAGTTCAGGAAAAGGTATCTCTAGGGAGCGGTTGCTAAGTGATCATAGCAAATCTGCCAACTACATTACATCTTTTTATGCACATATTTAGACCAAAACACCGGAGAAAACATCTCTAACCAAAGCCCCAGTTGCACCTTAAAGGTGCTATTTTAAAAACTATTTTTAAGTAAGAACAGAACAAGAAAAAAATAACCAAAATCTCTTTTTAAATTGGAAGAACATAAAATAGGTTGCTATGTGTTTGCTGGAAGTTATCATGGAAAATAGTGCTGGGTTTTGTTTGTTTTGGGGGTATTTTTACTGGTTTATAATCTGTAAGCAGGAAACATGAGTGGTTTACCCATGAAAATATTATGTTTTATTTGTTCTGGCCTCACCTGGACACATGATAAAACACATTGCAAATTCTACTCTAAGAGTGGCTCAGCTTGACATGTGAAACTAAGCTCTGGGGAGAGATGGCTTTCATTTCTGGGTCGCCATGCAAAGGATGGAGTTCAGGTTCTTTCATGTGCTGTGGGTGCTAAGGGGGGTTGGTCCTTCAATTGCTGAGTTCAAATGTAGCCACTGGCAAACTCAGGAGATTGAAGTAATTTGTTGTAAACAACTTGTCAGCCTCGTGGTTCCTCTTCCAGTAGTTTCGAAGTCCTGGACTGAAGAGAGAGTTGTACATGTGTAAATCAAGTATGCAATTAGAGTGAGAGTAAATTACAAAGCTGTCTCTCCCACAAAATGCAGGCATAATTGAGGTGCTGCCCTCAGCAATGCTGGCAGTGTGGAATGCAAAGGGAAATACTTTTAAGTTTGATCTATGTTGTGAGTCTTTTAAAGTGAAAATTAGAACTTTTAGATTTACAGGAGGCAACAGTTTAGTTTTGCTTATTCACTTACTCATCAAATTGGAAAAAAAATAAAGTGGATGTATTACTTAATTTATTAGTCTTTGTTTAAAACTTTAGTACATTTACATTACATTATCAATCTCGATTTTTCTGCTTATACCATGTTTTTCATGTGTTTCCTTTTAATTTCCTTTTGACAGTACTAGACTCTATGTGAATTTCAAACCCAGGATGGCTCAGAAGAGGAGCTCTAGTGGGAGGTCCTTCCCATTGCTGCTACTGCTTATTGTGGTGGCCTTTGTGCATTTAACTGTCTGTCCTTTTACAAAAGTGGAGGAAAGCTTTAACCTGCAAGCTATCCATGATGTGGTGTACCATCAGCTGGACCTGGATAAGGTAAATGGGAAGGAAGATGTTCTTGGGTACTGTTAAAGATGAAAATTCTTTGGTTTGCTATGTATGTAGGATAAAAATGATGTGAATATGCTATGTTGAGGGTTTGGAACAAGATGATCTTTAAGGTCCCTTACAGCCCAAACCAATCTATGATTTATCCCAGTTTTGCTTTGTTTCTGGTTTTCTTAGCTTACATAGATTTTCTTTTTTGTAGTATGACCATCATGAATTTCCTGGAGTTGTCCCAAGAACGTTCCTTGGACCAATTTTTATTGCTGCTCTTTCCAGCCCAGCCATATATGTTCTTTCTGTGCTAAGAATGTCCAAGTTTTACTCCCAGCTGATAGGTATGAGATCTTTAATCCTCATAACAAAGATGGTTTTGCTGCTGGACTGGTGGATGATGTGTTTAAGCCACTGGTTAAAATATATTTTCTGTAATGATTGATTTTGCAAGCTCTGGGTCCTTAGAGCCAGCATGGCAGTTCCATTCCCGATTGGGGTAACTTAACAGCACAGTGAAAGTCTGTGCTAACAAATGTCAAACAGTGTGGAAAAGCAAGTGCCTTCAGAGAATACAGTCCCATGTGTACTGTTGTGTCTGCTTCAGGAAATAGTAGGCACTAATGCATTGATCTCTGTGCAAAAGTAACAATCAAGTTAAAGGTGCATTAAAATAGGAAAAGTAATAGGAAAACGGTGTTTTTTCTTTGGAGTGGGTTATATTGTGGTATCTTCAGTATTATTCTTCATATCTTTTTCCTGTTATGTAACATCAGTGATTCATTTGATACAACTGTTATGTCTCATTTCTATTCTTCTAATAGTCCGAGGAAGCTTGGGGCTCAGTGTGATTTACACATTATGGAAGCTGCAGAAAGAAGTTAGGAAGCAGTTTGGGGCAACTACATCAACAATCTTCTGTCTCATAACGGTTACTCAGTTTCACTTGATGTTTTATTGTACACGAACCCTCCCCAATGTGTTTGCACTTCCTTTTGGTAAGTATTGGCATAGGAATGTTTTTAAAATATAAATATTCTTCTCAAATGTATCAATAGTTAAAGCACAGGAAGTGTTTGGTCAGACCAAGTTATATGTGTGCTTAGTTAAATAGTGTGATAACAGGAGTAGCAAACTTAAGCAATTGTGATTTATTTCTTTTTTTACTGTATATACTTAAAGGACTGTTAAATCGAGTTTTACTGAATCTGAGTATATGTGGAGTTTGTCAGATGGCTTTGATTGACTTGAGGTTTCATTACACATATCTGATACCTAAATAATACAGCTGTTGAAAAGGTACACTTGCAGTTAAAAAAAAAGTCTTTGAACTTAGTGTGTGTAGGAAGCAGTTCTCTCATGAGACTGTGGAAAGAGCTCCCACTGTAACATCTGCACCTTCTTCTGTAGTTATCTATAAAAGTAGCACTTTGTACACTTTCCCCACAGGTGATGAGGGGGGAGATTAACCACATGTGATATATATTAGCTGAGTCAATGCTTCAGTGCAAGTTGTTCAACTGGTAAAATCATGAGCTTAGAGTAAGAACCTGTATAGATCAGAACTGAAAAGCAAACCAAAAAGAAGTCGAGTTGTCAGATAATTGATGTGTAGTAGTAAGCGTCTGAGATAATTTCTGCTGGTATTAAAAAAGACATGTTATCTCATTACCATTAATATTTCACACATTTTATTTAGGTACATTTTATTCCTCATTTTCTTCATCTGTAGAGATAAAATATGTGTCCAGCTAACCTTGCAAATGGATTGATATTTTTTCTCCCTGTGTGATAGTCTGCGTTTTCATGTTTGAAATTACTTGTTCTTAGCATGAATACAGGATATACTCAGCCAAGACTAAAAACTAACTCTTCAGCTGGTTCTGAGCAATAATGATTATTAGTTGGAGTTTGAAAGGCTTTTAGTACTCCGTTGAAGTTCCTTTTTTTACTTTTTTTTCTTTTTTTTTCCCCCAAAGCTATTAAATATACTGTCTAGGAAGAGTTCCCATGCATTCCTTCCATGGTTATGCGTTTCCTAATTATTTAAGTGTTAATAATAGAAAGCTGTATGTTTTTTCCAAAGTACATTTCTCTAACAGGAAGAATTCCTTGGCTAGAAACAGTAGGAAGACCAAGTGAGGACTGATGGGAATTTGGAGGAATAAAACCTTAGCATTGAGAAAAAATTGTCCTTTAGAAAATTAATAGTTTGATGTGTCACATGGTGTGTTTTATTTATTTTTGCAGTGCTCCTGGCCTTGACATTTTGGATTCAGCAAAAACAGAGGCCATTCATTTGGTTCTCAGCTTTGGCAATTATAGTCTTCAGATCAGAGCTCTGTATATTCTTAGGCCTCATGCTCCTGGTAACTTTGTTGACTAAAAGAATCTCCATTTTCAAGGTGCTTTCCCATGCTGTTCCAGCTGGAACTTTTTGGTTGGGTAAGTGTTTACTTGGAAAAAATACAAATGCCACATATCAAACTGAACAGAAATCTGGAGATTTGACTGACTGCTCTGGTGACCTGGCCCTTAGAGTTTGACTGGTTTTTTGTTTGTTTGCTTGTTTAATTCCATTTGCTAGAAATATGAGAAAGGGTATTTTAAAAAAAGCTTAGATGTGCAAATTTACTTTAGTATAATTCGTATTTGTCTGTAGTGATGTGTATTATCAGCTTTAGTATCTATTGCCATGATGACAAGCTGAATCCCAGGATGAAACACATGAACATGACAGGCAAGGATACTGACCAAGAGGGTTGTGAGGAGGTTACAGTTCAGTTGGAAAGGCTGAAAAATCTCCTTGTCTCTACCCATCCATTGGAGGCTTATGAATATGCATATAATTATTCTAATCTTCTCTGCCAGCCTACCTAATTAAAAATGCTGTTGTCTGATGCCTGTTGATGACCTCTTGTAGTGTGCTGTCCCTTCCACAGCATGAAACAATAAAAGTTCATGTTGTGCATTTGGAGGCAACTTACAGTGTAAGAGTTTAGAGGTCCAATGATAATTAGTTACTGCTACTCCCATTCCCTCTTTGGGGAAAGTCCTTAATACCAGAGCAGTTTTCATAGAGCTCAGTGGAGAAGAGGGTGACAAATTTGCCACACTTTTGTCTTTTTTGCTTTTCATCCTTTATCCTCTTTTTTCCCCTCTCATCTTATAAAGAGTAGCAAACTAGGGGTTTTTTAATTAACTTAATAAATAATAATAAATCCACTTAATAAAAATGTATTTAGCACAATTTGAAGTTAACCTGATCTTCTTACTGTTCTTTACATTTAATGTTCTAACATTCTTTGAAAAGAAACCTTAACTAAACCACTGCTTTCACACCTGCAATTAGAGTAGGGTGAATCTCAATGGAATCTGTATCTAACATGCTTCTGATAAGACTTCTATGAAGAAGTGCCATCCTCCCCTGTGTTTCTGCTGCAAGGCAGATTCAGCCTTCTCTGTGGCTTTGGGTGACATGGACTCACAATGAGTGTTCTGGCTTATGTTGATCTCATCAATAAATGTGCAGTTTGGAGGTGCTAATTTGCTTTCCTCTAGTTTTTAATTAATGCAGATTTGTATGTCTTTAATTCTTCTAGGGCTAACAGTTGCAGTGGATTCCCTATTTTGGAGGCAACTTGTGTGGCCTGAGGGAAAAGTGCTCTGGTATAACACAGTTTTAAACAAGAGTTCTGACTGGGGAGTATCCTTTGAAATACCTGGAGTAAAAGATTGATTGACCACTAAAAGGCTTGATGTAACCTATTCTTGAGTCTCGGTTATGCTATTAGATTGTACTTTTCATCTTGTATTTACTTGAAACTCACGAGACAACATCCTTGTCTTTGATCTTTCCCTAAATTTTAGTTTTCCAGTGCTGACTATTCCTCCTTTGTGTTCCACTGCTGTAAAGCCAGGTTTCTTCCTGTTGGTTTTTCATGTAGCCCATCAGTACTAGTTTTTGATGTACCTGTGTTGGATGATGTGAATGTGGTTAGGCAACTGCTTTTATTTCTCAAAGGGTAAGGCAGAAAAGCAAATAAATGGAAGAATGTGCTGTATGAAAAATACACTTTATATTTGCAAAATTTGCATATACTACTGCAAAGAATGGTTTGTTTATTTGTTAGCAGTGAAAGAATCCTTAACCTCTCCTTTTCACCTGGAAGACCTCCCCCTTCTTGTGGTATTTCTATTCAGCCCTGCCTCGTGCTTTGGGATGCAGCATTATGTTTGTACCTTTAGGTGTATCAGAAAAGAGAACTCGGATACTACTTTTGCCAGCACTGGGCTTTATTTTCTTATATTCATTTCTCCCGCACAAAGAGCTGCGTTTTATCATATATACTTTCCCTGTCTTCAACATAGTGGCTGCTAAAATGTGCTCAAAAATGTAAGTTCAAAATTTTTTTTTCTCTGAAAATGCAAAAGAAGGCAACACTATTAATATTTTTTATTAATCATAGAATCATAGAATAGTTTGGGTTGGAAGGGACCTTAAAGATCATAGAGTTCCAACCCCCCTGCCATAAGCAGGGTTTGCTTATTTTGAGATCTCTATAGGTTGGGCTTTAAAAGGGAGATCTGTATCATTATGCTCGTTTGACTAATCAGGGAAATGGAGACATAGGGAAGTTAAATGATTTGACAGGACCATTTGGCAAATCTGGGGCAGAATTGAGAATACAGCCCCAATTTTACAGCTGTGCTGTTACAATTTGGATTTATTTTATCTGCCAGAGAAAAAGACAAATTTCAGTGCCCTACCTTGTTGTTAACTTACGTAACAAAATAATTTAACATACAGGTGGGTCTCATGAAACAAAGTTTGTATTAAATAGTTAAACTTCAGTATATGGAGTAAACAAATTGAAATTAAACTGAACTTCTTTGGGAGAGAATACATTTACAGATAAAGATTTAAAACAGAAATACTTAGCTTTCTCAGTAAGCTTGTATTAGCTTTATTAATGAGAATGTTCTAATGTAAATGTCACTAGAAGCTGGTCTTTTAGAATTGGATAATAAATGCATTCCATACACATGGAATAATAAACCTCTATTATCTACCAGTCAAATTCTCATAAAATTTCAGTCACAATAGCTAACAAGCATTATGAAAGAAAAAATAACAGTTTATTATACTCATTTTTCGCCTCCTTCAACAGTCTGAATAACTACCGGAGATCCTGGCTGTACAAACTTGGATCTTTCTTTGTTATAACGCATCTTCTAGTAAATGCTGCTTATTCAGGAACATCGTTATATGTTTCACATTTCAATTATCCTGGAGGAGTGGCAATTCAGAAGCTGCATGAGCTGGTGCCTTCGACAGCAGGTATGTAAAGCTGGTCTGAGGTACATTTGCCCAATTTCAGTGGCAGAGGTTTTTTTGCTAGTGTAACTTCTTCACACTATTTATATGCACCTTTTCTGTTGCTGTATTGTTAATTTTATAATGAGTATTAAAGGAGTTGCTAAACTATACTTCTTTTTCTTTTTTATGTAGATGTATCTGTTCATATTGATGTGGCTGCAGCACAGACAGGAGTTTCTCGGTTTCTAGAAATCAATTCAGATTGGAGGTATGTTATGAATGTGTATTTTCATAACATGGCCAGGAGCCTGCTTTTTTCTTGTTTGTGTATGCACAGGGCCTAGCATCACTGATATAGTTTCTGGTGTAGCACATTTATAAAGCCAGGTCCAGAAGAATGTGAATATTCAGGCAATTTTATTATAGAATCTTGAACTAGATGACCTTTGAAAGTTCCTTCAAATTCTAACCTCCTGCAGTGGGTGGGGACATTCTACACTAGACCAGATCTCTCAGAGCCTCATCAAGCCTGATGTATGCAGTGCTTTCATTTCAGAAATAGCACTGCAATGTTGTTTAGTTGGTTTTGTTGGTCCTGGTTTGCCTAAATAGTGTAGTTAGGCTTGCCTCTTCAGCTGAAGGTACAGGTTTCTGATTTAAAATGTCATTGTAACAAAAAGCATTTCAGAAGAAAAGGATATAAAGCCTCATTTGCACAAAACAGAAGCAATACAAGGTTTTGTTTTAGGAAGTGTTCTGAGGACGGCGTTCTTTTTCCCTAGTCTCCAGGATCAGTGAAACAAACATAATTAGTCTGTTTAAAGGGAAGAGTAATTCGTAAGAGGAAGAAGAGAGCGCTTTTGGGGGGATTACAAAAATTATCAAGGTTGCTGTGTCCTATTTTTGTGATGTCTAGGAAGGTGGTGGATTTTGTATTGTTTTGAACTTGCAAGGCAGTAGTGTCATGGGATTGGAAGGTGAAGGATTAATATCCTTGTCACTGTTGGATGGTTCTTAGTGTTACAGCTACAGACTAGTTTGTGTCTCACAGTTTTATCTTTACTCATAAAAAAGCCTCAAGGGAGAGATGATTCTTCTTAAAATTTGACATTGAAAAATATCAGTCAAAATCCCTAACATGATGCACAATTATGCAAAATTTAGTGGCACCAGCTGTCTTATTTAGTTTTTTATCCAAGGAACTCGTGGCCTTTCAGATGGGTGGAAACTAATTTACCATCTTCATAGACTCTGTATATCAGGTGTAAGTGGTGGATTGAGTGGCTATGAAGGCTGATGATTCATCAGGATGACTACAGTTCATGAATTAAAATGTCTTGAAGTGAACAGCTTTCAGTGATGCACACAGATTAGATCTATTTGCCTCAAAAGAAATGCAGGTGATACATTATTTTTCTTCAAAGGGTGACTGAAAAAAGCTTGATGCAGATTCTGACATGGGACAGGTGTTACAATCTTGTCTTATTAGTCTTGTCAATTAGTGCAGTCTCTTTCAACCAGGAATAAATACGCTGTGTAAGCTTAAAGTATTTAAAAATAGTAGAATTCAGAAAAGCTTGCAGGGAGATGAAAAGATTTTTTATTTGCTGATGAAGAAAATACGAAGTTAGTAGGTAGTAAAGTAGTTATCAAGTGTACCATTCTTTCTGTCAGTCTGCATGCATATACCATCATAAGTGGTGCTATGATCTTTTTGGAAATGCAAGAAATGAATGTACAATTTTTTGTTGTTGGGTGTTTTTAAGAAAAAAGCCCTTGTTCAGTATGCTAATTCTGCATTGTATGGTAAGTTTGTTGGCACTTCTGGATTCTGTCAAACTGGAGCCTCTTCTGGGTTGCAAGAATTTTAGTTAACAGTCCTCTAGTTTGCTGTAGAGCACTTGCTTTAATTATCTTCAGTGCTGTGAAAATACAAATTGAGATCAGTGTTTCCAGTTCTTCAGAGAGAATTCAGGGAGATGAGAAGTCAGGTCTGCGTAGATATATACAGCAAAAGATGTGGTCTGGATTTACTGCTAGGTGTACTTTAGAGTATACAGGGTTGGGATTGCACTGCTTCCCTACCAGTGTCAGTGCTTGTAAGAAAAAACACAGCCTTGAGTAAGTTGCTTGTGAAATGCATGGGTGATATCACATGTCTGAGAGCAGGAGCTCTAAAAACTGGTAGAAAAGGGTTCACAGAAGGGGGTACTGCTTTTCTCTTGGGTTACAGAGCATGGACTGGCTTTTGTAGTTAGATCCCCAGGACTGTCTTGTCATAAACACACCTAAAGGTAAGCAATCTCCATCACAGTCTTTGTCTTCTGGACAGCATTAGGAGTAGAACAGGTAGAATGTCTTTTTTTCTGGGTGTAAAGTAATGTATAAATCCAGGACTCTCCCTTTTGGAAGCACGCTTAACACTTATCTGTGGACTGTTCTTACATAGACATCTTATTTTCATATTTTGAAGTTGTTGGATTGAGGATGTAATTGGACATGCCATGTCCAGTACAAGCATACTAACCCTTAGGCTCTAAATTCCACCTTACTCTTCAGTGAATGAATAAATAACCAGTGTGAAATAGAACAGTCTCTTCATGACACAGGGAGATCTACCTTGATTTCTAGAAAATTACAGAGATTCTTTACAGCACTTGAAATTCTGGGCTAAGATCAGATGGATAGAGGCAGAAACTAAATCTTTCACATATCTGCCAAGTGCTTAAGTCACTCGTTTCCTCATCCTGAAAATTCCCTCTGTGGCTAGATTGAGTATAACTGCTTTTGAGAAATAACTGTGTATATATATATATATATATGTTAAATAGTTTTAGTAATCACTAGTTGTTTGTTTTATATATATAAAACATATATATATGTGTTTTGTGTGTGTGTGAATATACATACAGGTACCTAAACAAGTTTGTAATGGCTGACCCAAAATGACCTGCTCAAACATGCAGTAGTAGATCAGGAAACTAAACCTAGAAATAACAACTGCCAGTTACTACTAAAATTGCCAGGTTCTTTGTTCTTTCCTACAGTGTTCAAGGACATCTCCCTGCTGTTCTGAGTCTCCCACTTTAATATCTGACTACCAGAAAAGAAAGGTTTCTGCTGAAGTGCATCACAACATGGTTTTTTAATCAAAACAAGAAAAAAAAACCAGTATCCATGCTTAAACAAACTTCAATTCTTGTAGAGTAAAACTTGAAAATTAGTCCAGTTTTCTACAGTCTTAGGCTTTGTTGTCCTTTCTCCAAAGAATTCAAATAGAGGACTAGTGAGAAAAGAATCCTGATTTATATCACAGTAGCTGCAGTGAGATTTGCATGGAATGACTAGTTCCTTAAACTCTTCAAAAATAATCTTTCCTCCTCCAGTACTAGTTCATTTAATCAAGAGAGAGAACTGAGAATGTAATAGTTCCTTTTTTGTTTTGTCTTGGATGCCTTTGTGATAGAGATGTTTACTGTGTAAAGAGAGGAAAGCAAATAAGCCTTCTTTATTTGTTACAGGTATGATAAAAGGGAAGACGTTAAACCAGGAGACCAGTTGATGTTTTCTTACACACACATACTTATGGAAACAAACCCTCTTCAGATATCACATTACAAGACAACCCATAGGCCACTGGCAAATATACCTGGCATCGGTAAAATTGGGTTGAACCTCACTGCACTACCTCCTTTTACTTTAAACTTGAAACCAAAATTAGTACTGTTGGAAAAACTTCCTCTGTCATCCTGACTGTGAATTTTAAGTCTTTTGATGTAATTTTGCTGATGACTGAATAAGACAGCAGCAAATTGTCATTCCAGCACTGCAATTCAGCTTCTGTGGAAAGGCACGGGAAAATCTTTGTACCGACTGGTATTTAGCTCCGTCCTGTTTCATACATAAATATTACAATGCATTCCAAGTCAGTATATACTCAAAAGCTGAGTTGTGTTGTTAGATACATTTAAGAGAGGCTATCTTCAAGTTTAGTGGTATTAAGTAAAACCTGTTGACTTGGTTTGGGTAGCTGTTTTATAATGTAGCACAGGTATGTCCTAATTGTCCTATATAAGATACATAATGGAACAGGTTTGTGTTACAACAATACTTAGATATGTGATCTATGTGTGCAAAGATGTATTACTTGATGTATCTGCAGGATTGTAACCCCATCAGTTGTCAGATTGCCTGTGTGAAACTTAATGATGTTATCTACATAGGAAAGCCATATTCATTGTAGCTTCATCACTATACCTAATTGTGCCCTGTAGGCTACCAGGCTTGTTAAAGATTCACTTAAAAAAAGCAGTTGAACCTCCTGATATGCACTGTCTCATAACAGGCTTGAATATTAAAGGGTGGTTATTTTTATCCCAGCAGCCCATGAATAAGCTGTGACCTGGATGTCGCAGGGAAAAGACATTTTAAAATCATATTTCTCTCTTTTGCTGCAATGATATTACCTGATTTTGCAGTGCAAAAAATTTACCTATGAAAATATTCACTTGAATACGCTTTAGGAAGAAAGGTGCTGTTTTGTTTTGTTTTTTACTGAGTAGTCCCTTTGGAAAGGAATAATCTATGTGCCATGTGCTGCATTCTATAAACTAGAATAACATAGCATGCTCTGTAGTCTCTTCTTTATTAGATGTTTTTGTTAAGGATGTCTGGCTCAGTTGTGGAATGGAGCAAGTTAAGGGGTAAGCTACGGAAAAAAAGTTGGAATTTTCATTAAGGCCAGTTGTAGTATGATAGGAGCTCCATTAGTGTAAAGTATCAGTATTATTGAAATAATCATGGTCAGAAAACTATTCCTTGCTGACTGAAAACTCAAATAAAAAATTCTTACAGAATACTGTGTTTTGAGTTCTTTTTCCTTAACTCCTGAAGTGTGCTTCGTTTGGGAACTATCTTTACCTGTGTCATCTTTTAGGACCATTCTTTTTGGCCCATAGATGAGAGGAACCCATAGGATCCAGTGGGGTGGAGTTTGCTTCCTTGTGGGTGGCTGTTACTTGGGCTTTCTCAGACTGAGCAGATCTGGCAAGGACAGCCTGCAGAACGTGTTGGTCCAGTCTCTGGTTGTTTTTGAAATTAAAATAATTCAAGTATTATCCATTTGATTTGTCTTTGAAAGAAAACTCGGCTTCCTCCTGAGCCAGTTTGAACATCATACATGAGACAGAAGGAAGTAGTACATGTGCAAATAGATAAGAATTTGGAAAGATATAAAGGAAAACCTTTGAGTAAGAATGGAGGCCCTTATGTTGACTTTATATAACCCCCAGACTGTAATCCACAACTCAAGAACCCAAAATCTATCCTGCCTGAGCACAGACAAATGCCTGAATTGCTGAAGTCAGGTGTATAGTTAATGCTGCTTTCCACATCCTTGGTTGACAGAATCCCTCTGCATAAACTTCCTGCTATTAACTAAGAGAGAAAAATCTACGTCTCTTACACTTACATAAGACATCTCAAGGTAATGCCTGAAGCGTCACAGAATATGTGAACAGTTTAATATTGTGGAGTGTCAGACATGTAACTGATTGGGCTCTTGCACAGACCCTCCAATATCTGGGTGCAACCTGTTGGACTTAAACCAGTGTGTTGGCATTAAGCTGTGGCTGCTTACAGCCTTGCTGCTGCTGAAAGTAGAAGCTATCAGTTCATATTGGTTGGTTTATTGTATTTGTTTGGAGGTACAGAAATTCAAGATGCATACAAGGAGACAGGAAAGATACTGGATTGCAGTTTTGCACAGCATCTGAAGTTTAGTTAGGTTTTGTTGCATCTTCCTCTGAAAATGTAGTTCTTGAAAAGCGCTTAGTTTTAAAATTTGCAACACAGTTGGGTTTGGTTTATATACCAACCCCTGCAGTGCATATAGCACCAGTAGGTGTGACAGCATGGGGAGCCCCCAGTGTAGGGCAAAAGCATTACAGTAGCCCAGACCCTAGAAAGGAGCGGTGTCTGTCAAACTGGGGTGGCCATTACTGCAGTTTTTCCCCAAAGGCTGCACAGTCCTTGAAATACAAGCTAAAGCTCACTCTCCCTGAAATTAATGTCTTAGGTTCTGTGTTGTCTTTCTTTTGTTCCACAAGAAACATAGAGCTTGCTTTCTCCTTTACTATAAATTAAACCTTTTCTTTCTTCCCTGCAAGCACAGCGAGTATTAAGTTCCCTTAGATGCAAGAGGGTATTAAGGAAATTTCTCATCCCATCTACAGACTGGAGTGGGGTATGGCAAATTCTTCTGCATTTGGGAGACAAGGAGTGATGCCTCAAGCCATTACATGAATGGTGCAGGATAAGAGACACTGAAATTCCATCAAGTAATATACTGTTTGTAACTATTCCAGTTCCTAAAATAAAAAAATTCCTTACAAACATCTTTTTTAATAAAAGCGGAAATAGAGTGAGTGTATTCAAGTAATTGAGAGTTGAATTAAACTGAAAAAAGCACCAGTCATCTCTAAATCATATTACATTTATGACATTTAAACACAGAATGGAGTTACAAATGAAATGGATTTAATGTGTATAGTGCTGGTGTAGAATTAGATTTATTGTGGGATGTATTGTTAGATTTCTCAAAGGTCAAATGTTGGCTTAGCATCATGCATTGCAATTTGAAATTCGAGGTAATTTCTTGCAAGCAACATTTGTTCTCATAAAGAGCAAGACTAACAAATGATGTGGACTCAAACATGTCAACATGTTGTTCCACCCAGAGGTGGTGAATAGTCACTGTCTTACAGTATTAGATTTAGGACACTGTTGTAAAACTCAGTGAAGTAATTGCATGAAAAAAGCTGTGAAACTCACTGATAAAGGACAGTTTTGGATGCTGAAAGTAAAAGCAGCTTAAAAATAATGTCTCTCATCAAGAAGCAGAACTAATTATGTTTCACAAAGTCTCTAATAAAGCCCTAAGTACTAGCTATGGGTCTTTTCTGTCAAGAGCAGTTTTGGGGTGGAGACCTGGAGGGTGGCTGTACTGGACCTGATGTAAAATGTATTCACCTGTTAACATTAGCAAAGCCGGAGAGACGTATCTCAGGTCTTCCCTTTTCTACCATGTTAGCCATAAGAAGTCTGCCTCAGCAGAATACAACTACCCAATGTTTCTTGAACCACTGATCATAGCCCCTTCTCTCCCTTTGGTGAGACCAGGGACATTCGGGAAAAGAAGACATAGTCTGCACTGCCTCTCCTACTGCAACTGCTCTAGGAGTATACCCCTCACTTCCTGAATGCTGGTAGTTCTTTACCCCTTCACCACCTCCAGAGAACTTTCCTTGTAACTCGGCATTCTGAGTCTTCCTTGCACAAATTACTTGACTTTCTGTTTGCAAGAAAAAGACTCGGCCTGTGGTTTTGCTCATCTCCCATAGCTTGGCCACAGCTTGCCTGGTTGGCCGCTTACACAGTCTCAGCTATGTCATAAATGAAACTTAACACTGTCTGCTTGATGTGTGACAGACACAGCAGATGGAAAGGGTGTTTGCAAAAACTCCTGAAGTTAATTTGGTTTTTAATATGGCTCCTAAATGCAACTACTTTATATAAGCCCTTTAGATCAACATAAGCAACTACAGCTACTTGTGATGGTTCCTTTCATACCTTAGTTTAAGACAGCATGGACAGCCAGATGCTACATCTTACTGTCCTGTATTTTATTTCAATTGCCCTTGGTTCTGCACCACAAGGCTTGGCTTGTGTTTAAGGTAAGTGTAATGGTTGGAAATGGATCCTATCCTTTCCCTTAACTGCCACTTTAAATCCAGAAATTGGAAGAAGGAATTGGTTCATACAAGGGAGTAGATGCTCAGGGATCAATCTAGCCATTAGAACCCAGTATCTGAGATGAGGACATCACTGAGGTTACTATTTTTACTTGGCAAATTAATTTTGGGTGAAATTTGTATTTGGAGATGCCTAAATGCAATTTTATTATTGTCTACTCTAAATAGTGGTGGAAAAGAAAAGCTATTTTAAGGGCTAGACCTACGAACAAGTGTAAACATCTACTTTGAGCCTGTCATCTTTGAAGAGGCTGTTGTAGATCTCAGTTTCTTCCTTTAGTGTTACGAAATATTCTTTGTTGCAGTGTCCAATTATATACACCTGCCCACTCTTAAAAGAAGCAAAAGCTGTAAGACATCACTTTTAGTAATATCTACACTGTACTAAGAGGGGAGAAGAAAAATCTGCTCACTAAATTTAATTCTGAAGTTGCTAATGTCCTGAAATTAACTGTTTAAATGAAATATCACTGTAGAAGGTTAACCACACTGTTATGCATCAAGGACCTGTCTGCTGCTGCTGCAGGGATTGGATTAGTGCAGCACAAACTCAGCTTGGTGAAAATTACCATTGTTAATAGACCTTGTGCTTTATTACAGTCTGAGAGAGCACTGTAAAAGTAAGGGAGTTCATTTTTTTACAACCCCTCTCAAAGTTGGAGCGATCACTAAGAATTTGTATTTAAAATTATAAAGTAAACCCAACAAAAAAACCACCTACTCAATAACTTACCTTAATACTTCAGTGAAAGCCATCAGCCCTCCTTTTGAAGTCGTTCTTTTCTCAGAGGCAGCAGTGCCTCAACAGAAGACACAGGTGCTCCCAGAACTCCTTAAGAAGTATCAAGTCTTAGATCCAGAAGATAGCAGCTTTGTGCTTTCAGTCTCACCTATTTTTAAGCTTTGAAGAATTACATCTTGTTTTAAAGCATTTTGGGCCTGTATATATTAATATAATTTATAACTCTTAGGCAAGCTCATACTGAGAGTCTGGTCTCAAAACCTAAGCCCTTCAAATAATGAAAAAAAAACCCAAAAGGAAGTTTTCAAGTATAATCAGACTACTTGATAAAATTTTGCTTTTAGAAGCAGTGACTAGGTCTCATGCTCTCAGAAAAAGCTTTACCAAAAAGCATGATACACAATTAAGCATCCATATGAAACTGATGAAATTTGGAGGGTACAAAATGCCTTTACTTCATCTTTACAACTGAGAGTTACAAAGTAGCCATCAGAGAAGCACCAAGCTGCTGGCTTCCAGAAGACTAGGATGTTCAGGTAAGGTTCTTCACAGAAAGTGCTCCTGCTGGTTCGATGTGGCTTTCTGATGCTTTAACCTGAAGACCATATTAACATTTGAGCCTTGAGTGGAAGTTATATCACTTGTTTAAAAAGGAAAAAGCAGAAAACAAGTATCTTCGTCCTCTAGCTACCTCTCTACTGGTTTGGAGACATTAAACATCTCATTGACAAAGGTCAAGGTTATAGTCACCATTAAAATGTAAGGGGGAAAAACAGAGATAATAATTAACCACTAACCATTTAAACATGTTTCCCAATAAGCTGCTTCAAACCCATCTAGTTCGAACTATACATAAACTAGAACAAATTATTACTGCAGAAAAAAACAAACAAACCCATGTTCTGTTCTCACTTAACCCTAGAAGGACAAAGAAATGCTGACTGTTGATAAAAGGCACCTTTCAAAATACTGGACACAAAAAAATGAAGGATTAGCTTTTTCCCAAGTACACTACATAATAATGTACACTACATAATAGTACTGGTTATAATGGATGAAACAATAACTGAAATACCTGAAACCATAAAATCTTTAGAGAAACATCACAGGGAAACCAAAGCCACCTGAGAAAGAATTCAACAAATTTTCCTCAGATTGAATAGAGAACCAGAATCCAGTCTTGAGTCCAAAGAGCTAAATGCAAAGCCAGTCTTTTCACACAGCATGTTCTGTGATATTTTTACGATTACAATTGTACCAATTTTTGTTCACAGTTGTCTTAAATCAATCTGAAAATAAAAGTCAGTGATGACTACCACTAGAAAACTGCAAATAAAATGTTTAATTTCAGAAACTGAGTTCACCATTTATAAATACACTAAAACATAGTAAATGCAAAATTAGATTAGGCATAGGTACAGTATTTTAACAAAGCTACAACTTTTCTAAAAGGTCATAGGCAAATAATGACTTGTTTCCCAAAAAGTATTCAACAAAACCTGAAACGAGAAGATTAAACTTTCCAGAGCTAAAAAATTCACAGAAAAAGATCTTTTCAAATTAAAATGTTGTCAATCTTTCTCCATCTTTGAAGTTTTGAGGGCTCGATATCCCATTTGCCTGATGGACAATAACAGTTAAGAATCAACCCTACTACATAAAATTCTAAGCAGTGCACCATATCCATAAGGCTATCACTGAAAATCAGGAGATCAGTTATTTCTGTGGAGGAGCTTTTAACACAGGCTGTTCTACACAACTGAAATTACATTAGGAGCAAGGGCTCAAATTTTACAACAGGGAACTTAGCGTTTGGATGCACTAAAGATTAGGAAAGGTCTTAGAATGACATTTAGAGTCTTCATCGTCAATTTCTTGCCTCTTCTTTTTTTTTTTTTTTTTTACATAGCATTAAATAACAAGCATTAATTCACAAACTTTTATAAGACTTCCAAAGAGCTTTTATAAATACTCAGAATATTTCTTCAGTTAAAATGTGAAATCTGAACAGGAAAACCCAGAATAGGAGGTTTTACTACTGGATTACTGTATAACTGTCATGTCATATCATCTCAAATATAAGATTTGTTTTCAGATACTCCTGTAAACACATCTTCCTCAGCAACTCTGCTTAATCCCGTAAGTACTTTAGGGCTTCCAATTAAAAACACCACATGACAAAAAGATGGCTTGAATCCCATCTTTCACATACAGCTTTCTTTCGACAACTACAAAAGCTGTTTTGTTGCAATTAAAGCAATGTTCAACTAAAATACAGTACCTGGTTTATGTTTTTTACATAATAATTGAATAAAAAACTACAGAATAGAACTGTTTACATCTTTTTTTTTTTGCCATTCTATTAAAACAAATGACTGAGCTTTTTAAAAGTTCATTTACAATTATGAATTAAAACCTACATAATTTTGTATAATTTGACAAGACAGGCTATCTCTAGTGTGAACTTTTAAAAAACATATATACAATATCTGGCCTGAAGTACTATGAATAAGGCACATGTAGACATATTGAAAGCTGAAAAAAATTAAAACTAAAATTTGGAATTACAGTCACTGATTAGATGTCATACATGGCCCCTACTGGAGCAATTTAAAAAATCCAAGTTATAGATAGGCAATATCCAGTGAGCAACAATAGATTTTAGTCTAGCAGTTTGTCCATTAGTTTCAATACTGGAAATATATTAAAGGAAGATTCACTTTCAAAAAGATAAGCTTTTCAAAGTGTTCAATCATTAACCTTGACTGACTAAAGTTGTTGCTTTCATTGGATGTATTAAACAGTCTCTCTGAAGGAACAATGCTTGGTGGACAACCCAAGAACCTGACAGCCAATTTTGACAGTACTGGCCACGACGACTTCTTGAAGTTCCAGTAAGTTAAAGGATCACAGTTATGCTCAAGCACTTCTTCCTCCAAGTAAGAAAGCACCATTTCCTCAGGTAATTTTGCTCTCTCTTTCAGGTCTTTAGTTTTCTTCATGTCACCCATGAGTGACCAAAGATTATCTTCCCCATATGAATTTGTAGATGGTGAACCTATATCACATCCATTGGAAACAGGTTTATCATCATCTGAGGTAGAACTCATTATTTCCAGCTCCCTGATTAAGTCTTGTTTATATTGTTCGGCTTCCTCTTCTGTAAATAAGGATGTCTTATACCTGGGATCCAGAAGCGTAGCAAAAATGTATCTTGGATCATGAAGTGTGGAGGACAACCTACTCACCATAGCTTCCTTCAAAGACTTCAGCATAGTATCTATGCCCATAGTCTCCTCAAACAGCATTTCTATTTTCCTGTTAAGTATATGAATCATTGGGATCACTTGGCTGAGAGTAGACATGTGTGTACTCATCTCCCTGCTTGCAGCTTCAAAAGGCTTGAGTGCGTGACACACTGACTGCATCACTTCCCATTGGTCACAACTTATTAGCTCCCGAAAGCTGCACTCTATTGACATCTCATCAATTGCTCTTTTCTGTTCGATTAGACGTTCAAGCATGTGAAATGAGGTGTTCCACTTTGATGGGACATCTTGTATTAGTTGATGCTGAGGCAACTCATACTCCTTTTGCAACTCAGCCAATTTCTCTTTTGCTTTTGCTGACCGATGGACGCGTTCACAGATCTTTCTTGCAATACTAAGCAAATTCTGAACCATCCTCTGGCTTTTAATAGCCTCATTTACAATTACATTAACAGTGTGACTAAAACATTGTACACTTGAGTGATCACCCTCATTTAAAGTTTTCTCTATACTCTGGTTATCGGTAACAGTAATCCCAATCTGAAGGCCAACAGAAGTAATCCAATTTTCCCACCAGTACTCTAACTGCTTCTGGATACTGATTCCATTGTAGTCACAATCAATCTGTGATACATTTAACAGTGCTGAACAATGGTAATCCTCACACTGCGGTCGGAATGAAGACTCAAATGTCACCCAGTGAGCTGTCAGGGTCAAATACTCTCGTGTTTGGTTGCTCATCCATATTCCGGATGTAAAATGGATCACTCCACTTTCAGCTTCTTTAAGATGCGAAACAATTATTTGTTTTACATTATCATACATATCTGGAATTGCTGTCCTAGAAAAGTAAGATGGGGAAGGTAAAGAATACTGAGGTTGCAAGTATTCAAGTAGCCTGTTAAAGCCAATGTTGTCTACAAAAGAATATGGCTGGAGGTCAAGTGCAATCATTTCAGCTACAAGACTTGTGATTTTTTTGGCAACTGGGTGAGAGTCACAAAACTTGTCATTGGTTTCATCAAAATTTGAAGATCCTAGTAATTCTGTACTCAGTGGCATGTGATTATCTGTAGATGGAGATAACACTGTCTCCGAGCCCTCAGTTTTCAATACATTGTTATGAAACCGCTGCAAATGTCTTAGAAGGCAACTTGTGCCTAGATTTGTTGGCTTTTTCCCTCTACTTATCGTACGTCCACAGTGCATACATATCACTTTTGTTGAATCTGCAGAACAAATTGAAAAGTGATTCCACAGTTTTGAGGTCTTCTTACTACTAACAGGAAATATAATTTGATTATCGTGTCTAACCATTGTAGGTAAGTCAGGCAACTTTGAGGATGAACATTCTGCAGAAGCCAAAGTGGCATAAGGAGAATTTGCCAGACTCACATCAAGAAAGCTCTTTTGGTTTCCAATTACATCAGGATGGCGTCTATACAGGTGTCTCATCAAGCAGCTTGTGCCCACATCTCCTTTCTTACCACGACTTATCATACAACTGCAGTATCTACATACTGCTTTTAGACTGTCTGCAGGTGACAGTGAAAAGTGATGCCAAACTTCTGATTTAAGCCTCTTCATAATCCTTTTGTTTTGCTGAAATACAGCAGTAGGTTCAAATATTAGTGGACCCAGTCCCTCACATTGTTTCTCTGGAGATGAAACAAAGGAGACTTCACCTATATCATCAGAAGATGACAGCATTGAGTCTTCCACCAGAGCATCTCCTGAAGAGAGATTAGTATGGATCTCCTCAGAGATTCTCTCTGGAGATGAAGAAACAGAAGTTGATTCTTTCATTAGTTTTCCAGGAGAGGATGACACAGAATTCAGATCACTATCTGAGGGTAGTAAAGAAGGCAACAGAGTTGGAGGTGCAGTGTAGAGAGGTGGTATGCTGGTACCACCCCCATTCTCTTGCAGAACAATTGAACGATGGGCTCTCCACATATGTCTTATTAAACAACTTGTTCCCAGGTCTTTTCCATTTTTTCCTCTACTGAATTCATTCATGCAGTGGATACAAACAGCTTTAGAATTATCTAGAGGAGACAAATAAAAGTGCTTCCAGACAGCGGATCTCCTCCTGGAACCTGATGTGCTCTTTGGAATAACAACAGTTTTTTCTGCTACATTCTCCACAGCATCATCATACTGGCTGTTGGGTAGCTGTGGAGAAGACCCAACCATGACATCTTCTTTGCTGCACTTTTCAGAAACTAAGAGATCTGATATTTCTTCAGAAGAAACAATAGAAACAGATTCCTCAATTATTCGATCTGGAGATGGTATTTTAGAAGCCATTTTTTTTACCAGTTTTATGGGGGATAACATAGAACTCAGATCTCCAACATCTGCGGACTGAGGTGGTAGCAACAATGTAGGTGAAGGAAAGGAGGATATACCTGGCATACTTCCGTTTTCTTGAATTAGTACAGTTGGATGGGCTCTCCTCACATGTCTCATGAGACAACTTGTACTCAGGTCCTTCTCATTTTTACCCCTGCTAAATTCTTTCATACAGTACCTACATATTGCTTTAGTGCTATCTCTAGGAGATATAAAAAAATGGTTCCAAGCAGGCGACTTTTTTCTGGAGCTTATGTTTCTGCTAGAAAGGAGGCTTTGTGTCACAGCTTCCATTGCTACATCATACAGTGTACTACTATACTGAGAAAAGAGAGACCCATAATCATCTTCATTTTCTGTAGATAAATATTTTCCAGGATTGTTGGTAATGAAGTTCTTTTCTTTATCTTCCTGTTCATCACCACTGTCTGCATTTTTAAAATCATCTTGTTCAGACTTTATATCCATTCTTTCTAGAGTACAGTTAATGCTGTTGTCCTCTTGCTCCACTTTTAATTTACTGATTTTGCCCAATACAAAATTACCATTCATTCCGTGGGAACCTGCTTTACTCTTGTCCACAGATGACAAATGCCTCTTCCCAAGTCTTCATTTGTTAATAAATAGATAATTTAAAAGATCACTTAAATTTTGTTAGACTGACGTATCTTGTATACTGAATGCACTAACACAAATGTGCGTATTGTTAAAATAACCTCTGGTTTATGACTTCTGTATTTGTGTTGTGCATTAGAAAATACAATTACTCATGAAAATGCATTTAAAAATTATAGACTTAATGGAATCTCCTTTTTTCCCCCGAGATCAGGACATTTCAGGTCATAGATGAATGTTCTCAAAGACGGCTACTGTTAAATGCTTCATGTTGTAGACATAATCCTAAAAAAAGAATGTTCTGTTTTCTGGGTGAAGGAAGCCATTTTGTTCATTTTGACTGAGTAACTGTGATTCTTTTGCACCATCTACAAATAGAAAACAAAAGAAAACAGAAGACAAAGTTGACTAATGCACTTTAAATAATGACAGTAACGGTGAACTGAAGCATGCACTAAATGTTCTGAAGTGCTTGTGGGTTTTTTTCCCTGAGAGAAAAACAACTAAGTGTACTATTAGGGAAAAAAGAAAAAAGCCAACATTTACTCAATATGTTTATTCTGGGCACATACATGTCTATTATGCAACTCTGGTTCAGCTTGGACAAAATCTAGAACACAAGCATCACTTTTGTTTCTGCTGGGATGTACCTATGCCTCATCCTACATCATAATTCAACCAATGCATAATCACACCCCCATATCTATATGTTCAAACACACATTACACAAGTGTCTATATTTATAGATGTGTATGAAGAAAAGCAGGTATTTAATCATGTTAGCATGGATATATACTTAAACCAAACATTAAGTTATACTCCTGTATATGTAATCCCTTTGTTACTGACAGTAGTGTTTAAAAATACATTTTAGAAGAAACTTCTGCAAGGGTGTCCAGTGTTACCACATTAATATCTCTTCCTCTGTCATGGTCTCACATAGAATCATATGGTCATATTCATGCCATAACACTCCCAGACAACATCACACTACAGAAACAAACCACTTTTTGAGTTTCACAAATAATACCTGAACTGTTAAATGTAGGATAAGTGGGCTATGCAAATTACATACATGCCAATACTTTCAGGAGACCTTAGTATAACACTGCCATTTGGCAAAAGATATGCACAGTTGAATACACCAGTGCCCAGTGCAGCACTGCCAACTCATGTTCCTCATATACCCAAGGGTTATGCTAATAGAAAGCTCATTTACATCAAGATAACTTATTTCTCTGATAGGGAAATGTACTTCTCACCTACAATTCCAATATGAAGAGTAGGGTTTTTTTGAAGTGTAGCTGCATATAAAACACAAAGCAACAACAGACTCAGAAATTATAAACCCCCACCAGCCTCACATGAACCTGAAGAATCTATCTGCATCTGTCCGCCACTTTTTTCTTTTTACTACAGTTCTATCAGAATTCTAAGTTTCCCAAACCTTTTCTCACTTGTTCTTTTGTCACTAGTTACTAGTACCTTCAATTCAAGATAACAAACATTTTTTGACCCTAGTGTATAACTACACCATGTACTCCAATTTGTGAAAACTGGATTTTATGGGGCACTCTCTCTCCCTGGATGCAGACAAAAGGTAAATTTGAACTGGTTATTTTAAAAAATGTCTCTCTCAATTTTCATATGTTACTGAAATGCAGTAAGGATTTCAGCAGGAAAAAGGTGAATATAGGCCATAGACAGAAGGTATGTGGAAGAAGTCCAGGCTGTACTCACATAGACATTTCCCCCCCCATAAGAAGATCATATAAGCTTTGTAACCTATTTTAGGTGGTATTTCTCCCATGTCTGTTTACATGAGATCAGAAATACTTATTTTCTGTGGAATCCAGATTTCTGAAAAGCCAACTGTAGTGATGACTTTCTTCTTTCTCCAGCACAGGGGAAGGGGCAGGGAAAAAGAGAAGCAATCGGCTACTGCAATTACTTTAAGAAAAGAGAGATGGAAGGCCAGAACTTGCAAAGAGGAAGGCAGTAACTCTAGTTTTCTTTTTGTGTAAGTTTCATTGTCTGTGCTCTGCTTTTCTCTCTCTTCCTCAGGGAAAAAAAAAAAATCTTTTCAGATACCAACAGATAGAGTGTTAAGAATGAACAACATCAGTTCTAATGAAGAGACAGAATTCAAGAAAAAGGAAAACTTTAACTTTCTAGAAGCAATTCAACATGCTACACAGTTCTTTCCACAGGCTTGTGAAATCACATCTAAGAACAACTCTGTCAGCAGAGACTAAATTTACATCACTTGATAAAATTGAATGAGACACAAGTTAATGACCACATTCATATTGGTGATAAAGAAGCATGTGCATCTGGAATGACAGAGTGTGAGACAGACAACATTATCAATATAAATCAAAGAGGATTTGTTTCATCTTTATTTCAATCTAATCTGTGAATCTGGAGATTGTAATGCAAACAGGAAAACAAGAATATAAAATAAGCTGTTGTAACTTACAATCACGGAATGGAAAGGCTCACAAACAAGTGACTCCATGCAGAGCTTACAGAACATAAATTATGCATCTAAGCACCAAGTCACAGTAAGCACATTACAGATTCCTAGTAGATTGGGAAAAAAAAAAAAAAACCAAACCAAACCAGTGGCATCAGGTTCATTATATAGTCTGCAAATCTTGCAGTTTCTATGTAAAAACAATCCTAGGTTCTGAACATAAAAATCCATGGAGATGCTTCACTTGTCCCTACCCTGATAAACAGATGCTGCTTAACATAGCTAAGCATAAGGTAGCTCTGATAGGAAGATTTGGAAACATGATACATGACCCATTTACAAACCTGATAACAATCCCTAACTAGACTGACAATACGCACTGCCAGTGGTTATGTTCTTAACCATTCTCAGCCATTATCACTATATATTCAAACCAATAGGCCCCAATAATCTTCCTAAATAAACTTCATGTATATGATACCACTGAGCTGATGCCATATAGTTAAATACTGAAGTCTATGGTCCCCGATGCTTTTCCTTGCTGAAGCTGAGGCAAGTGGGAACCATGGACTCTTCTCTTGCTTATTTCTCCTTGCTGTGGCTGGGTGGTTTTAATGCTCATAATCTTCTCCACCAAAAATGGGTGTGGGAAGCAAATCTCACCTGCTCCTGAAATTATTTATCTTCTCTCAGATTAGAAACTGTTCTGGTTCCACCAGAAATCTCTCCTGATTGTTCTGTATCCTCCGTTTTTACTTGAAGATTTTACAATCTGAATTGCTGATTAACATGCTTTTCTGTCCCCTATTTGTACAATTAAACATAGGTCTGCCTTTGCAACTTTGCATTATTTCCAATTTACATTTAGCTGTGATATTAAATATTTCACCCTCCTGATAGAAGTGTTACAAAGTTATTAAATACTATTGCAAGTTACACTTTTTCAAAGTACTTAAGACTGAGTTTAAGGCAACAAAGTATTAATTACATCTTTTCCACTTTATGGCTGTTACAGAACTCTAGCTACATAGTACATACTTTTCTGGGTATTGTCCCCACCTCGTAGGAAAGCAGAATAACTGAGATTCTTGGAGGAGACTCCTTAGGGATGCTAGAACACCACCTGCAAAATCCCCAAAGAAGATTCTGCATGGTTGGTGTCTCTTTATTTAGCATTTTTAGTCAAACATCTAAGTACAATCTCTGCTACTTTCAGTATTACTAAACCATAGTGTAAAATTAATCCATGCTCAATCCCCTCAAACACCCTGGAGGGTTCAACCCAGATTTTCCTCAGCACGCTGAGAGTTAGAAAGATGGACATAGTTTTCACCTCTCCGACCTGTGCCAACTGCATCTCAGGGTCAATCCATTTTAAAACCAAACAAAATACACTATCCCTTTTTAAATTTTTATCAAAAACCAGAACAAAGTGTGAATTTGCTTATGACTACACCTTCACAGAGCTTTCTTACCCTTGGACACAAGCTACTAAAAAATTAAAGAATACTGCTAAACAAACAGGATATTCAATGAGAAAGAAAATATTTTCAAAGGTACATGATCTCTAAATTAAAATGATTTCTGCATTCAGAAGCTTCTCAATTAGATACAGAGAGGCAGGGAAACAAAGAGAATTATGAGTCACCTTTCAACAAAGATCTTCAAGGAAAATAAATGGAACCAGAGAACAATTAACTACTCAAATGTACTACCCCAGACTATTATGTCCTGAGCTGCAGTAGTAAAGAAGCCTGCAAAAATACTTTACAGGATGACAAGAAATGTCAGGAGAATTTCACACATCCAAAGAGCATCACAGTGGATGTGGCCAGAAGATATCACTGATGAGGGAGTAAAGTAAAAAGAAAAAGAGAAATATCAGTATCTTGGATTGCAGAGATATACATTAATATACAGAGAAGCACAAGCAGGTTGTCTGTAAATCAAAGTGGACTGTAAGCCTTAAACAAATTTAGACTTTTGGTTGTGTAGTCAGGTAACAATCACAGACTTGTTCATACTGGTCTATACTAATCTATAGTAGAGAGGCCTAGAGGAACTAGTTTAAAATAACAAAATTATTATACATATGCCTATGGTGTAAATATAAGCACACACACCTGAAAAATGCAAGAGCAGTTATTTCAAGAAGGTAGAAAATGGGGAGACAAAAGTGAAAGCAAAACTTTTCACTAGTTTGAATAACAAAATGGAAAGTACTAACAGATTTTGAGTGTAGGAGGTAAAAAAGCTCATTAAGAACTACTGGTATAAATAGATGTCAGTTTTAGAATAAATAGTGCTAAGTCTGTTTATTATTGGAAAAGTATGGGCATCATTAAGATCCTCAAGTAAAAAGAAAATTTCTATAAAGAGGCATTTTGAGAAATTATTATTAGCTTCCACTTCAATGGTAGTTATGATGCTGATGAAGAAATATTTGCTAAACAAAAAAGAAAACCACAAACAAAAAAAAATGGTCATGGAGAAGTCTAAATTTTCTTTCTATGACACCCTCCCAATTAAGAAAGCGTGTAATATTTTACCTTTCATCTTTTGCTTTTGTCACACCTAATTCTGTCATGAATTTTACAGGGTCGCCAGCTTATCCATCAAGATCTCACCCACACTAAGGCTTCCTAAACACTTCTGAAACACTTATAGAATCATAGAATAGTTTGGGCTAGAAGGGACCTCAAAGATCATTGAGTTCCAACCTCCCTGCCATAGGCAGGGACACCTCCCACTAGATCAGGCTGCCCAGTGCCTTGTCCAGCCTGGTCTTGAACCCCTCCAGACATGCTCCTCTTTCTATTTTTTTCAATATAGTTTTACTGTTGGCATGGCATCCCAGTGTTTACCAAGCCATTCTCAATATACACACAGACTCAGGTTCATGTATCCAGGAAAAAGCACTGGCTGAAGTCTGGCTGAAGGATAAGATTAACAAAATCTGTTGTCATGCAGCTCCTTCATTGATACTGAAAAAGATGCATAATTTCTTCCTTGCTGTTGTGATACTTCTGGGGAAATGGCTGTTTCAGGAAGGGTAGAATACTTCCCAAATCATCCCAAGGACAGCCATAAGCTTTCATTGATTGCTTGAAATTTCACATCTTCAAGCATGTCTAACTCAAAAAAACAGCCACTCAGAAAGAACTAAGGATGTACAGCAGGAAGGGACCCCTACCCTCAGCCTTGTTCTCAGCTATCATAGGGAAATACAAAACACAAACTCTAATGAACAAATTAAGCTCCATTTAGGAGGCTAGGTGAGGCTGTTTATCCCATACTCAAGAAATCCCTTGTGAATCCAGGTGAATGCAGCTTTCCAACTGACACTCAGAAGAGCCTTGTACCAGGGCACTACCCTCATTCTGCCATTTTGTAGGCACTACTAGAACTTAGGCCTCCTATGTATCAGTGCCTCATAGTCATGCTGACTGACTAATGCAGCATGATGCAGCTTGTGCATCAGATCCAGCACAGTTGGACTCCCATTCAGACAGTCGTCTTCTCCTCATAGTAAATGGCTCGTTTTGCAGCAAATGTTACCTAAGAAATGAACATCTTAACCCTTATGGCAGTAGCTTAGTGCCCACAACCATGGCTCCACCCCTGTGCATCAGAGAAGGAACTGGGGAGGTATGTTCTTGCAGTGCGTGGCTGGAATTTCCCCTTCATTAGGAGGGAGAGAAGGAATATTCAACAGAAGCTAGAGCTGTTGTCAAGTCCCTTGGTGGAGAAAAGGAGTGTTCTAGGGGCAGCCTGTTCTCTTGCAAGTGCATCTGTGTAAGGGGTGACAGTGTGGCTGTGACAGCTCTCACTGTCACAACCTATGAAATGAGGGGAAGGACAAAGTGTACCAAGTTTTAATTGCAGCTGAGTTGGAACTGCCTTAGATCTTCCTCACCCTTTATTTCCAGCTGAGGTGCATCTATCTCTATCTAGATGATGGCTTTTTATTATAAATTCTCAGATTAGGCCCTGTGCTCTGCACTATTACATTTCACCTTATTACTGCCCTCCATTGCTCACTGCTCAAACCAACAAGAATTGTCCAGGCGCCTGGCTGCGGGCAATGCTAGAGACTTTCACTGCTACAGAACACTTGCAGAACAACAAAAAGCTTTTGTAATTATTTTTCAAGGTTCCATTTTGGAGCGAGGCACACTTCTAGAAAAATCCTTGTTTATGTTAGGGAACATTCATGAAGAGATTTGTATGCTTGTGTAAACAAGAAAAGACTGATTCAGCTCAGACTTAGGCTGGTGGAGGAAAAGCAGGCGGGAGGTGAAGCAGAGAGAGAGCCATACGTAGGATCTGAAACTGGCTGGAAGGCAGGAATCAGGAAGCTCTTAAGGTTGTTGTGACTGCTGGGGTTTAGAGTTTAACTGCTGGAAGAAACAGGACAGGAACCTGGCAGGATGGGCATCCTCATCCCTCAAGAGCAGAGAAGCATGAAAAAATTGCAAAGAAATTAACATATCCAGAGTAACACACAAGGAAAGAGATGAAAACGTGCTTTGAAAAGAGATAGGAGAAAGGTGCATGCTCAGAGGCTTAGGAGACAGGGCAAGAAGACAGAGAGCCCTATAAGAATGATATGTGAGCTCCCCAGTGTGCTCATGCTACTTGTCAGGACGTGACATGTGGATCTCTGATTTATCCAAGTATAAAGATCATTGCTGCCTCTTCACATTGCAGAAAAACAGTGCTTGGTGCAAGCTGGGGCCAAAATACTATCACCATTAGGCTCAACCCTAATTACAAATGGAGGAATTTTGTTAAAGTAGAGATTGAGAAGTTAAAAAGACTACCAGCTAAATGTAAATATTACCCCCTTTCTTGTCTCCTGTCCCTCAAACATGAAATTACTTTACTGTGAAAACAGGTTATTTTATACTACACAATAAAATAGGCCTGCTGATGACATTTTTTTTTTGGTTGAGTGGTCTCTAGACACTTCTGTCTTCTCTTTTCCCCACTAGTGTGAACATTATCTATAATGCAGGAAGATAAATAATCAGCAGCAGAGCTCAGAAATGAGTTTTTGTCTTAGACTCTTGCTAAAGAAACACTGACAAGTTAAAATCTGAGCAGCGCGTGGAGAATATCTAACATTGCACACGCACAGACTCCTCCTGTTAAAAACCCATTTATTTTCTCCTCTTGCTGCTGTGAACTTAAAAAGCCTATGGGACTCTGTTTACCGATCTTCTTCTGATATTCCCTGAAACCTCGGGAATGACTCAAGAACTAAAGAGTTCAGCTTTGTGCAAATATCTCCATCTCAAATCATAAACCACCTGCACAGGGCATATGGAAGGAAGTGTGCACACCAGCTCCCCCGGCACAAAACCATACTGGGTCTTGTACTGATATGAGAAAGGAATGAAAATAATTCATGACAATGGCAATATTAAAGAGAAACAATAGGATTTGTGGATTCTAAAAAAAACATACTTTGAAAGAGACACATAGCAGAAATGCGATATGATTTTATTTTCTATATTAGTGTTTAGTTTTGGGGTTTTTTCTTCCTGAAGAGGATCTGGTTCATAATTCAGTTCTTATGTCATTAAATCATCAACCATATAACTTCATAAAAAGTTTAAGACAATGTTTTTTTAAATACTGTATGTATTATTTTTGAATTTTTGAAGTTTGATATAAATAAGCATATTTGTGTTAACATCACTCACTGGCATCCTTGTTTAGCACCCAACTGTACTTGCTATAAACATGCTCAAATGTTTCATCAGCCATCAATGATACAGGCTGACTACTCAGCATGCTTTAGAATAAAGCAGGTGTCTGACACATGGTAGGGAGTCAAAACTCAAATTTGTTTCCGGAGAAATCATTCTTCATAATTTATTTGACAATTTATTAATTTCCTATTTGAAGCCTCTCTCTCAGCCACCTATTTTTAAGCAGCACCTTTAAACACTATAAAGCCAACGGCACAATCTCACTCCACATCATCCAAAAAAGCATTTATCTTAGAAGTAAAATAAAAAATGCAAAACTGAAACAAAGAAAAAAGTCACTTAAGCCAAA
This sequence comes from Turnix velox, assembly GCA_013400935.1. Lineage (NCBI taxonomy): Eukaryota > Metazoa > Chordata > Aves > Charadriiformes > Turnicidae > Turnix > Turnix velox. The sequence goes on along the minus strand of VZTY01021170.1, from coordinate 13,504 downwards.
ACAATATCCCTCCCAAGTTTTGAATTAAAGAATCAAGAAATATCACTGTATATTACATGCCATCACGAATAGTAACACCACTCACACCAACAACCACCTGATAAGCCTTTAATTGCTGGGCTTCTTTTCCCTTAGTGCACTAAAAATACCAACAGATCTCGAATGGGCTATCTTTCTTCACACGCCCTTTGCTAACTTCCCATAGCAGCACAATACAAGAAAGGAGGAAAAAATAGGTTTTAGACTAGCTAATCATTTTGGTACCAGCTGTTACTAAGAGCTCACTCACAAAAAAACAGATCTGTCATGATAAGTAAATTATGTCAACATTTGTCCAAGATTGAAACCATCTCTTAAGAGCTGAAGCATTCTTTCTCATTATCTGGTCTGATACTACTGAAGCAATAATTCACAGATAAGTTTCTAGGCTATCATTCACACCCACCACATGTCAGGCTTGTCCAGCACTTGTTAAAATGCTGACGTTTTAAGCAATAATTTAATTAAAACTTAAAAAAGAATTTTCTTATGTCTTACAAATCAGTTCAATGGTGCTCCACGTAGAACTTAAGAGATTGCACTTGTATTTTGATATTTTAATAATTTTTACTTTTTGACAAATACTATATGCTAGTAAGATGAAATAATTCAATATTACAAGGGATAAATTCTTTTTTTTTAAGAATTTTTTTTTTAAAAACAGCTGAAACATGTATTGTTTGGTTTACAGCATTCTTAGTACAGGACATGAAAGATGGTTTTAGTATCCCACACTGAGGAATTTGAGGGTAAGTAAAACAAGCAAAGGTAGTAACACAACACAAAGGTAAAATGAAAAAGACAAAAACAAGAACAGAGTAGGAAAAATATATTAGTATTATCTTAGAATAGGAAACCACACACGCAAAAACACAGTAGCAACAGATAAATTCTGAAAGATAATAGCAACATTTTCTACATGTTGCTAGAGAACAGCAATCTGCTTTCAGAAAAGAATCAGAAAATTCAATGCAAAAGTTCCCTGACACTTCTTTTTCCCAAATTATCGATTTCTCTGCCTAGCCCATTACATCCTCCTCTTCCTCCTCCTGTGCAACCTATAGATGACAAAATAAATGAGACATTATTAGAACAGGAGATTCTTCTTCTGACTAGTTCATCTTCCTACCTTACAGTATGCTAGAAAACATAAACCTCTGATACTTTTTTAAGTCTAAAAATCAGTAAAAAAAAAATTTAAAAAATCAGTAAGAATGAAACCTTAAACACCTTAAGGATGATTTCAAAGAGTTAAAACCAAGACACCTGTATAAAGAGAAAGCTGAGAGTTACACAGATGAACAGTTCATCTGTGATGATAAATAAACAAGCAGTTAGGAGAGACATGACATGGCTTCTGCACAATAAAATGCTGTTGGAAATCTTGCAGAAAGCACCCATGCAATGGATGTTTACAAAACCTAAACATGGTCCTTTACAGAATGTAGTATTATAACCTATTTTAATTATATTTTTTCTGAAATATAAATAATTAGTTTGAACAGTGTATGTTGAACTGCTGAGACTATCACAAATTAGTATCCAGTTGATACTAACCAGATCAAACCTCCATAGCAACCCATTAATCTAATTCTACTTTCATATTGATGCTAGTTAGTTACATGTCCTTAGATAGCTTCCCTTGTGCTATGGAGAGGTTCACCATGGTTTATAAATATCAAATTTATGTACATCTAATATGATATATTATTACTTCTATACCTTGGGTTTGCATCCTGGAATGCTTGTTCATGTAAGGACAAATTAGGAAGCCATAATCCATGAAAAGAGAAAAAAAAAAATTCCACAGAATGAACAGCAGCTTAAATACTTTGTGGAGATTTTTAACAGGTAGGCTTAATCATTTTTTTGTCACAAAAAAGAAGTCAGAAGATACCCCCAACTGCAAATGATTTTCCAAAGAAACTGGTTTCTTCTCAGTATCTTCTTTCCTCCTCAAGTAATAATTTCAGGAAATACATCTAGATTTTACTTGAGGAACAGAAAAGACCATCACTTCACTAAATATAACAAAAAACAATATTCACAGTACCATCCAAGAAAATTCTTATAAAATTCAGAATAACCAGTTTCATTTTCCTAATGAGTACAAGAACCACAACAAAACCAAACAAGAACTTTAGAGTCCAGCTTCCATATGACATAATTGCTCATATTTATCATAGGGATGAACTTCTTATGCCCTTTTTAAGTATTTTTTGTTTGGTATTTTCTGAGTAAACTGTATGTTCATTGGTAGCACTTGAAATTTTCCCCCGATAGCCCAGTTCAGAAACATATGTCCTCATCTCTGCCTCTCTCAAAATAAACATTCCTATTGATAAAATGGGAGAGAGGGAGAGATTTCCCCATTTGCTTGCTAGCCTACCCGTCCCTATCCTCTGCACCAAGAGGTCATTTCCCTCTTAACCTCTTAGAGGGACACACACCCTTTGCCTTCTTCAAAGCAAGGCAAGACTGCAGCAAAGCACCAAGCCAGGAAAGGTGACATTGTTTCCAAAAGCACCACACAGAGCATTACCAGGAAAATCCAAAGAGACACTCCTCTCCCTGGTGAACGAAAAGCTTAGTCTTCTTCTCCCAAAAGAAATTATTTATAGAACCATCCAACTGCCATAGACACAGGTCTTTATTCAAGCAAGTAAGATCTTGCTTGAGGACCTAACAAAAAATACAAGAATGTCAATCAAGACTAAAGTTTTCTGTAGTACCTATTCCAAGCAGTGTGGCAGCTCATGAACTTTAATTCATGTAATACAACCTATAATTCAAGTAAGTTTTACAGAATTCAAGACACTTTTAGTGCAAAATCGGGTAAAGGATAGCATCTGTTGTTACCATTTGCTTAATTTCTTTTATTACACAGAAGCCAAGATAATTATTTTAGTAAACTTGACATTTTGTGAGGTATAGAAAAGGGAGAGAGAAAGGAAAGGGATCGGGAGGCTCCCTATTCTTCATATTCTTCATTGTATTTCCTGCCATAACCAGGTTACGGTTTCCCTACCAGAAGACAATTTAAAATCACTATGAAAGGGAAAAAACAGGATCTCAATTCCTCCTGTATGAACAGTGACAAATGTGAAGATACTGCCAACAGCATGGTCTGCACACTGTGTGTCTCCCTGAAAGCTTACCCACCCTTCCTCCTATTTCAGTGGCTACCAATACAAGTCACAACAAGAGAAAGTCTCACATAACAAGTATTAACTCTTTTGTCATTTGGGACCTTTTTCCCCCACTATCTGTAGATATGCTGCCACTGCTATTAGCATATCAAGTTTCTACCTTTAATGCATAACAAAGAAGGGGTCATTATCTAAATCACATTTTAGCGAAGATTTGCAGTCCAGATTTTAAATTAGAAAAGCTTGAAAGAGCTGGGTGCAAGCTGTTGGGTAGGGATTATAAACAGGCAACAGTTTCCACATTGCCCTTTGATGTCCCACCTCCTCACAACACTACCAGATCCCTTCCAGTAGGAACTAGATTTTCTTTGGTGATCTTACTGCACGTACCAGCTCCCACAGAACCTATGCACTGGAAGGCCTTAATTCTTACAGTGAATGCTAAAGGATGTAGGCCTACAACATTTCTGACCTACAGCAGAATGTTTCCATCTTTGTTCTTTGGAGACTCAATCTCTTATACTCACATCCATTTTACCAAGTTAACACTTTCTTAATTACAAATGAAGAAAGCATCATAGACAGAAAGACCATTTGCAAAACACAAGCCTCTGGGACACATTACTGAACTCCAGAGCAGGTATGCAATAACTTGGTCATAATACATGGCACAGTCTGTACTGGTAAACATACAATCATACTGATACATGGAGGAAAAAAAAAAAGTCAATCTACAAGTACCATGCCATGAAGGAGAAATACTGCAGCAGGAAGCAGTATGCAATCACTTAAAAGACTATGTATTTGATAGATTTGTCACATTTCACAATCCCTAAAAAAAAGCATGTAAATATGTTTCTGTTCTACTAAAACTCAACAAAATAGTTATTAAAAAAATTGTCGAGGAACTCAATGTTACATAAACACATTTTTAGGCTGACCAAAATTATCTAAAGTCTGTTTCAGAGTCCTTGCAATCTCAGTTTCAATGAATCATAGGAATATGACAAAAACTAGTTCATAAAATGTACACATTTTCTATTGAATCTCATCCTAGCATTTAATTTCTTTAAGACTAACAACTAACAAGAACAACTGAACTTGCAGTCAACAGTCATATCTGATTGTTACTCAAGAAATAGTTGCTGAAAACACTAAGACCAAATACTCATTTTCGGTAGACAGGTACTACTAAAGTGATAATTTTCATTGAAGGCTTTTAACCTTGAGAGTCACATTAGAAAGGCACTGTAGGTAAAACTATAAAATGTTACAATGCTTGGCATCATGTAATGAAACAGCATAAAACACAAAGTGACCCTGAGATGAGTATATCACAATTCAGCATTAAGTACATGAGAGAGAATTTCGGGACATTCTGACAAAAGCAACATCATCCCTTTATCAGATTTCTTTACAGTGGTGCAGAACTGACTCAAAAGGCTGCAAGCTACAACTACTCTTACCTGCCCTCGGGAGATGCCACGAACTTGAAAAACCCTAGCAGTCCACTTTCACTTAGACTCTGATGCATTACAATCCTCAAGTAGATTTAGTAACATAACAAAATCCCCCACACCTTCTGTGTATATCACGTAGAAAAACTGAATCTGAATCTTGTTACTTTTCCTTTCCTATAGACACCAGAGTCTTACACGACTACTTAGAGTAAAAGGTATACCATAAATCATATGTGGTTACTATTACTGTAACACTGTAAAGATATCCAGGCTTCCAAACTTAATTTATAATTCTCAGACACTCATACAAGTCTCCTGTTTAATTACTACACTCCATTCAAGACACTGTGGAGGAATATAATTATCTTTATCCACTGGCTTATCTAAATTAATAGTAACAACAGTGATACAAAACCCAAAACAAACAAGCTGTCTGCTAGTTTATTGAGAAAAACAAACAAACAAACAAACTTACACATCTGTTCCACTGCATGCAGGCAGCTTCATCTGAGGTTAAACACTTGCCGCTGACACTTAATGATGATGACTGTATCTGAGGAAGAGAAGAAAGCAATTTTCTTTTAGCCATATTAACTGTCACAGTGGCAAGTTATGGGATGTTTTAAGTTTTCCTTCAGGCAACAGTTCCAGGAGTTGTGCTTATATGTCTAGTTCTCATCTTTTATGTTTTCCCTAGCCCTTTTACTTGTCAATAAAAAATATGAGAAATTGTCAACTCTAGAGCTGAAGAGAAAAAAAATCAACAACAACAAAAAAAAACTCAGATGAACACTAGAAAAGATTTTAAAGTCCTATTATCCAATTTGTCGTGGCATGGCTCAATTTTTTTTTTATCCTTAATGATGACTGTATCTCATGCTCATAGAATCGTAGATGATGAATAAAACCAAGTCTACACTACAAGCGAGAAATGACAAAACGACTGAACGGTGACGTAATTACAGTTTTGAGAATGGCAAGACTCACACTAAGTTACTATGAGTTACCCCAAATAGGTACATACACATTGAGAACAAGTGTACAACCACACACTATTTGAAGTGTCACACCCACAACCGAGTTTTTAACTGTGAGGACAAAGGTCCCTTTACAATGGGTAACTTCAACGAGCCAATTGCTGCCCCTTTTATAGGGCACAAAGACAAACATTTGGATCCAGCAAAACACAGGAACATCTACACTCCTGTGCATATATGTGCATATAGAGTGGTGTGCAGATGCACTAATGTGCATACAGAGAGGTGGAGGCCCACTTAGGGTTTGAAGTAATCAATTACAATGCATCAGTATTGCTCATCAAACTGTAAATGAGATTCAAGAGGAATAAACCTGCCCTGGTCTTTTTATCCTCCAACTGTTTGCCCAAGTGCATCCCAACTCCAGTGATATGCTGGTCACAGCCCACTGTGATCCAGGAGAGCTCAAAGGGTCTCACTATAATCGCTATTTCTAGGGTACAAGATCAGGCATTTCTGACTTTCATGAGATATTTTTCAACTCTGGCTCAACTCAGATGATAGGATACTCTGGTATCCACCAGTTGCACAAGTCCAGAACTTGCTAGATCTGCAGGTTCTGGTACTGCCTCCCTTTGGGCTGTAATCCAGCTACAGATGTACTTAGCTGTCAGGGGGTGATGGATTGTCACTATCAATTCCAAGCTACAGAGGAAGCAGGAGCCAGGAACATTTAAGAATGTTACTTACCACTCCAGTCCTTTGTCTTTCACAATTCATGCCTGACTTCTGGGTTTGTATGTGGCTCAGGGTCTGGGAATCACACAAAGCACTGAATGGCACTACCACACATAGGATCAACACGAGATTATCCTTCCCCATGTATGAGGAAGGAATGGTTCCAAGTGGAGCACATTATGTCATTATGTCAGATATTTTTTTGACTTAGAACAAAAGAGATCAAAAAAGTGGATCACAGACATTTTTTTTGAGTTTTGCAACTTCAGTCCCACTGAACATTATACAGACACGAGTCAGTGTCTTTGTGCAAAGGCCACAAGTGTTTTACTACCCTACAACAACAACCAATGAAGAAATTTTTCTGCCATCTTAGAAATCCAATAAGTCAGCATTGACTTTTAGTTCAGATGCAGAAGATGCCAGATTCTGCAGTGTTCAGTGGTTGGGACAGTGCTCTGTCACCTTTTCTAAGCTTCATATGGATCAAACATCCACAGGGGTTAAATCAGCAAAGCATTCTCCAGCGTCGGTGCTCACTGATACGTGCACACATATTTAGTCTGTACTTCCCTTCAGAAGAACACCCCTCCGAGGGAGGAAAGTCCTGACTGTTGGCTGAGTATGCATTAAGGAGTGATCTACACGTTAGCTTTTTCACCAACATTTTCACTTAAAAATACTCCCTTCTCCTCTTAGAGCAAGTGAAAACATCTCCAGAGCCCTGTGCTGGCTAACTTGGCTGCTGCTTCAAGAGGAGACACTTCAGCTGTCCCTACTTCAGCAAGCATTTAAATAATGTATACAACGACAAACGGGTCAGCCCAGGAAGCTGAGGATGATCACCAGAAGCAGACAACTCTCTTGAGATGCTGATTCAGGTCCTCAGGCAAAGCAGGGAAGTGAACCTGGCTCTCCCACATTCCTTGTAAGTGCCAGAGCCATCAGACTAGAGGCAAGACAATCGTACAAGTAATGCACATTTATTCTTTGTGATGTCTTAAAAAAACACTACCAGCCCACCCTCCTTCCCAACCCTGCCACTGCCATTTTCCCATTCTTTTATGTGTTAAAAATTACTAGAAAATATTTTCAAGCCTGGTCAAACATTTCATTCGATTCAAATTAATATTCAGGTTTTCTTGGTCGTTTATTCTAGTAACAACATAAAAAGTAATTTTATCTAGATCTGAGTTTAGATTCTTCAGGGGCAAAGCTGTTCTGGCAGAAATTAACAACTACAGCAAAAGGTGAGCAGCATAATTATCAAGCATATCTGGGGCAAAACTGGTACACTTGCTTTGATTATTTTCATATTAGATAAATGTATCATTATTTTAAATATCTTCCATACATTTTTAAAGAATTGAAAAAGAATATTAAAATGTCACAGCTGTTAGACCAAGTCTATTTTCAGATACAGTTTCCCAAGCTACTTACTACTGAAATCAGAAGATCAGAATATTCAGTGCAAATATTACCTTAATGTACTAAGGGAAATATTCATCTGCATGACACTAGTAAATATAGACTATCATACATGACCAAAAAAACTGAATAAAATAATCAAATAATTTTTCAGACATATATAGAAGCAAACTAGTAACTCTACATGTCACTATCAAAGCAAAGGGGGAAAGGAAAGAAACAAGAGAGGGCATATAGTAAGAATTTCACAGAGCACACATGTGGCAAGTTTAAATAAAGATTTTAGCAATATCTTAACATTTCATACGTCAACATCCCCTGGAAACCAGTCTTACATAGGTTATAAAAACTTTCGATGAGAAAATTTTCAATATGCTTCAAGTTTCAATTTAAATAAAAAACATGAAAAAATATAACAATTTTTTCTGGATTAAGATATCAGAATGGAAATAAGTACAATTTTAAAATAATTACGATTTTTTTTTTTGTTGTTTCAACAGTTTAACTGTGATATAATGGCCTATGTATCACTAAATAATTTAGGATGGAAGTTCCTTTACTTTGGGGTAAAAACCCAAAAAGACAAAAACCCAAAGAACTATAAAAGTCATTTTCACTTCTTGTTGTGTAAGCTTTAATCTCTAGATTTCACTTGAAACCTATTTTTGGGCTATAAAAACTATGCAATTTTTCCACTAATTAATTGAAATCAAGCAATTCCATACTTGTGCAGTGACAGATACTAATGATGCCAGTAGCAAATGCAAAATAAAAGTTGTACAGAAAACAATGCCCATTTGCCACATGCAAAAGAGTAACTTCATTAAGCCTGTTTTGAAAGTATACACTAGAAAAGATAACACATACATTACATCAATTTATGCCAACATTATCTAGATTGTTTCTACTTAGGGAAAAAGCGTCAGTCATGAAGATGAGTTAAGGACTACAGTATACACCATGTAAAATCTTCAACAAAACTACCTATCCAAATACTTTTTTCCACATTAACTTAAGCTAACATACATATACACACCTGTCTGCATAAATTTTAACTATATATTACAGTTGCAACCTCACAGCACAGTTTGCTCGTTATGAAGATGAGAGCTCTGACAAATTACCAGTGAGCCTCAAAAGAAACAGGATTTACAAAGTCCTCTAACACAGAGATTCCTCAGGCAAGCAGTGCTAAAATGCAGCAAGGTGCTGGGAGAGACATCATCTGCATTCCTTAATTCAAATTTTCTCAGAGAAAAAAGTCGCTCAAAAGTTGTTGTATTTAAGGTCCTAAAAATTAGAAGAAAAAATTCCAAGTAGAAAGGGGAGAAAGGAAGAGAGTAAGGCACAATGAACTGAGGCCATGTAAACCAGCAACTATTTCCTACCACCTAATACAGTAAAAAATCATGGCAAACTCTTATCTAGTTTTCAAGAATCTTTGATAGGAGGACATCCTACTTCATACCCAAAACTTAAGACTGGCAATTTTAAACAAATGCGTAAAATTGAGTCAGCCTTCTGTGTTTCCAAAGGATGTTATAAGTTTAATAGATACGTACTGAAGTACAACACATCTGCACTCACCCCCCATGACCCCAGCAGTTCTGCAAATACAGTTCTCACTCACTACATTTGCTGTCTGTATTTAAAATGAGCCAGAATAGGTGGAAACATCAAGAAGAGGCCGTAGCAGACAGGATAACAGGAAGACAGCAGGCACTCACTACTCTAAGCTCATTGCCTGTCTAGCCTTCTGCTATTACATACTTTGCCTTTCACATTGTCATCGAGGATGCTGTACCTATCACAATTTCGCTTTACACAAAGAAACAGTAAAAGATTTACAATTGTTCAGACATGCAAGTGTTTAGAAAACTCTTCTATGATATACTTAGTTTAGATATTCATCTTACTTTCACTTTACTTATTCTCAATCAATTCTTACATTTATCTGCTCTGGAAAGCCTTTACATAATAAATTCCTCAACACCTGTTAAAACTGGACAGTAGTAACAACTTTGTAAGTGTCAAAGGAGACAGACTTTCAATCACAAAGTCTCAGTACCCTGTCTGCTGGTCTACCCCTGAGCAGACAGCACTCAAATTTCTAAGAATTCACAAAAGAATTTCTACAAAAGAATTTCACTTTTAATCGACAGTGAAGAGATGTTTCTACACAAAAGCAATCTCTGCAGCAAATAATAATCTGAGTGCCCCTGATGATTACTTGTAAAAACACAGGCTTTCTAGTAGTAGTGTGGTGTCTTAGAGGTTAAGAAGTCTTCCTGAATTCATCCACCCCAGCAGGTGCTCCATGAACATCCTCCTAAGACTGCACATCTGAAAAATTTCATTATTGCAGATAATCTTGAAAAGCAAAGTTCACTCTCTTGAGAGGCAAAACACACAAACATACATCACAGGCTATACAAAAACAGCACATAAGGAAATCGTGATAAGTATGTGTATGCCATGGCAGCTTGAAAGACTTTCTCTACTTGGTATTATAGATGCAGTATGACAGCTCACGCTGAATTACTGAAATCTCTTAAAGACACAGAAAAAAAGACACAACGGCTTACACATAAGAACCGGGGAGAAAAAGGATCTTTTTTTTATACTGTAAATCCAAATGCTACAAAACTTAGCAATGACAACTACAATCACCATTAATGCGAGAAAGGCCTTTTACCTTTCATAGCATTTATAAACGTTTTTACACTTCTACTACATTGAACGACCAGCAGACAACTTTTAAGTCTGTCAGGAGCCCTGTGAAATCCGGCAAGCACTGGCGGCCAGTGCCTGCCAGCAGCAGTTGTCTCCGTGCAGATCAACAAGTTGCAGAAGACGCTTTCAAGCAGAAATTAAGGTGCCCCAAGTAGAAAACCAGAGAAATAGCACAGAAAAGTTCAGTGCTGCCGGTTTTCCTTATGCTCCCCTCTTGAGCAATCCTGTCCGAGCTGGACAGGGCTAGGATTGTCGCCCCACGCAAGAAGCGATGCGATGTTTACGCCGAGGCGCACCCCCCCACCACCCGTCCCGCGTTCTCGGAGACAGCGGGCGGGAGGAACGCTTTTTAGGATTTCCTAGGTCTTTCAGGTCTCGACGCCCGGCCGGCCCGAGAAGCCCCGCTGGTCCTCGCAGCCCCAGCGCGCACCGTGCGCCCTGCCATCATCACGGCCGCCCGCTGCGGGGGGTACGTCCCCGGGGCTGGCCAGGCCATCTCAGCTCGGGATGGCAGTGGCCACATGGCCATCGCTCCCATCGCGGGCCCGGCTGCCGCGACCGCACCAGGTGNTCGCGCCGTGCACAATGCCGGGCGGACTCGGGGCGCGGCCAGTCACTCGGTAGGCACCCCCTCCCCGAGCCGGGGGCGCCAGAGCCTACCGGGCGCTCCAGGCCAGCCCCAAGGGACGGGCGACCTCCGCCCGCCAGGCCCCCTCCTGAGGCCTCACAGACAATGGAGCCAGCACCGCGGGCCTAGTCCTCGGCTTCCTGCGCCGCCCCACCGCCACACGCCCCCTCCCCGGCCTGGCGGCGCTGTCCTGCGGACGCTCCCGGGCGGGACGGGGCACCACCGGGCCCCGGGGGGGGCGTGGGACTCCAGCCGCGCAGGCATCAGCATCGCCAAGGCAAAACCCGGTGGCTAGTGCATGAAGAAGGAGAGCAGGGGAGAAGGGGGGTGCCGGTGGGGGACGGTCGCGGCGGTCCAGCTCGTCCTCCTCCTACTCCCTTCCCGGTGACCGGAACGGGGCCACTCACCTCCCGGGAAGCTGCCGCTGAGGACGAAGGAGATCGTTGCCACTACCTAGCCGGGACCGAAGGAGTTAAAAGCAAAGGCCTGGCAGGACCGTCCCATTCATTAGCCGGTCGCTTTGTCTCCGGCCGCCGTCGCTGCCGCGGCGTTGATCAGGCTGCCCCGGCTCGGCCGCCACGGGACGCGGTGCGCAGGCGCCGGACGCGGGGGCGGTGCCACGCACGACGCGCAAGATGTCATCCGGGCAGCGGGCCGCAAAATGGCTTCCCTTGTGGGCTGTCGGGTTGAGGGGGTAGTGGGGTGCCTCTGCTCCCGCTTTTAGATGGGAGCGGTAGTGGAGGGGGGGAGCTCCTTTTTCTTCTGTACCGCCTCCGTGGTTGAGACTGGGTTGAAATGAGAAGTGATGCGAACCTCTCCGTAGACGCCCGGCCGCTTGCCTCAGTCCATCCCGTTTCGGAGGTGGCGGTGGCTGTCTCGGCTCCGAGGGCGGCAGGGATGGGCCGGCGCCTGTCTGGGTCACAAGCCTCGACTGCTGGGAGACCGTGAATGGGCGCGCCGAGGTCCCTCCGGACCGGCTGCGGTGGGAGCGGCTGTTCCCGTTCGTGCAGCGGGGCCTAGAGGGCCGAGATAGCACCCGGCGTCGGTGCCCGGCGGGCGGCTAGCTGGCAGTGGGGTTGCCGGTAGGGCCCCGCCGTTAGGAAGGGCCGGCGGCTTCCCCTGGCCGAAGCTCCTGAGGGGAGGCCTTTGTCGTCACGGTTCTGCTGGAGCCTGGCCGTGCTGCTCCTCATCTTTGTAGGAATTTAATCTTATTGTGCGTGTTTGCATTTTAAAAAAAGGATCTTGGTACGTATTTGTGATCTGAAGCTATGTTTTGCTGTACTGCTAGTCGCTGCCTGCCTAGGGAGGGCCACTTCAGCCACGATCTCCTGTGTGGTCATGGCAGGGATGGGCAGCTCAGAGGTGAAGGATACTGTGTTTAGTGAAGCAGAGGCTATATGCTTGAGATTTTGGAATTTTCCTGAATAAAGGCCCTCTAGGTTTGGTCTTCAATGGCAGGCCTGTAGTTGCTTCTTGTGACTGAGAAAGATTGAAGTTGTCAAGTGATCCAGCCTTCTTCGGTGGGGTGGGGGTGAAGCAGAGTGGTTTCTTGGTTTTTACGGGGTTATGGGGGTTTTTGAGTTTTCTTTTTTTTTCCCTCAATATATGTAATTTCTGTGGAGAACCAGGCAAATCTGCCTGAGGCACTCACATTTGTTGTCAAATTCTCAGTGGCAGTTTTTGACTTCAGTGTTTCTGAGTGTCATAACTTGCATTTTACCCTAGGGAGTGGAAGCAGAAGAAAAACAGCAACAGCACTGGTAGTAAAATTCTTTTTTTAAAGCAATGCAAAGTTTTAGACTAGGATGTTATTTAGAGAGAAATTTCATTATTCGTAGTGGTTAAAAAAGTCGACCAACTTTTTATCTATATTGTTTCCATCAGTTAATTGATTCTATCCTTATTCCTACGGATTGACCTATGTCTGCTAACGTCCTACAGCTCCTACTACCCTAAACTAAGCGTAACCCTACGCTTAACATGGCACGGAGCAGCCTCATCTAGTGGGAGGTGTCCCTGCCTATGGCAGGGGCGTTGGAATTCGATGATCTTTAAAGGACCCTTCCAACCCGAACTACTCTATGATTCTAAGTTCCATCCCCTCAGCCCTTTGGTGGCCCTTCTCTGTCCCCTCCCCAGCACCCTCCTGCAGTCCCGCTGCTACTGGGGAGCCCAGAACCAGTCCCAGCAGCTCCCAGAGCAGAACAGAGGGGAAGGATGAACCTCCTGCCATCTCAAACTGGAAACTGAGCTCTGGCCTGCTCCTGCTTGCCTGCCACTACACCCTGGGAACTACCACAGTGTCAACACCTCCTAGAACTTAGACAGCCCTTTGTGTCCCCTTGGGGCCCT
>VZTY01021160.1:179-12403 GCA_013400935.1 Turnix velox | reverse complement strand
CTCTTTCAAGCAGCTCCCTGTCCTAATATTTGTATGATATTCCAGAATCCTCCACCCCACTTCCCTGTGCATCCATCCTTTTGTTTCTTTCCATACATAGCACACTGCATTGACTGCTCTGCTCCTGACACTGCTTTTCTCCTCTCTGGATGGAGATGCTGTTCCCTGTCTCCACTGAAGTCTGTAAAGCATGATGCTAAATTTGTAGGCCAGAGGAAAATTTTGGATCCTACAATCCTGCCACTGCTTTGTGCTGCAGCAGACACTGTAGGGAAAAGCTCTCAGCTCATGTTCTTTTTTTGCCAGCATGACCACATTAGCTGGTGAGGAGGTTGAAGAGTCAGAAAAGATATAGCATTGAAAATCCACCAGCCCATTTCAAAAGTCTTTACTGCTGAGATATGCAGGGGGGTTTGTTTGATTTATTTTATTTTTTTTTAAGAGAATAAATACTGTGAAAAATTCTGATGGTCTCACTGAGTGCTGTTTTAGATGGAGATTGTGTTCAATCAGAATGTATAAATCTAGTATTGGCTGTCGTCAGAAATTGAAGGTATTTTCAGATCTGATTTCCCATCCCATTTTTCCTTAGGTCTCTGCATGGGGTGGTTATGTTTTCATCATCAACCTTATTCCACTGCACGTGTTTGTTCTGCTGCTGATGCAGAGGTACAGCAGGAGGGTCTACATTGGTAAGTTCTCAGCCAACACTCATTCTCCAATGCTTAATTATGAAATGCAAAGCTAATTAGATGGATGTGTCAAGTGGGAATTAAGTAATTGCATATCAGGTTGCATTTTATTAATTTGATTACTGATTTTAGACAGTTACTCTTTGCAACATAGAAATGAGGATTTAAAACACACTCAAGATTTTTTTAATTTATATATATAGATATGGCCCCTAATTAATTTTCTTGTCTTGTGCACTGGCAAAAAGATAAATTGGAATGTTTTTGTAATTTTTAATTTCTAATTTTTAATATATTTTCTATATATTATATGTGTCAGTAGCAATGTTTCATATTTTCCTAGCGTGTTCAAGAATTCAAAAAGATAATTTGGAATGTTTTTATAATTTTTAATTTCTAATTTTTAATNGCAAAAAGATAAATTGGAATGTTTTTGTAATTTTTAATTTCTAATTTTTAATATATTTTCTATATATTATATGTGTCAGTAGCAATGTTTCCTATTTTCCTACCATGTTCAAGAATTCAAAAAAAGAATTTGAAGTGTTTTTATAATATTAAGATATTTTCTGTATATTTGGTGTGTCTGTAGCAATCTTTAATATTTTTCTATGTTCCTAATGTGTTTAAGAATTCAAAAAGATAAATTGGAATGTTTTTATAATTGTGGAATCTTTTTAATATATTTCCTATACATGATGTGTGTCTATAGCAATGTTTAATATCTTTGTATTTTCAAGAATTGCTGTTTTAAGAAGTTGTGCAGCAGAAATTCTGTCCATCATGATATTATATATGTGTTTTTGAGAAATTTCATAAGGGATTTTAAGTTTTTATTATAACCTAGACTAAAAACTAGTGTGAGAGTCTGTCTGCTCCATGTGAATCCTTAAGATTTTACTGGGTTAATGAATCAGCCTTCCTTGTAGTTTTAGGACTGTGCAAATGGTGATCTTGGGAGACTATTTATTTACCTGAGTTTTAAGTACTTTTAAAACTTTTTCCAGAGACTTTAGCAGTTAAATCAGGTGACTGTAGTGTAGGTGGGTGAAGGAAATAAACAATAAACAATTTGAATAGTCAAAGATTTATAAGTTGGCTAGAATGTTTTTGACTCTGTAATGGGAAATCTTTTCATTAGAACATTTGGGAACTGTAAACAGTTGAAGTGTAGTATCACAGCATGTTACAAATATGAAAAAAATATTTACAAATATGAAAATATATCTTTTATGCACTTTAATACTCTTTGTACTTTTAGTTATTTAAATGTATTTTAGTGCAGACTAGAAAAAATATATATTTGATAATTTGTGCTATAATAATTACTCTGTTTACTCAAGCTCAGTTTTATTTTTACTAAAAAAATGCTTCTGCAAATATTAGTTTCACGCTTCTTTGATAATTTATGTAATTCAGAAATGGATATCCTTTTAAAAAAAAGGAAAAATCACTCTAACCCCCTTCTAATGGTAGTATTGCTTAAATTCCTCACTCACTGCATCCTCATAACTTACGGGAAAAGTAATTTATAGTGTTTGCTTTTAAAATTGTTTTATTGAACATTTGGATTGTCCAATTTCTACGAGTTAGGCAGGAGAAAATTGAATCTAACAACTGTAAAATCCTGTGACGTGGTTTGGGAACCAGAAAGTCCACTTCCTTTTACTGCTTCCAGTGAACTAGTCATAAAATCATAGAATGGTTTGGGTTGGAAGGGACCTTAAAGATTATCTAGGTCCAACCTCCCTGTCTGTGGGCAGGATCACCTCCTACTAGACCAGGTTGCTCAGTGCCTCATCCAGCCTGGCCTTAAATGCCTCCATGGATTGAGGGCGCATCCACAGTCTCTCTGGGCAACCTCTTCCAGTGTCTCACCACTCTCACAGGAAAGAACTTCTTTCTTCTATCCTGCCCAAATATCTCCTCTTTCAATTTGCATCCATTACTTCTAATCCTTCCTTCAGATATCTTATTCAAAAGTCCTACCCAGCCTTTCTGTAGCCCCCTTCAGGAATTGAGAAGCAACTCTGAGGTTCCCCCTGAGCCTTCTTCAGGCTGAACAACCCCAACTCCTTCAGCCTGTCCTCATAAAGGAGGTGCTCCAGCCCACCTTGAACTAGTCTGGGAGAAACAGTGTCTGCAGGTTCTCCTGAATTAAAGGTTTTGGCAGGTGTTTGTTTTGCAAATAGCTACGGTGTTTTGAGATGTTCTTGCCCTTCAGCTGCACTTCAGCAGAGTTGTCAGAATGAAAAAGTAATTGCTGCTCTGCTGTTTCAATGCAACTCCTGGCTTAATTCAGGCTTTCATGGCAGGGAAGGCTGTAACACCCCCCACATTAGGGTGTAATTTCTAGGTTTGTTTAACAGGATGTTTTTGTGAAGCAGGTGAGAATAATGTTCAAGCACTGCTGAGAGCAAATTCGAGTGTGCTTCACTTCCAAACTTATTCAGACAGGGAAAAGACTTTACCAAGAGCTCACTGAAATCATAGAATCATAGAATAGTTTGGGTTGGAAGCGACCTTAAAGATCATCAAGTTCCAACCTCCCTGCCACTAGATCAAGCTGCTCATCCACCCTGGCCTTAAACACCTTCATGGATTGAGGGGGCATCCACAACCACTCTGTTTCAGTGCTTCACCACCCTCGCTGTAAAGAATTTCTTATCTCCAGCCTAAATCTCCCCTCTTCTAATTCACATCCATTCCTCCTAGTCCTTCCATCACATATCCTATTAAAAATTCCTACCTCAGCCTTTCTGGAGGCTCCCTTCAGGTATTAAGAATCTACTCTGAGGTCCCCCCTGAGCCTTCTCTTCTCCAGGTTGAACAACCCCAACTCCTTCAGCCTGAAAGAGGAGAAATAGAAAGAATAGAGATTATTTTCAGAGTTTCTGTGATATGCAATTGCTTGTGTGCCTGTGGCAGTCTCATAATTCTCAAAAAACTAACAATGTGCAGCTAAAACTCTATTTGTAACCTATTTGTATTCTATTTTCAGGTGACAGTAGCTACTAAAATAAATCTGCGCCCATTTTTCTGCTGAAAGTTTTTTTGGGGTTTTAATATCATACAATCATAGAATAGTTTAGGTTGGAAGGGACTTTAAAGATCATCTAACTCCGACCCCCCTGCAATAGGCAGGGACACCTCCCACTAGACCATTGCTTGCTTTTATTTAAAACTAATAGGAGCCTAACTTTTGTAACAGATAAATGTTTAATCTAGCAGAAATACAAAGCACAATACCTGGCAGCATCACCAAGTTTTTAAAAATACTCATGGCTTCCTGGTATGTATTTTTCATGTTGAGTGTTCATACACCAAAGCAGAGGTTAATGGGACGTGATGTGATGTGCCTGGCAGCCTAATTCAGAGTCACTTAATGAGTACAAATTTCCCAGAACGTGAACCTTTTGCCAATTTTCAAAATATTTCACTGCTTGCATGCAGATGGATTTGTCAGCCAGATAACTTCTGACCTATTTGGCATGGAAGGGTGATCATGCCACCTGCATTTGAAAGCTTAAGCTATGCTTTTGAGGTTTTTTTTTTCCTTGACATTATTCATTCTTCTAATTATTAAGAAGTGCTTACAATTCCAGTGTAGTAGCAGTACTTGTATGTTCAAGAACACCTTTTTTTTTTTCAGATAGAGGAACCACTGATATTATGAGATATATTATTGTGCTTGTAGCATCTCTTGCAGCTTATTGTATATTTAAAAAAATAAATGGGTTTACATTTGGAAATATACCAGTATATATAGATCTAAGTCATGTACTCTTTAAAAACTTGGTTATTTTATGTACATTTTTTAAGTCCTGTATTCTTTCCAAAATGTTAAATAACTAAACGACTTAAGGGTCTTCCACAATTTAAATCTTAATTTCAAGAATTCCTTGGTTTATTTATTGGATTTTGTCATTTAAATATTTAAATATGAGGTTATGTATTTGCATCAAGCACTTTAGCTTTCTAAAACTATAGAACCATAGAATGGTTTGGGTTGAAAGGGACCTTCAAGATCATCTAGTTCCAACCTTCCTGCCATAGGCAGGGACTTTGGATTATAAATATTTATTTCTGGTGATTATAATCCATTAATTGAAAGTATAAATATATAGAGCTCTCTGGAGAACTTATACTCTATGTTCTTGTGCAGGATTGTTGGTAAAAGGAATTTATCCCCTTTAGGTTGGAATTTTTATTGTTTAGTCAGAGTTTTAGCCATGAGAATAGATTGCAGGGATCAAATTAACTCTTTGTTTTGGCAAAGAAAAATGTAAAGAAACATAAAATGTAAAGAAACATGGAAAGCTTGGATGCACCACCTTGATATAACCAAGTTCCTAGAAAAAAATTCATTGCTGTGCTTATTAATTTTATTGGGGTTTTCTCCCCTCCCTGTTTTAGGCAGACATATGTGCTAGCTTCATGGGAAAAGTGGGAATGAAGGGATGTGCCTAGGGGGTAATGGATCTAGAAAGTTCTAGCCTTAAAATTGCTTAGCGATGATGATTTACAATGGTGTAAAAAAAAAGGTGAAATGTAGTGATTTATGCCAATCATTGAACTTCCACAGGATGGCAGTGTTGTAACACTTAGATGGCACAATAAATTTAGATTTATGTTGTGGTGGATTCTTCAAAAATTGAGTATCCTGCAGCAAAAAAAAAAAAGGTATTTGAGTGACGTAAGTGGGAACAGATGAGTAGGTAGGCAAAGCAGTGCAATGCTGATGCTTGAAAGAATATACCAGAGAAGATAGCAAGTGGTTGAAGCACCATCACAGTCAGTTGTGTGACTTCTGGGAAGCATATGGTGCCCTGGGGGAGAATAATCCCCCAGTGAGACCACTGAGGTACTGTCAAAGCAATACCACTGGCTGATGATGTTCTCCAAGACTCTTTTTATTGAGGTTATTAAGAATATATTCTGGTATATCCCTTGTGAAGAGGCATCGCTTCATAAGATCAAGGCAGTAACAAAGACAGTGCTTTATCATTTCTAGGTGTGTTTAAAAATCTGGGAGGTGGATTATTTCTGGTGGCCACTGTAGGAAATAAATTCTTTTTGAACTTGAAGTTGGCTGGTTACTTCCAATGTGATCACAGTCTTGGTTGTTCAGAATTAGAGAATCATAGCCTAAATCTACCCTCTTCCCATTCAATAATTCATTCCCATTTGATCATTCCCATTTGATCATTCCCTTTTGAAAATTCCAATTATGTGATCATTCCCTTTTGAAAATTTGAATTTGAAAATTCCAATTATTTGATCATTCCCATTTGATTTTGCTTTCTTCCCCTCCCTTCTTCACCTTGGAGTACTGAGAAATAAACCTTGTCAAAAGAAACTATGTGATTCCCTATGAACAGTAATTCATATTATTCATAATATTCATATTAGATGTTCTTGGCCTCTTTTTTCTTGGGGTCTTTGAGTTCTCATTAATTATATAGATCCATTAATACATATGCTTTAATTTTAATTTTTAATTCTATTGCTTTCCAGTTTCTTGGCAAAAAAAGAGCAAGCTCACCTCTTTGCATTTTCTAAATAGACAGTGGAATATTAAATGTTTTGCTTCTTTGACTTGTAGAAATCTTCTTTTGCCCTTTGTTATCTGAGACTTCTGTCTCCCCCCCTATGACTCACCAAAGCAATTTGTAAAACTGTTTCCTAATGTCTTAGATGGTTTATTTCCCTAGGAGAGAAAAAAAACCCAGTGCAATTAGGAACAATGCTTTGCTACTAACTCTAAAATTAAATTCAGTAGTCAAGTTTATTCTATTATAAGGAGCTAAAAATAATTAGGATGTCTAAATTGTTTAGAATGATGTTTCAGTGTCATTGGGAGGGAGGATGAACCCACTTTTGCAGTCATATTTTTCACACTTTTCCTCTTTGTTTTCATAGCATATAGCACTTTCTACATTGTGGGATTGATCTTATCCATGCAGATACCTTTTGTGGGATTTCAGCCCATTAGAACAAGTGAACACATGGCAGCTGCAGGTAAGAAAATGAAACGACTGCTTCCTAACAGCCTACTTAGCACAAAGCGAACCACAAACCCTTGTGGCATTGTTTCTGTGCAGCAAGAAGAGCCCACACTAACAAACCAAATGGTTAGAGAGGCACAATTTAGTGTCTGTAGGGAAGTCTTGCTTCTTTGTGTGAGCTAATGAAGGTAAAATGCCTCCATAACAGTGGATCAGTGAAGTGTTCTGACAAGCAGTTACTTTCCACGTTGATAATCTCCACTGTTTTGCAACGTAATGTTGCCTTGGAGCATTGTGGAATTGAAACATTTGTTACTTGGTAAACACAGTTTTTTACTGAGCCATTTGGTTGTAGAGTTGAGAGTCTCCTGTAATTTTTCACAGTAGGTTAAATACAAATGACTCCAAAAATCAGCCTCCCAGTTAATAATTTAAATAACTGTCAGGCTTGTTTGATTCCTTTCACTTAAAGCAAGTTCATCTTGGAACAGTTCACAGTCAGAAATCTTTCCTTGACAGCAATAGTATCTACTAAGCCTGATAAGTTAATATTTAACCACATAATGTTTGTGTGATGCAGTTTAGTTTGATAGATTCCTTGGGTTAGTTGGGTTTTTTTATTCTGGATAGTCACTTGTCAGAATTGATTTAGGACAGCAATTAGAATATCATTAAAATTGACCCAAAAAAAACCCCCTTTCAATAGTCTGGCTGTAATGGAAAGAGTAAAGATTATGAGAACACACTTTGCATCTGAAGAATTTTGCATTTATTTATTTATTTCAATACTGTTACTGATTTCTTTGAGGGAATTTTACCATTCAAATTTATTGAGGGATGTACATATATTTGAGTTTCTCTATTTTACTTCTGACAGTGGATTTTCACTTTTGAGTGAACTAATCATTGAATATATCTGATCATATACTTTGAAATAAATAGGAACAGAAAAATCATCCAAATTCTGGGTTAATGTTAAATTCTGAGCAGCCTTTTTTGTTGTCATGGGGTGCTTACTCAGTGAATTCCAGTGTTTCAACACTACCTTTTTTTGTGGAATCATAGAATGGTTTGGGTTGGAAGGAACCTTAAAAATCATCTAGTTCCAACTCCCCTGCCCTGTGCAGGGACACCTCCCTCTACACCAGGTTGCTCAGTGCCTCATCAAGCCTGGCCTTAAACAATTCCAGGGATTGAGGGGGCATCCACAGCCTCTCTGGGCAACCTGGTCCAGTGTCTCACCATCCCCATAGCAAAGAATTTCTTTCTTATATCTAGCCTGAATCTCCCCTCTTCCAATTTACATCCATTATTTCTAGTCCTCCCATCACACATCTTATTAAAAAGTCCTACCCCTGCCTTTCTGTGAAGTATTAAAGGTTGTTTATCAGAAAGTTACTTGATATAATTTTTTATTCAATGTGCCAGTTGCTTTAAGAGATGTTACTACTATTGAGAATTTTAACAAAAATCTTCCTCTTTGTTTAGGTGTGTTTGCACTCCTGCAGGCCTATGCATTTTTGCAGTACCTGAGGGACAGGTTGACAAAGCAAGAATTCCAGACATTGTTCTTCTTGGGTGTCTCACTAGCTGCAGGAATTGTGTTCCTGAGCGTCATCTATTTGACATACACAGGTAAATAAATGTGAAACTAGTCTACCTTTGCAGCCTCTAACCAGATGATCAATATATTCTTTACAAATATTTACTAAAGAACTAGTTTACAAATATTTACTAAAGAATTAGTTTACAAGTAGCTGCTGGCAATGCCACAGCAATCCAGTGTGCATGATGCTCTGTATTTTTTTGTAGGAATCACTGCTTTCTGTGCTACAGGGAAAAAAAAAACCTCTTTGTAGCATCATTCCAGTATTTCAGGTTTATCCACAATCCACATTATGATGTAAGAAGCCAAACTGGGTGAGGAACTGTAACCAAAGCATATTAGGAAGATCCTTGTAGCTAATCTACTCTGAATTGCATTCACAGAATCGCAGAATATCAGGGATTGGAAGGGACCTTGAGATCATCTAGTCCAATCCCCCTGCCAGAGCAGCTTTGATAGGTCAAAGTCAGGTTGCTTACTTTCTAAAATGCTTGTGCCTGATATCTGTATGCTGGAATTAACGTGCAAGTTATGCTTCAGTTCTGTGCTTCAGCCTCCTGTCTTGAAGACAGTCCTACCCCAGGCATACAGAACAAACTTCCCTTTGCTCAGTTGCCATCCCAGGATTTCTGATTCCATGATCTTGGTGATCTTATATCCCCTAACTTCATCCCCTGATGAAGAAAAAGCAGTTTCATTCTCTTAGCTACATCTGTGTCACCCATGCAACAGTTGACTTCTGCTTGGCTTAAACTGCATGTTCTTAAAATATCTCAAATACAATTGTGTTTTGTCAAGAGGTTTTTGGTTTTTTTTTGAGAAAACCACTTCCCTAAGGCTTGTCTTGTTTTTATTTTAGCTGACTTCTTTCTTGCACTTCTTTTTAGCAAGGTTTCCAACATGGAATCATAGAATGCCTTGGGTTGGAAGGGACTTTGAAGATCACCTAGTTCCAACCTCCCTGCCATGGCAGGGACACCTCCTTCTAGACCAGGTTGCTCAGTGCCTCATCCAGCCTGGCCTTAAACACCTCCAGGGATTGAGGGGGCATCCACAATCTCTCTGGGCAACCTCTTCCAGTGTCTCACCACCCTCACAGGAGAGAACTTTTCTTCTCTCCAGCCTAAATCTCCCCTCATCCAATTTGCATCCATTCCTCCTAGTCCTTCCACCACATAACCTATTAAAAAGTCCTACCCCAGCCTTTCTGCAGGTCCTCTTTAGTTACTGATAAGGTAACATTATTATTTTCTGTATCAGTTGTTTAACATTTTGGACTGTTTAAATGCAGTTTTATTTTCATTAACTATCATACCCTTATTCCAAAAGAATACTTAGTATCTCAGTTTGCCTTTAAGTCTCTTGAAATTTGGTCATTTGTGATTTGCTTGTCAGTACGTAGGAGCAATTTACTAATACTTACTAAATTATTTCAGACTGGTGTATCAAACTATAATGTGGCTTCCAATCTTGTTGTGCAGCAAAATATTCTTTTGTTGCTGTTTTCAGGAAGTGTTAATTTCAACTCTCAGCTCTCTGATCCTTCTCTCTTAATGATTACAGAATGTCAGGAATTGGAAGGCACCTCAAGAGATCATCTAGTCCAATCCCCCTGCAGGAAAAGTCCTCTTGCTGAGAGGTGTTTAGGTCTGGGCCATGTATCCCAGGTGTAGTACCTGGAAGAAGATGTTTGATGTTCTGAATAGCCAAAAGGCATGCTTTTCAGTTTAGCACCTCTCCACTCTTTTGGCCTCTGGGATATTTTCCCATTTTACTGGCCATGAGCTGGCCTCTGATCTCACAAAGACTATTTTGAGCTTGTCAGTACAGCCATTTTACAGTCCATCAATTGGTCTCTTTGTCCAGCCTTTTCTCCTTCAGCTTATCAATAAGAAATGAGGGAAATATTTTAAAAAAAAACATTTAATAGTGAATTTCAGGAGCCTCTGCTCCATTTTCTTCTCAAAAACCTAGGTTATTGGCCTGTAGTTTCCTTCTTGTCTTTCCTACAGTTGTAGAATCATCCATTTAACAGCACCAAGGGCTTCCCTTATCACTCCAATGAAGATGATGTGATTGTTATCACATTGATTGATCAGCTCTTTCAGCACCTCAGATGGATACTATCTCATCTCACATGTTCAGAGAAGACCATAACCAGTAGATCCCCACCTGCTGGCAGCTCCTTCTTTTGCACGCTGACTTAGGAGCAAATTTTACATCTAAAGACTGAAGGGAAAAATACGTCTTGTTGAACATTAACTACAATATTTAAGTGTCTTAACTAGATATTAAATTAAAACCTTTACTCAATTGATACTAATTTTAACTATCAAGTAGAGAGAAGGCTTACCTGCATCATGCACAAAGTGATAAATAAAAGGATTGATCTTTTTTCAGCTTTATCTTCCACTTTATCTTCTTTCAGCTAATCTTTACCTATCTTCAGAGGGACCTAAAATTAAGAAAAGTGAAAATAAAATCTCAAGGATCTCACTGATAATTTTAAATCCTGATTTTTAATCTTGCATTTCATAATGTTCCTTTTCATCTTAAGATATTAAAGTATCTAAAACTCTATTTTTAAAAAAGTGAAGCTTTTTAGCATGTCTTGTAGCAGCTTTTCTATTCCATGCCCAGTGTAGATCCATCAGTAGGGAAACAATAGGAAAAGAGTGTTTAATTGAATATTGGTTTTAATTGAGTATCAGTTTTAATTGAATATCAGTTTTAATTGAATATTAGCTTTTAATTGAATATTAGTGTTTAATTGCATATTAGTGTTTTGGCTATAAATTTTTGCCAGTTTCCTGCTCAGGCATTTCAGAACTAAATATTTTCTTATCAATCATGCCTTCTTTTTTCCTCTTTACATTGTGTAGGTTGCTATCTGTAATAATTTGAGTGAAAAATTGTAGTTACTGCTGCATTTGAAGATGTGCATTTCTGATACTCAGCAAGTGCCACATGATCCTAAAAGAGTGTATTATTTTAAAACTAGTTTCATGCTTGGTAGACTTTATAGCCTGCCTAATGCTGTAGGTCTAGTTCACATAAATTACAAGTTAATGAAAATTCTTTGGGTTTTGTGCTAGAAAAATCACTGCATTTAAATATACAGGCTGCCAAAGGTTTTTTTTGGTTGTTTTTTTTTTTTCCCCTTTCTTTCAGGTTATATTGCTCCTTGGAGTGGCAGATTTTATTCACTGTGGGACACTGGGTAAGTAGGGTTAAGGGATACAAGGATATGGGTATGAATAACTTATTACTAAAAACTAAATCTTTTGCTCTCCTTATCCTTAAGTCTGTTGTATTCTACAGTTAAGCAGAATATTAGTGGGATTTTTAAAATCTATTCAGGGCATTTGTAGTGACTGTTTTGTGGTCTTTGCAGCCATTTTGTTAATTTGTCTGTTAAAATTCTTCTTTCTTTGGATGTTTTTGAATGTATAGTGGTATGAAATTTCTATAATTTCTATGAAATGTCTATGAAATTATAATGCTTCTTGGTATAAAATTAGCCACAAGTTGTACCAACACTTAAGAACATGTTTGAACATTGAGGTTTGTATTGCATAAGTTGCAAAGATCATACAAATAACATCTTGCATGTTGCCGACTTAATATTTTCATCTATTTGGTTTGTGTGTACAGAATTATTCTGAACAATTGATTTATTCATGTGTGTTTTTAGGATTAAAAACCCTTGGTAATTAAGATTTTGTTCAGAAAAACCCCCAATCTTGGATTCTTTAGCCAGCCAGAAAGCTAAGAATAATACTCCAGATACTTTTTTTTCAAGTAAATCTATTTAAGCTATAATTCAATTGATAGATTTTTTTTTTAAGACTAAAAGCATAGATAGGAGAACTTTAAGCTTGTGTTGTTTTGGTTTTTGATTTTTTTTTTTAAGTTCCT
>VZTY01021159.1:290905-309734 GCA_013400935.1 Turnix velox | reverse complement strand
ATTCTATGACTTATACTTGTCTTAATGCTCTCTTTTGCCAGTCAAAATGTGCAGAAGAGTGAAGAGTTTGGCTCTCAGGCACTGTGTTCTGACATGGGCCCATAATCAATCAGCTCTTGCTTAAAAGCAGCAGCTGTGAGTAACAACTTCCTCCATGTGTTCCCTTTTCAGTTTCTCTCATCAGGCAATAGGAGGTGCCTGCCCAAGGAATGCACCGGCTTTCAATTTGTACATCAATGGGAGGCTCCCTTCCTGCAACGCTGAACTGAAACACCAGAAGTCCTGTATCTGACATACCTGAATGTCCTGGGATGCCCTCTGGGAGAGTGATATGATCAGAACTGAGGTCAAAAAGCTGAGTGACCAAAAATGCAAATTACTAAATGGTTGGGCAGTATGGCTTCTTCTGTGATCCAATCCTTCATTTCTTTCATCACAACATGATATTATACCTCTTCTTGTGGTGTTTATCAGAAGTCTTTATGATGGACCATGTTTTTTAGTGTCAGGGCTTCATTATGTACATATGCAGCTTCTCTTTTCCATTGGG
Source organism: Turnix velox (assembly GCA_013400935.1). Taxonomy (NCBI): domain Eukaryota; kingdom Metazoa; phylum Chordata; class Aves; order Charadriiformes; family Turnicidae; genus Turnix; species Turnix velox. The sequence continues at coordinate 309,184 of VZTY01021159.1, read as the reverse complement.
GGTTTCTGGGTGTTTCTGTATTATGCATGAGAATAAAAATGGGGAAGCCAAAAACCTAGTCTTCTCAGACTTGTGAATATCTGTATACTAAGAAATTGCAAAGTTACCATGGTATTCACTTATTGTGAGTTCAGCAAGGTCAGAAGTGATCTCTGGTCTTATGTTTTTCCATACCAAGTAGGTTAAACAAAAATACTGTGTTAAAAGAGGTGTTTCAAGTAATTCCCTTCTGAGAGCTCCATAGAGGAAAAAAAGCATTCCAGTTTCAAGTTTCTGCTTAGAGGTCTCCTTATGATCCTTGATTTTGCAATAGTACTACCGGAGAGCTATTTTCCATCCTTTCATTTACACATTTTTATCACGCACAGCATGATGCTTATAAACTGGACAGCAGCCACAGTTAGAACTCCCCTGGGGAGGATAAGAGTCCATTTTCCTAATAGTAATGCCTTTTCTGCCTTCTAGGAAATGCATCTCCCTGCAACTATATCCTATGTCAAACTTGGGTTTTATTCAGCTAAATACATAGATGAGAAGACCCACACTAATTCTGTAGCTCTCGTATACTAACATTCTCTGTGACTTTTTAGAAGAATTGTCATTGCAAATAGGCCTGTGAAGAAACTACAAAAAATTGAAGTGTCAGTAATTGACATTTTTTCAGCAGTGAACAGGATTTGAGATGTGTGACTTGAGAAGCGTGCATTTTTTGGGAAATAATATGAAGACATGTTATATCTGCTGCCTGAATGGAGCCAAACAAAGCTTTGCACTTCTAGGGCTGGGAGTAGATCCCAGAGAGAGATCTAAAAAAGCTACCTTCTTTTTTCTGGAGGCTGTAACATCTCCTGGTTGAAGAGAATACTGAATATCAATCTGAAAGTTGTCTGAACAGACTAGCTTTCTAAAAGGCAGAATAAGATCAGGTGTAGCCCAGGAGGACACAGGAGGTTGTGATAGAAGATACTGTGCAGAACTGATATGGGATTTTTTATAGCTGCTGGGATCCCATGAGGTGGACATTTACTGTCTGTTGTTCAATCTAGTGCTTTAAACGAAAGTAAGTGGTATTATGCTTTGGGAAAGGTCAGAATACTTTGTTCAAAATAATACAAATCTTGTCACAGGTATCGAATAAATAAGATGTCGTAGTGCATCCTTCTATTCAGGAACTAAGAACTGCCCCGTAAATCCCAAACAAACCGCAAGTAAATATCTTTGCCACCAGACTTTTGCTTACCAGCTGCTCTTAATGTTCATGTTAGGTGAAATATGCAGAATCTGGTCTAGTCTCAGCTATCACTTTTATCTGCTTTGCTCAGGTGTTCTGTGTGTAGAATTGTCTAGGTGCTTGTGTGGACTACCTTCAGTGTGACTTTGTGGTCAGACCTTTCCATTTTAATAGCTGAGCACAGTAGGCTTTCCTAAAGCTGTAGAGGTCGGAACCAGACATTGGGTTGGGTTCTGATTTTGTCACTCCCAGGAGCTAGGCTCATTAAAATTCACAGTGTTCCTCAGATGTTGAGCAAAACGTTTACTTATTAAAGATCCAGCACATCCTAATTTGTGTATCTTCTTGTGTGATAAAGGGAAGTCTTCAACCACTGTCTTGTTACTCTTTTTCCTCTGGTACAACTCTGACAATAACTGCCTTGAGCGCAAGGACATTATGAAATCTATTCTCTCAAGACAGATATCTGATTTCACAACTGTGAAATTAAGACTACATATAGTTCTGTGGAATCTAGAGTAGTTATGCCTTCCCAAAAGCATCTTCATCAATTAAGCTTCTTCATAAGGTATGCGATGCACAAAAATGTGTGAATTATTAGTGCATTAATTTACATATAGACATATTATTTTCCTAACTGAAAAAAAGTGAAATTTAATATTTAAGAGGATTTTTGATAGATCTAAATATTAATAGGGGGATAACATCATCCTCTACTAAATAAGAAATTAAGTATTCCTAGTACTGAACATGGAAATAAATCACACAAGTCCTACCATTATGTCATGCCGTTTCAGTTTATGCCTCCAAAATGCATGGAGAAATAATATTCAACATGTATAATTGCAGGAGAATGGAGCAAACCAAATGCATGTTTATCCATTAAAGGCTGGTGTTCATTTTTCCATCACTGATGGTAGTATTATAGTTCATTTTCAGTACGACAAAAAATGAACAGTCAATCTCATTTCAGGTTTTGAGAACATTAGTCAGAGCAACTACATTTACAGATGCTACTCAGGATCACCATGTTACTATCTGGCCAAAAGAAGTAGAGAAAGGTTGTCTAATTATCTTGCCAAAAGACTGCTTTAATCAGATTCTTCTGATTAAAACGTGTCTCCATTTTTTAAGTGAAACATACACTATAATTAGTTACATTAACATTCAATTTTCTTCTCTGCAGATGGTCATGGAAGTGAGTGAATCTCAGTTAAAGTGTACTTCATGTGGGACTGTTCTTCCTGAAACCAGTAAAACCAGTAATTCTCTGCTTTCCCAAACCTGCTTAGATGTCAGCTGATACCTGACTGCATACAAAAAATTGCATTTTAATGCTTTTTTTAATTGCTTATCTGGTGGAGTCCTATATTAACAGAATAGAAGTGTGCACACAGAGAGCAGCTTCACTGAATACTTCTTAATCTTTTTTTCTCTTTTGATGAAGCCCTGTAGAGAAAGAGGGACTTGAATCACTTTGAAACTCAAGATTTGTGTGAGCAGCAAAATGCTTGTACTGAGCATTCAAGAACTGACAGTCACACTCTTTACTGTGTGGCCCGACAGTGATATCAGAAATTATGCCACATATTTCTTGGTGATGGTGTCATCAGGTGAGTTTGTAGCTCCTGGTCTGCTAGGCAGAGATTTCAGCATAACTCCAAAAAGATCATTTTCAGAACTCGAACTCAGTTTGAAGGGATGCTGAACTGCTGAGAATACTAGTCTGAGAGAAAAAGTTACAAATTCTCAGCCACCTGAGACTTGAGTAAAGATATTATTCTCAGCACTATTACCAAAGATTGCATCTAGAAAAGTCAAAGCAGAGAAGAAATTATCTTAATAATGATAACTTTCTTAAGCTATCACCTAATTTTTCTTCTTCATGAATAAAAAGTTAGGTTCCTAATACTTGAGACAATTAATTGGTAGTGAGCACAAGTACTTCAGGGTGATCTTTGTACAAGTATAAGGCAGATTTTTGACAATCCATTTTACTGGCATTCCTGAGCATGACAAAGGGATTTGGAGGAGGCAAATCTTCATGTAAGTATCAATTTCTATGCTTACACAGTGTTTATGCAACTAAGCAAATAGTTTCATCTTTGTGGTTAAATGTCTCATTGACAAATGGGAAATAACGCAAATTTCTCACAGTAACTACCAAAAGAGGAAAGGAACCTGCTTCACAGCCTTCCCATATACTCAGCAGAGAGAAGAGAAGGGTTTTTTTTTTCAAAGAATTCCCACTGAATCACTTTCTGTATCTTGAACTTTCAAGTTAAATTAAGGAATTTTTTAGTATTTCAATGATTTAGGCTCTGGAAGTAACTAAGTAAAATCTAGGAACACCTGGTGTTTCTTATGATGCATCTTTCAGGACTTAAGAATAGATTGTTGATAGTTTTGCAGGGGGTGTTGGTGGACATGTCATTTTGTAGACATAGCAGAGAGTTGTTGGGATCCCAAGAAAATAATGGGAAATTGAATTCACATTTCCTTTTTCCTAACTACTAGGAAATGGCCTTAATTCCAAATTATCCATGCAAAAGAAACCCCTCCAAAGCTTAAAATTCACCATTCACCAAAATTAATGCTGGTAGATTTAAATCCACATTTAAAAATACTGTGAAAGTCATTAATGTCAAGAAATTGAGTAATCATTCTGCAGAACAGTCTGTGAATTACTTGGTTGTACACTGTCTGCACTATATATGGACTGCTTTCAGCCTCCAGTGTCAGTCTAACTCCACCCTTGATGTGATAGTCAGGATTCAGAGTCAGCTCAACCATCCATACAGTGTTTTTGCTGAGGGACCCTTAGATAACCTTTTCTTAACTGAGATAAGTGTCTGGATTTGCCTAAAGAAAAAGCTTGGAATGCAATGGCCATTAAAGTACAGCTCTTGTTCAACCATCAATCTTTATCCACTTTGAAGGACACCTTATGGATATAAATTATGAAGTCTGTCAGGGGAAGGTTCACAGTTAAATGGGTTCAGTCACCATAATATTACTTCCTACAGAACTGATTGCTGCATAACAGTAAATTCTAGGAGCTGAAGAAGTTTGTATAAAGCCATGTCAACTCCTGAATCAAAAGAAGTATATGCAAAAGCCAAGGTTACAGCATCATGTGGCAGCTTCTACAATGTCATTTTGACAATTACAATTTACTTGCAGATTGACAATGTGATAAAACACAGCATCAGTATAAAACTGGCTGGCTTTAGCAGGCTGGATTTCTTTCAAGTGTTATGTAGCTGCACCAGACATAGCACATGATATAAAACCCCTTTGAATTAAGTAAAAGAATTTTCTACCTTGAAACAATCCAGTATTTGTATGCTGAGAGCCCTCAACTTTGACTGCTCCACCATTTGCCTTAAATTCTCCCATTGTTATGAGTGTACTAGTATTAAAACAATTCTGTATTTTTATTGTCTGAAATGCTTGATAAGTCTGCTTTGAAATGCACAATGCAGAAATAACCAACATTTCAACTACATCTCTTCTGTAGTTGTCACTTCTACTAATGAACATTATGTTTACTTCTTCCCAGGCCCATCTGAAAAGCCTGGGAAACCTATTTGTGTCATCTGTCCACTTTGAATTAGGTGTTTGTATGTACATATGCTTTTATGTGGGTGTTACTTCTGAATGATGTCAAAAACTAGACACTTACTGCATGACTCTCCTTACTCACAAAAGGAGCTTGGCATAGTTTCCTGGGATACTTTCTAGTATTTATCTGAGGTAGTGTTTTTTTCAGGTTTGGGGTTTTTTTATTTTCTTTTAAGAATAATGGAATGTGTGCATTTTTTCTATTACCTATTGTCAACGAGATTGAGGTGCCTCTTCAGTCTCACAAGAATGAAGTCTCTTCATATCACTAATTGTTTCAGCATCTCACTAAACATGGCTGGACTATGTTAGCTTGTATCATAACACCAAGGACAAAAATTAAACCTTTCCATCATTAAACCTCAAGTTCCTTTTAAACATTGCATTAAATATAGGTAGGTACTAGTTTTCCCCTAGCTTTCACAATCATCTTTTGTAGTTTATTCATTGTGTGCAGTGGTATGGAATTATGTGTCATCCTTTTGTTTCAGGATATGCTGCTTCTTCAACAGTAGTCTGTAATAACCATTACTATGTTATGTTCTAACAGGACACTTTCTTTTGAAAATACCAATTGTTTCTCATTTCAAGTCTTCCTTAAAAGATTAATTTCTCGTGTGGCTTCCCCAGGATACTTCACAAAAACTTCAGTCATTCTTACATTGTAATAAGTTCCTTTCTGCAAAATATTTTGGGTGAGAAATAGCACAACAGTCAAGGCAGCTGCCTGCTGCAGGGCTGAATTGTGGTCAAGCACCAATTCAGCAGCATACACCTTGTGCGCAGTTAGTATCTCCCTGATGATGCAACCTCACAAAGGTCAGTAAGACCAAATGCAAGGTTTTGCACCTGAGTCAGGGAAATCCCAAGCACAGACACAGGCTGTGTGGAAAGTGGCTTGAATTCAGCCCTGAAGAGTGAGATTTGGGGATATCAGGGGATGAAAAACCCAACATGAGCCATAAGTGTGCACTTGCAGCCCAGAAGGTCAACTGAATCCTGGGCTGCAAGAGAAGTGTAACCAGCAGGTCAAAAGAGGTGATTTTTCCCCTCTACTTGGCTCCGGTGAGACCCCAGCTGGAGTATTGAGTCCAGTTCTGGAGCCNTTCTTTACTGTGAGGGTGGTGAGACACTGGAACAGGTTGCTCAGAGAGGTTGTGGATGCCTCCTCCCTGAAGGTGTTTGCGGCCTAGCTGGATGAGGCATTGAGCAACCTGGTCTAGTGAGAGGTGTCCCTGCCAATGGCAGGGGTGTTGGAACTAGATCTTCAAGGTCTCTTCCAACTCAAATCATTCTATGAATTATATAACCCCTAGTAAAATAATTTTAATTACAGTTGTGCATGTGAACATCAAGAAAAGTGCTAGTTTCAGAATGACCATTTTTAAAAAAAAGACCCTACCACCTTCCACTTTCATTCCAATACTGAACTCATCTCCACTAAAACCAAGCTCCACAAAAAATTACCTGTGATGAAATTTGATATTACGACATTATCACATTTGTGAAACTAAAGGATTTTTTCAGAAACACTTCAGTCTATGTTTCCACAGCTCCCATAATTATCTGAAAAGGCAGGAGGCTCTGTGTACTTTCCAGCAATAGGGCCGCATTCACACAACCCCAAATCCTGGGGCTTACTTTTTCCTTCTTCTCTCTAGGGCCAAAAGAACAAATTTTCGGTATTTTTCACATTTTTTTCATTGTTTTGGTCTGATGCACAGGCTCCCCGCGTTCAGACACACATTATGCCAAAACCCAAAGAGCAAGGAAGGCAAGTGGGGACTTCCATAAATCAAGAATGTTAATTGTTATTTCCACCACTTGTTAAGATGAAAGATGACACTATGTAGGCATTTGCTCAGCATGTTCTCTCATAAACAGATGTCCAATACCTTGGGTAAACCTGTACAAACTGAGAAGTATATACTGACTGCATAATTAGTCTTCTGATTTCAAGCCACGGATGCTGAAGAAGAAATTAGTCAACTGATCCTTTCCAAAGTCATATTTTATTAAGGAAAAGCATTTGTTGCAAGACAGAAAATAATGCTGAGTGACTGCTAGTCCTTATGTAACAAAATTCTAGCTAGAAATTTTTTTTGGAATTTCACATTTGCAAACATTAGCTTCTTCTTTCTCTGTCCAATTCATTATGTACAATCATCTTTCCTGCAAAAGATGCCCTTTGAATAGGTTAAAAACGTGAATATGCTTGAGGATACACCAGTTGATATTCAAATAAATACACCACTTCCACAGCATCATTATTCAGAAGTATTCCATTAAGCACTGACTTCATGCCTACACCTAATAAAAGAAGTGAAGTGAATCTCCAGGTCACCCATATGTGAATTCTCATCTCTAATAAGCCTGCAGGTAAAAGCAAGCAGCAAAACCAATTTTGAGTTCACACTAATGCAGATAATGACATTTTTCTTCCAGAAATATATAGAATTAACACATTATTCAGTACATTTCATTTTTACCAAAACTAATTTTGTACAATATTTTAAAAGTACCATTTAATTACCAAGGGAAAAAAAGAAATTGGTTAGAGGTATATCTGTATGAAAAGTGGGTAATGGTAGAATGAAATCAAGAGAATAATTCTGATTTACATTGGGAAAAAATGTTTGACAGTAAAAGATTAGGATATCGAAAAATATTGGCAAAGACTTAATGGAAAGTAGACATGCTCAGCTCTTCTCTGTATATTTCTAGTAAAAATAGTATCTAGAAAATGAAATTCAAGAAATAATTATGCAGTAAAGGATGAGAAGATTTGGGTTAGATAACTCTGCACTAACTTTGTATGAAAAAAAAGCAGCAATGAATTGCCAGAAGCTAATAATTAAGGAAAAAAATTACAGTTGTATTGAAAAGAGGCTTCAAATAAGGATGGGGGTTTTTGCCATTGTTCAGCTCTTCCTGTTAGATGAGACAACATGAAAATTTGTGTGTAAAATGTAGCATTTTTGTACAGAAAAATTCAGAGACAATTTCTCCGAGCAGTCCTTATTGCAAAAAATCCCACAGATGTAGTGTTATTATGTGTTTAAGATGCTTGGATCAGCATCTTTTTACAATTGCTTCAGAAATACTAAAATGAAGTTTGATGTACCTAGAGAGATCTAACCTTACTGGCTCTAGTAGGTGTTTTCCTGAGTATAGATGGAATAAAAGCAGAGTACAAACCCAAGATTACATCTTTTTAATGAGCAATACATAGAAAGACTAAGGGACTTCTGCCTGCCTCTAATGAGTTCAGCGAGAGTCTGGCTGTCAGCTTCAGCTGCAGGAGTTGAATTCTCCAGTTCCGGGTAGAGGGAGCATTTACTCTGCAAAGGCAGTTCAGAGTTGCTTTGCTCATCTCCTGCACTCCCTCCCCATTTCCAGCTCCTCTGGGGCTGCTCTGTGCACCTCTTCCTGTCCCAAAATTACTGTATTTTCCCACAACACTTGTTAATTAATTCATTGCCTTGCACTGCAGGTAGCAACACGCTAAGCAAATTCAGTGTGCACATGAGAGGGTTTTTTCCTCCTTTCCAAATAATATCCTGAACTACAAAGTCTATTACTCTTGCTTGTGTTATGATAACGTCTTAGAAGTATTCTGATTGTTCCAAGCAGTAGTTCTTTCCTAAACTCATTGGCATTATAAATATTAATGACACATGTTTAGAGGCAGGTTTGCTTAGTGATTTCATTAGCTCTGAGTAGACAGCAGAATAGCGAAATGTCAGCATTTAACTTTATCTCCCAAGGTTAAAAATAACATTTAAGAAATCATAATTACAAAAAGCTAGTGCTTATTAATTGAAAATAAAAGTACAGTACTGGTTGTTTCTGTCTTTTTGTTTTATAGTACCAAATGAATAATAATGGGATAATAAGACCGTAATTGTTCAGAAAATTCAGTATGATTTAGGAATGACTATATGTAAGTGCGGGGTGTCTACAAGCAAAACCTGTGAAATCTCTGTCATCTTAAGTGCTTTGCCAGTAGCATTAAAAAAATGAAGATTTTGTAGTCTTCATCACATTTGGGCATTAATTGCAATGCATCCATCAAGTACTGCAGGTGATGTGACAAATCATATGGAAATACTTTTAGAGGTAATATTAATTGCTTTTAGAGAATGTGCTTAGTCATTAACAAAACCTTCCCAACTGGACAAGTGAAATATTCAGGCAGAAAAATAAATAGTTTACTACCAAACACTTTAATACTTCGATTTTCTGTCAATGCTTAACTCTTCATGAGGGCTATTAATGTAGGGAGAGCAGTTCTTCAACCATTTATGCAAACAAACTCTTAATAGTCCAGATGTTCATGAGTAGTAAATAAAAAGCAGCAAAAACATGAGTTAATGGAACAGCTGTTCAGAATGCAGAAAAATGTTTGCAAACACCATTTTGAAGTATGCAAACAGTCCTAGTTCAGAGTGTAAACTTGGATAGTCAACAGAAGTTCAAATAAGCAACTGAACATTTCAACAGTATTATCCAGTCTACCCAAACTTTGAAATTATTCAGCAGAAACAGAAATATATGGTTCTTTTCTGATTATTTCTTGCTCCGAAGTGGAACTAAAGCAAGAAAAATGTTATCAGGTTTGGGGTGATGTATCTGTATGAGTACGCAGAGCTCTGCAAACATATGCATGTGCTGTTGCTCAATAACATGACCATCTCACTTTGTGGTTTTTTAGGTATGTAGGCCCCGAATTTCTGACTAATGAACCATCAGCTTCCATAAATTAGGTTTAATTGGTGGGAAAAAAAACAGGATAATCCACTTATATCTCTCTACCAAATTTCTGAAAAACAAGCTATTTACAGTGTTGGTAAATAGAATGGAGTAAATATTGTTTTAATAGTCATCACCCTTCATTTATGGAAGGCCTACCACAGAGCCTGGTTTTGTGTCCTCTTTTGCAAGACATCTTTCCCAGATGAGGCTGTGGATCATCTGAGTGTGCTCAGAGGTGCCTGCTGTGACTGTGCAGGTCTTGAGACAGCAGAGCAGATTCTTCTGCCATGGTAGGCTTTCCCTAGATTGAGTTTGCAAGGGAGATCCACAACACCAACCATCTATGCCTTCTGTCTTTCAGGGTTTACTATTTGTTCCATTCTAGTGTGAGTCTGAGCGAGTAATCTACAGCTCCAATCCAATTCAATGGATTTTTCAACTTTTCCTCTCCCAATTCTACTGAATGTGATAGTCTCCATTTCGGAAAATCTTAACAGTCTAGTTAAGATCTCAATCTAGTCTCGGCATGGAATTGCATTCTGCATCTTGTTATATCTGGCACTTGTTGTGCATGCCTCTTGCTTGCTCGTGGTGACTATTACGTCATGAAGCTTGCAGAAAGAAGCAGGAAAGCAGAGAGGCCCTAAAGAACAGTGAAAAGTGGCAAAGAGACTATTGAGAAAAACAAGGTTAAGGCATTTAGCTGGCCTCAGATGTGATAGTAAGAACATCTTTCTTAGGGACCCAAAGGAGAGTTTGTAGTGCCTGTTGCGACCTGAGAAGTCAACATATGATGCTGTATTAAAAACCAAGTATCAAGGACATACCTTGTAAACCACATCAGCATAAAGAGTTTTCTTCAACACTTGTTTTTACTTTTATTTATCTCACTCTGCTTTTCACTGGTTTGAAATTCTGTGTTGAGATTTGTGCTCTAACTCTAATTTAATTTGAAGCCCTTGTTGTGTTTTTTCTGTGTTTACAGTAAAGAAAAGATACCACTAGATGTACCAAAAACCTCTGGATAGCCATCTGGTCAAACTTGTCTGGCCCACTTATTCAGCAGAATTAACTCAGTGGTGGATCTAAGCTAAGCATCTACAAACCGCAGCAGGTAATGAATTTCCTCTTTTCACTGCCTATACCTCCCATCTGCAGGACTGTGCTTTGCTGCTGTATCATCCTAACAAACTGATGGTGCAGAATGAATTAAAATTTGGAAGAAGAACACTAGTTTCCACTTGGACAATGAGCATTGATTGCAACTCTTTGAGTGTAGCCATTCAATCAGCTCCTTATCCAGCACACGGTCCATTCATCAAACCCATACTTTTCCAGTTTGGTGACCATTAAGCATTAATAAACTCCACTTTAGGCCCACAGCAGAACGGAAGTACTTACAAGCATAGAGATATTGTAAAATTATAACCTTACTGGGCTACTAGTGTTTAATAGGCCAAATAACTACCTGTATAAATGCATGGATTTGTCTCTGTACTTGTATCCTTTTAAAATTTTAGATTAGTAGCATCAGATTAAAAATCAACAAGCAACACTCACACTGATGTAGCCTGAACTTCATCCTTGTAGCTTTTATGTTCTATGGAACTACTTTGAGTCTACAATATCAAGGACATTTATTCTATGGAAACATATAAATATCATCACACTTGATGTAGTTTTTTATGAGTTTATATAGTCCCATTCCTATTTGGACACTCTTTAATTACTAGCTGTCTCTGGAAAATAAACTGACTCGCATGCCATTCTTTCTCTCTCTCTTTTTTATTTTTTTCTGCCTTTTCTATCTTCTCTGTAAAAATACAAATACAGGAAATGTTCACTTTGGCTCTGTTATCTGTAGCTCCCTTAGAGTTAGGTGTTCAACAGATACCTCATTTCTTTGGGATGATCTCATGTCATCCGTCTCATTCATTTTCTCTTTTGAATTCAGTTGACCACCTTTAGAATCTGACAGAAGAGAGGAAAAATGAAAGAGCTCTTTAGAAACTGATTTGAAACCATTTCAAAATATTATAGAGATTAAATGAATGGTCAGGATGGGGTTTTATGCTCATAAAATCAGCAGCACTCATAAGAAGGGCAGAATTTCCTCCAACATTTCTGGATTTTGGGCTGCTGCTTGAATGATTCGGGTGAAATCAGTGAACAGAAACTACTACTTCATTAGTGCTACCCAAGAAGGAGCCAAGACTCGCTCACCTGCAGAGGGTTGCAATGGTGGACATGGGGTAGTACTTGGCACTGCATTCTCAAGAGAGACATTATGAAAGAGAGAGAGGATGGCACCACGGTTAAATCATAGCATGCAATTATCATCCAGGATCAAGAATCAAGCTGGTCCAAAAGTTTCCAAGTAGAATTGGAATGCTGAGAAGCAATGGCTTTCATGATTCTGCTTTAAATCTCTACGAGGACAGGCAGCTTTACTAATATTGACCAGATATTACTTAGAGATATTCTGATAGGTAATGTGACGAAAGTAGGTTATTAAGTAATATTCTTACAGATTACGGAAGTAACTTATCAAGGAATGGAAGACTCATGGTCTCCCATATGGTAACATCTGCAAAATCATGGTAAATGTTTATATATAAAATAGCATATTTGATCACTTCTTGTTCATAACTCAAATTTGTCATTTTTGATAAATATGTCTTGCACATTTTTAAGAACAGTTAATACAAAAGGATAAACACAGATTTTCACTTAATGGCGCTTACAATTTTATGCTGTTCTCTTTGATTTCATGCTTTTTAATCCCAATTATTTGTTGCTGTAGCTTAATTAGAAGATGCAGAGAATTGCAACAATGAATGACCAAAAAGCTTGTAATTTTTTAGCTTGCCCTCTCATTTGAAATCTCACATACTATATTTTTAAATGAAAATGAAAGATAATAGTGTGATCTGTCATAAAGCATTTTCTTCTACAGTATTGTGTCATGAAAGGGCATATGCACAGAGCTAACTGTCTGAAATGAGATCTTTATAGCCCGCTTAGACACTGAGTACAATGGACTGAAAGTGGTCACTAATGACATTGTTAATGATAGATACTATTACTTTAGAACAGATGTCAAAGTGAAATAGCATTATAGCCTTCAAGATGGATTGCCTTGTCCTTCTCAGTAAATCTAAGGTGGCTCACAAGAACAAAACAGTGGAAAGATTTTTCCTTTCCTCTTTCTGAAATGCAAAACATTATGTTCATTCCTAACTTGTTTACCTGTCTGCAGGAAAGAAAATAGGAAACATCTGACAGAAAAACAGGAAGGTCATATGTAGGAGACCCGTTTGCAGACAACCTGGAACTGATAGATATAGCACTGCCTTGGAGGTCACCAGGAGGCCAATTGAAAGATGAGAAGTTGTAAGTAAGCCAACAAGACAGGGTCCTGGGACTACTAAGAGAAAATTCCTGAAAAGTTTCCTCACACAGTGTCAATAGGAGCCTGCATGATCTGTGCATGATTAAAACACTTAACCAATTGTACGTTGCATGATAACCTCATGCAACCAATCAAGTCATGTATGATAGCCTCATGCAGGACACATGGACAGTAAGAAATATAATCCACTATAAAACAGCAGTGAACATCTCCATTGCTCACCTGTCTTGGAGTCTGTGCCTCATTCCCTCAGTCATATGCATTAAAAAAAATAATTCTGACTAGACCAAGGCAAAAAGATAATAGAATTATAAAATAAAATATATAATTAATCTAGAATAATGTTAAACACTAAAGTGTTGCCAGCACAAATGAGCAAGAGCAGGAACTTCGGATTGCATAGCCGTAAATTCCCTGCTGAAGTAGGGATGTGTGACACTGTGGCATTAAAAATGTTAACAGTGAACCAGTTGCCTGTGACAATGAATTTGTTTTATTTTAATATTTCTTTTTACACATGAAATTATGTAAGCTTAAATTGATTAAAGATTTGTAACTTATATAATGAGTATGTGTAAACACCTGTAAGTGAAGCCAGTTGAGCATATGATGGTCAAGCATGTTGAAATGTATCTCAGAACACTGACAAAGGAAAAGCCCTGATTTTGTGTTTTATTCATTTACCAGTCAGCAAGAAATCAATGAATGTGTGCATCAAATTAAACACATTACTACAATATGAAATGTAGTTTTAAGTAGAGAGTACATAAAATTATTTCCAATTACCACACCTGTACAAAGCTGTGTGGTGCAGTTGATACACCTGAAGGAAGGAATGCCATCCAGAGGGACCTTGACAGGCTTGAGAGGTGGGCCCAAGCCAACCTCATAAAGTTCAGCAAGGCCAAGTGCAAGGTTCTGCACCTGGGTTGAAGCAATCCCAAGCACAGATACAGGCTGGGTGGAGAGTGGCTTGAGTGCAGCTCTGAAGAGAAAGACTTGGGTGTGTCAGTTGATGACAAACTCAACATGAGCCAACAGCGTGCACTCGCAGCCAAGAAGGCCAACCAAATCCTGGGCTGCATCAAGAGGAGTGTGACCAGCAGGTCAAGAGAGGTGATTTTACCCCTCTACTCGGCACTGGTGAGACCCCACCTGGAGTATTGCGTCCAGTTCTGGAGCCCTCAACACAGGAAGGATATTGAGCTATTGGAGAGGGTCCAGAGAAGGGCCACGAAGATGATCAAAGGGTTGGAGCAACTGCCCTATGAGGACAGGCTGAAGGAGTTGGGGTTGTTCAGCCTAGAGAAGAGAAGGCTCAGAGGGGACCTCATAGTAACTTATCAGTACCTGAGGGGGTCCTACAGAAAGGCAGGGGAAGGAATTTTTAACATAATATCGGATGAGAGGACTAGAAACAATGGATATAAATTAGAGGGGCATAGATTTAGACTAGACATAAGAAAGAAATTCTTTACAGTGAGGGTGGTGAAATACTGGAACAGGTTGCTCAGGGAGGTTGTGGATGCCCCCTCTCTGGAGGTGTTCAAGACTAGGCTGGACAGGGCACTGGGCAGCCTGGTCTAGTGGGAGGTGTCCCTGCCTATGGCAGGGGGGTTGGAACTCTATGATCTTTAAGATCCCTTCCAACCCAAACTATTCTATGATTCTATGATTCTATGATTTCAGATTGCTTATTTGGAATATCAGATTGAATATTGGTTGCAAATATTTATAATACAAGCTATAGTAGTTTATTCTCTAGAGTACTCTCTGTACCTGTAGGTTTTATCTGCTTCATTATTTGTTTCTGTTTGTGCTTATATCTCTGGTTTAATATTGAAAAAAATAATGGACAGTCTTTTGGCTAGAACTGTAGCTTAAATTATCATAGCTAGAAGCTAAATTGAGAATCTATCAAACATATAAATGAATATATGAAATACATGTTATTCACTAGTTTTATCTTGATGAGGTTCAGGGCCTCTGGATTATCATTTGCTGTTGTAGCTCTACAGAGAACTTTGCTAGATAGTGAGTGTGATACCTACATTAGAGGAGGAGCTCAGGCAAAGCAGATGTTTTTATACTCTCAGAATTGTTCAATCCAATTACATTGTCAGTTTTTTCCAGGATGTCCTGGAAAAGGAGTCACTTGAATTTTGCAGGGTCAAGAATGGTAGAGAGAATATGGATCATAAAAATCTTGTCCAAGATTCTGTGAGTGGAACAGGGTTGTTTCCATTCCAGCTGATTTCAGTCACTCTGGATCAGGCTCAGTTAATTTGTTTCAGGCCACACCTCAACATACTTGCAAACGCATTTCCTCACACAGAGGAAATTAAGTCCTAATTTTGCAACATTCCTTCCATACAAATTAAGGAAAGTTTTTATTGATCTCAGATATTTCATATTCTCAGTAATAAACAGTGAAAGTGCCACACTACACATTTGGCTTCATATACTGTTATGTTATGTCTAAGACAGGATTTTTATCATTTTGCTGTGGCACTGAACCTTGCCAAAAGAATCTGCAACAGAAAGGTAAACTGAAACCAATCCTTGCACTCAGCAAAGCCTGTTCTATTACAGCTCTGGATCCAGCTGAGAGAACATGAAGGATTAACACAAACACACCCTTCTCAGACATGAACTTGAAAGATCAAGTTCACAAATCTGCTTTCAAGACAAGCAGCAGTGTTTTCTGGGGAACTGAGATCAACAGCATTTGCAGTATCATGGTGAGAAGTGCTATTTTGCACAGTGACAACAAGCATAAGTGAGTTGAGTATGAGCCTGATGAGCAAATAAAGGAATAAGAGTGATTTTCATGAAGCCCAGTGGGGTCTCTTTATTTCAGTCAGTATTTTTAATGAGCAGCTTGCTGCAGAGATGGCTAGTGCCAGCACCTGTATCCATTGCTGCTTACAGGGATTTGAGTTCAAACACTGCATGAAATGGGATTTGGCTTTGGATTTGGAGTTTAAAATTTTTCTTGCATGTTGTGACACAATATCACATTTTCAGATGCCTGGCACTAAAGAGGTAACACTAACAAGAATTAGAGTTCCTACTGGCAACGTTCTTTGATGAGCTCAAACATGCTCATGGCTCCCAGGCATGCAGCAAATAATAGAACAGCTGCCTGACCAGCAGACTCTGTTACACATTTTGTAAAATACAAACCAAAAAATCATTTAAATGAAAAGCCTCTAATGGTAAAGAGCAGCAAATTCTTAAGCATTTCTGCTTCTGGGGGTCTAAATGTGTGTACTAGCTGAATTTACTTCTCTCTATAAACAAGAGTGTGAACAAGAACAAAAGCAAGTTTTTCTGTTTGTATGATTTTGAAAGAAAGATTTAGAGGGAGCAGCCATGTGGGTTATACACATGTGCAAGCAAGAAAAAGGGGTTTACAAAGTGCCTCCACATCAGGAGTGCCCTGCCTTCACTAATGCTTTTCCTAATGCTTCCTTCCCTCAAAAACTCTGTCTTCCAAAATTTCCTCCGCCTTTGACTCACTTGCACTTTGCTTCTGATTTTTAGCAGGTCATCTCAAAATAAGAGCTGTCTCAATATATGAGATGGGGGTCCTCTGAGAAGGTGTTTCACGAAGTAATATTTTGAAGAAAGCTGGGATTATTAGAGGCAGTGGATACTATGCATGGAAAAATATACCATTGAAGTCCTCAGGATTTGTCTTTTATTGCAGTTCCTGGAGAAATATATTTTAATTGCTGGCTTTCTGGAAATTGCCAGCATAAAACTGAAAGTTGTCGTAATTATTAGCCCACAGTTTCCTAAGGAGGTTTCAAAAAATTTCTTCTGATTTTCCTGGTTAAAAAGACAAGTAAAGTGACATTAGTTTGAGTCAGGTTCTGAGACAGTGGTCTCAAGCCATTTTATGTATGATCACCTTTCTCAAAAGGCTGACATTTGATCTCATAGAGTTAGCTGACCACATTTTATTCTTTCTATAAAAAAGACTGTCATAACTGTGAATGTAACAGCTAACTTCATCTCAGCCTGAGACATGGAGGCTTGCATACTGTCTTGCAAATGCTGATAAATCATGCTTGTTGAAGTAAAGGGTTCTTCTGCACCTAATTCTCTGGAAGAGGCCTGTCATTGATGAGTTGTTTATTCATGGGTGAAAATGTCTCCCCCTGATTTTTTATTTCACACAAAGACCACTGTCCAACCCAACTATACTATTGAAAATTATATGCTGTTTTCAACCGGAAGGGAATCAACAAATTTGCCGTCTTTGAGAACTGCAGCTAAGTAACAAATAAAATTCTCTTCTGCAAATAGTCAGAAATGTCCATGACCTTATCTGTCTCTGCTGAAGAGAGAATAAATGAAGATGTCATTCTCAAGTCTCAGATATTTGATCTCTTAATAAATAATGAGAAAGACCAAGGTCAACAATCTTATTTCCAAAGTGCCTTTTTTTGTTCTCTTTTCCTCAAATGTAATAAGAAGGCATATTTTAATAAAGATAACCAATTTGTGTCCTAATGCAAATAGAAACAGAGGTGTTCCCCCTAGACTTTGATCTTTAACTGAGTTTTATAAGGAAGGCTGGTCAATTGCTCATTCTGTCATTCCTTTTCACCAGATATTTCTTTCTTTTTACTTATGACCTTAAGTCAGCTTAATGTACCAGGTGGATGTATTCTAAAAGGATTATGCTCAACACCTATTTCTCAGAGAATTCTGAGTGACCAAAAGAGGGCCACAAGCAGATATGAGTGAACTTGGGTGAATTGTTGAGAGTAGTCCTGATTTATTTTTTATCACTAGTACTATATCATTGATCTTTTAAATCTGACAACTTAGATGTCTCAATGTCTTTCATGTAAGCTTTGGAATGTATAATTTCCAGTTCATTGTCATAGGTGAATTGTATTTGTCTTATTTATTTTGAAATAATACAATGATATTATTGTCTCAAAAAATCCCTTATGATCCAGACTCCCTGTTGTGGAGAACCATCACCACATGCAGACTACAGTGTAACTTGGACTCAAATATTTTAGGTGTGCAATGGGTTCTGCTGCAATGTGTAGAGAATTTTCTTCCTTTATATAACTTTTGTTAAGAACCTAGATCTTGATGGGTAAATTAAATGATACATAGAGGTTTTTTACTATATCCAGTACTTTACATAGAACAATCAAGAAACAGAAGAAAGAAAAATATCTCTGCTCATAGCAAACTTCTAATACTGAAGATTTTCCTTCTCTCTGAATAC
>VZTY01021159.1:212923-290861 GCA_013400935.1 Turnix velox | reverse complement strand
ACTATATCATTGATCTTTTAAATCTGACAACTTAGATGTCTCAATGTCTTTCATGTAAGCTTTGGAATGTATAATTTCCAGTTCATTGTCATAGGTGAATTGTATTTGTCTTATTTATTTTGAAATAATACAATGATATTATTGTCTCAAAAAATGTCTTTCTTTTCACATCTGGCAAAACCATCTATATCTTTTATCTGGAACCATATAACCAGATGAGATAAAACAGTACAATGAAGACTCCTCTGACCTGTGGTGCTCTTCAGATGTTGAGCAAAACCAACTGTTTTCTATGATTGAATAAAAGCTTTTTCCTGTTTTCCTCCATTTGGCAATTTAGGCACTTGGACTTATAAAGATCTGTATATGATAGAAATGTCATTAAGAAGCTGTCAGAATTGGGGGAGACTGACATTTTTCATTGATGCAGTGGATTAAAACAGAAAAGATAAAACTGACACCGTAAAACAAGGCAGAGGATCCTGTTCACATGAAATCAATAGCAGATTTACTAAGTTTTCACCCAAGGGATTTTTAAAAGCATTTGGGTGACCAGAGAGCCCTTTGAATGGGGTTTTATGGCGGAAAAATATATAAATGCTTTCTGAAGTTTATGACTTCAACCCAAATTGAATTATTAACTGGTACAGTACATTGTTATTTTCTCTTTTTGTTGTCTATATTGTAACTAGAAAACAATTCAACCAGCCCACAACACTGGGGGTAGAAATCTCTATGATTATCCAAACAAAGGAGATAGGACTTCCAACAACTGTAAAAAATTTTTTGTTTTCTAACTAACACTTCTCACTTGTGATATGCTCTTTGAAAACTTAGGAAATTCAGTCTTTTTTTTGAATTCCTACAGCTTGTCTAGTAGGAGTTGTGGTTTGGGTTCTCCCTTATGATCCAGACTCCCTGTGTAGAAAATTTTCTTCCTTTGTATAACTTTTGTTAAGAACCTAGATCTTGATGGGTAAATTAAATGATACATAGAGGTTTTTTACTATATCCAGTACTTTACATAGAACAATCAAGAAACAGAAGAAAGAAAAATATCTCTGCTCATAGCAAACTTCTAATACTGAAGATTTTCCTTCTCTCTGAATACCCACTTTTTATGTGCATGGCCAAAATTCATCTATATTGCAGTCAGCAAGGTTACATTAGTGATTCATCCAGTTTCCATTGCCTAGCTCTATTTCTTTACTGTTTTATTCTGTCTGACCAAAGCATAGAGAGATTTAGTCAGCTAATTAACTCAAAGAAATGAAATAACATATAACATTTGTGAAAAACAAAGATACCATGGGTGTGCAATATATTTGTGTCTTACAGATTTAAGCATATGTTTTGATTTTTATTTTTTGGAGTAATTCCTCAGTAATAATACTGAATTTATTTAGGATAAGGGACTGTGGGATGGGTTTTCTTTGAGCATAATGAGGACATTTCCAATTGTACCTTTTTCATTTATGGGAGAGGAAATTTTGTTTCTGTCATCTATGGTTTTCTTTAAAGTTCAAACAGTTCATCCTAAGAATTCAGTCTCTGGCTTACAGAGCTTAGAATAATTTAATGTGATCTAAATATTACCTATGGTCTTTGTTTGTACTGTATTGAAAATAAGAGCTCACCACCTCTCTTTCCTCATGCAATTTATATGAGGAAAGTTTAATAAAATCTTTGGAAGCTTCATGGAGGTTGACTGTAAGCAAGTTCCTCTTCAATGTATATATATATGTGGTAAATGACATGTATTCTCATTATTTTAGCTTTAGGAGAAAGTGTCAGCCATTGCCTTGCTTGAGTATTTTACATACCCAGCAAATATGCACACCATATTTTGAATTACTTAGTTTACAAATTTGCAGCATGGAGAGTGAGACTAACAGCAGAATGAGGCCCTCAAGCTTCAGGTAGATGCCAACATGAAAGATGGGTGAATCCGTAATGGATCATGAGAATAGGATTGGTTATTTTTAAATCATTTGAATCACAGATTTGTTGGGGGAAATTCTTGGTAAGGGAATTCTTTTTCTCTTCTCCCTGTCTGTTTTACGAACTAATACTTGAAGTGATTGAAATACTTGAAATTGATCTTCCATTGTAATTGCACAGCATCAAATGCAAGCAAATACAAATGAAGTGAGCAGACACTTAAATTTTTCTCCAAATAGCAAGTATTATTTTCATATTAGGGAAAGGATTTATTTAATGGCATGATACAATCAGCCTTAGGGCTGCCAGTGGTAGGTGTGGAAGATTGCTTACCTGCTTGGAATCCTTTGCACAACTCAGGGCTGATAAAGTGAGATACACACATTGTGAAAACTGTATCTAGAGTCACATCTGCTGTAGAGAAGCAAGAGCTATACCTACATTGTCATGCATTGTAATCTTCTTGCTGATGCCACTTGGTGTGGGTTGTTTTTTTTTTTGTTAATGGTTAATAACTGCAGCCTCTCAGAAAAAGATAAGTAGGATTATTCAACATGGAA
The DNA here is from genome assembly GCA_013400935.1 of Turnix velox. Taxonomy (NCBI): domain Eukaryota; kingdom Metazoa; phylum Chordata; class Aves; order Charadriiformes; family Turnicidae; genus Turnix; species Turnix velox. The sequence goes on along the minus strand of VZTY01021159.1, from coordinate 288,360 downwards.
AAGACCTCAGGTCAGTACCTTGCTCAAGCTCCTGTTCAAAACTTTTGATTTGACTGCTGCTGCTCATATGTGGTGAACTATAGCCTCTCATCAGTTACAACGCATTTTAATGATCTGAGTGTTTTGGGGGCAGAATTAAGTGTTCTCTTTCTGAGTTTGGGTTCCCCAACTCCTACAAAGCAGTTTTGATTGGGAGTCCCTCCTTTCTCTGCTCACAATTACATCATCCATCACAGTCCTGTGCAGTTGCCTGACAGAGTCTGGTGCTTTGTGAGCAAACTACTGGATTTGGAGAAGTAGCAAATCCCACCATTTCACTGCAGCTATGGCCTTCTGTATATAAATGGGAAACATTTCACATAATTAAATACCATCTTAGGAAATTGGAAAAAGATACCCTAATTTAGAAAATCATTCAGAATGGCATATAAACCATGCCACTTAAATGCATTTTGTAGTCATTTAACAGCAGAAGCAGACAACTGAATACATTAATGAAAGATCATGATTAATCAGCAAAGGATCTTTCAATCTGTTGTTTTGTTTTGTTTTGTTTTGTTTTTCTAGGACATGTTGTTTCTAATTTTGCTTTAATAGCTTCTCCATATCAAAGCTACACTTGCCTGCCTCCATGTCCCTTCAAAATTCCCATTTAACGAGGGTTCTCATTTTGTCAATCACATTTTGTAATGGAAGTCAGTTCTGGGTGTCCCATGTGGCTGAGCATTTCCAGCCTTATATCAAGAATTAATTATCTCCTGAGAAGGAAGAGAGGACAAGTACTGTAATAAAACAGATTCCATCTAAATGTGAAAAAAATGCTGCTCTGACCGAAGCTAAATAGAAGTAGAGTTGGTTTTGATTTGTGATGTGAAAGCCTAATGAGTAAGATGAAGATACTTCTAGAGTTTATGTCTACTGTGGTTGATTCCTCCTCATTCATTCTTTCTGACACTGTTACTTACTCTGAAAGGCAACAAAAACTCCTTATAAATGCATGATGTAGTCAGAAGTCCAGGCCTACAGACAGTTTCAAGGTCAATAACTTCACAACTACATTTTTTGACTGTGTATTTTAAAACTACATTAAACCCTTGGGAATGGAATTGGAATGAGGAATAAGCATAAACTAAGCATAAGCTGGCTGATAGTGAGTAAGAAAATAGTCTCACTGAGATTCTGGTGGAAAAAGAAAAAGTGCTCAGAGCAATCTGTCAGCCTGTCCCTGTAGTTCAATAGGTGAAATGTTTGCTACATTGGTTAATCTCTTCTTGATTTGAATGGATATGGTATTTTTCCACTGTAATTTTCTACTTTATAGCCTACCACAATATTTTTTTCCATTTTCTATACTGAATTATCAGAGGAATAAAATACAGACTTTAGTATTTAGCAGAAACACAATGTTGTACTTATTAGCTTGCTTTAATATTTCTTTTTTACTCTAATTCTAATACTCTTCTTTTTAATGAAATTTCTAAAAGCTTGTTCATTTCCTGTTCCCCAAATACTCTGACTCAGACTAAATCAAATTCTGATACTTCTTTTGAAGAGAACACATGTAGTCTGAAGTAAAACTCTCCCTCAGCACCCTCACATCAAAACTGAGGAAATTTGGTCTGGATGATTGGGTAGTGAGGTGGACTGTCAACTGGCTGAAGGAAAGAAACCAGAGAGTTGTGGTCAATGGGACAGAGTCAAGCTGGAGGCCCGTGTGTATTGGAGTCCCTCAAGGATCAGTACTGGGACCAGTACTGTTCAATATATTCATCACTGACTTAGAAGAGGGACTAGAGGGCACTATCAATAAGTTTGCTGATGACACAAAATTGGAGGAGTGGCTGGCACACTGGGAGGCTGCGCTGCCATCCAGCAAGTCCTGGATAGGTTGGAGAGCTGGGTGAGGGGAAATTCAATGAAATATAATGAGGGCAAGTGTTGGGTCTTACATATGGGCAGGAATGTATACTATGTATCAGTATAAGCTGGAGACCGACCTGTTAAGAGAGCAGTCAAGGGGAAAGGGACCTGGGGGTCATGCTGGACAGCAGGGTGATCATGAGCCAGTAATGTGCCAATGGCATCCTGGGGTGTGTTAGAAGGGGTGTAGTCAGTAGGTCGAGAGAGGTACTCCTCCCCATCTACTCTGCTCTGCATCTGCATTTGGAGTATTGTGTCCAGTTCTGGGGCACTCAGTTCAAGAAGTACAGGGAACTCCTTGAGAGAGTCCAGCACAGAGCCATGAAGATGATGAAGGGATTGGAGCATCTCCCTTATGAAGAATGGCTGAGGGAGCTGTCTCTCTTCAGCTTAGAGGAGACTAAGGTGTGACCTCATTAATGTCTATAAATTTGTAAAGGGTGAGTGTCAGGAAGGTGTGCCATCCAATAATATGACTTGGGGCAATGGGGGCAAAATTGAACACAGAAGATTCCACAGAAATATAAGAAAAGACTTTTTCACGGTGAGAGTGACAGAACACTGGAATGGGTTGCCCAGAGAGGTTGTGGAATCTCCTTCTCTGGAGGCTTTCAAAACCCATCTGGATGCATTCCTGTGTGACCTGTCTAGATGTTCCTGCTCTGACAGGGGGATTGCACTAGATGATCTCTTGAGGTCTCTTCCCTTCCCTGATACTATGTGAGTCTGTGAAACTTAATGTTGTTTAAATTGAGATAAAGGCAATCCAGAACATTGCAATAATTGCCATTCACTTTAGATTTCTAAATGTTCTGGAGGTGATTTTTGGGTATCATTGTGCAATGTTGTGTTATCCTCTCAAAATTGTAGGGGTCAATATGTCAAGAACTACTGAAAGTACTCAGAAGCTTTATGGTCTGTGTAGTGCTCTACCAACTCCCATGATGAAATAAAGATAGATATTTGGAAATTCTCTTTTTTTTAGAAGAAGACATAGTACCCAGCTAAGCTACTGCAAAAAGAAAAAATCATTTGCGATATGGGGAATTCTCAGTGCCGCATTGAGTTCCCTGAATCAGGCCAGGTGAAGCTTGAATGCTTAGTTTTTCTTGATAATTATGGATATCAGTTTCTCAAAATGCTTTATCATTGCTGAAATAAACATTTTCCAGTGAAAATTACTCTCATTTCTTTTCATATCTTCCAGCCAGCTTGGTTTCATCACTATTACGCCTTGCTTTTTATGCAAAACTTATTGAATCATATATCTTGAATTTTACTTTCTTATTGGTGAATATAGTGGATGAAACTCATCAGGAATAATACCTTCACCTTAAAGATAAATCAGTTTTCTTTTCTATTAGAAAGAATGCCATGACAGAAACAATTAATTTTCATAATATTTCAATTGAAGTTGATAGGGACCTTTTTCATCCTTTTTATTTTGCCAATTTGAAAATACCAAAAATGTAGTTACAAGGGGTATATTTTGTGATTTCTGAACAGAATAAAATTTGAAAAATGAAATTTTTCATGAACATGAATTCTCAGTTGTTCTCCACAAACATCTGTACATTTCTGTCACCTGTACACTAGTGTCTACTTATGAGTGGTGTTAATTCTAAATTTGAATAGCTCTAATAATGGTACATGAAATGATATGAGAAAATTAACAGCATGGAATTTTTTTCTTAGGAAAGTAGGAAAAAAAAGGCCTAGGCATTAAATTACATCAATTTGAATATTTTTTTTTCTGAAAAAAGTTTTTCGTTTGTGTTTTGGTTTTTTCTCCCTAAGTCAAGGTTGGGACATGCCAGAAAACTTAATGGTCTTTCCCCTGGATCTGGGTGAACCCTTACAGGCTGTCCTGTCATCAGGCACAGGTACAGAGCCAAGGCCTGTGTTTTCTCAATTACCTGGCTTGCCTATAGCAGTCACACCATTCACGGTGACATCCTTTTGGTTTGGTGCGCAGATTATCTGGAATATTTCTAGTATCAAAGTACATTATAATAAGGCTAAATCATCACTCACAAAATTTAAAAAACAGTTTGCTGAGATGGAAAAAATCATTAGAGGATTCATGATATTCCCTTTTCTAGAAAGATTCAGAAACATCCTTAGAAGTTCTTTGCTGTCTTATTCATAGGCGAAACCCCTCTTGCCTTCTGTACCACAGTTCCCACACTGCAGCTAAGATTCATCAGTAAGCTCATATGCATAATATTCAATCATAGATCTCAAACCATGATGCTAAAGAGATCAATGTCTTTCCAGAAAGGGACAATGTGGGAAAGCGACTTGGTTAAAGTAAAAAAAATGGTGGTAGTTTCTTGAGTTTAAATCCATGTTTTCCACTCTGTGTAAAAGTATGTGACACAAAGTTTGGGTACATGGTGGAGACATGAAACAAACACTGAGATCTTGCTATGGATCTGCCTTTAAAAAACTTACATTGAACAGGAAAGTAATATACATGCTGGAGATGAGTTCATATTTTCTTACCTCTGAATTGCTCATGTGGATTATACTCTCTGTCCTAGTGACTGAATTTTTGAAATTATGGATCTACAAAATATAATAACATATGTAGATTTTGGGAGCTATATGGGAGCTTCACACCACAGCTGTGTGATATGAACAAGGAGTTAGAGAGAAAAGCATCAGATACAGATCACAAGTACCCTCAGCCTTCCCATATGTGAATACTTAGTGTCATGATTCCTTTGCTCCCTTTGCCAGTTGTTCCACAGCACCTATGGTCCCAGCCACAGGCCCACAGCAGAGGAGTCGCCTGAAGGTTTGACACTCCTACCTCTGCAGCTCAAGAAAAGTACGGGTGAATAGGCCATAGCAGCTGCAAGGGCATGTGGGTTGGGACAAACAGGGGCATGGGAATTATCTCTGTGCATGCCTCTGTGTGGTGGTAGAAATAAGAGCAGGGAAAAGGTGAATGTGCCAGAGATCTCAACGTGTGTGTGTGTGAGCCTGCACCTTGGACACCAAAGTACCTCCCTATATAAATGAATTTCTGCAATGTCATAATTTATACATTCATTTTTGGACTGATTCCTGCTGTTGCTCACTGAAGTGCAAAACAGCTTCTCAGAATATTGTCTAGTCTTCCTCTAAATGTCCAAGTGAAGCAATGAAGATGTACAACAAATCTTAAATGCTGGTTTTGTGGCACTCAGGAATTTCTGCAAACCCGTTTTAGAGCTTTGAAACTGATCTCTCAAACTCATGCTGGCATGATCTCACCTTTTGACTTAAAAGTCATTTCATCATGCCAAAGAGTGCTGCTGTTCCTCATCTTTAAAATGCAATTTGATCTTTTCATCCAGCTCTAACAATAAGATTTTTGATGGGTTGAAGGCAATTGTCGAAAATAACAACTTGGCACAAGAGTGATAATTTTGCAGAGAAAAAACACAAGTACTTGACTTCTGGGGCTGCAGCAAATGCCCTTGCCTAAAGCATATAAGCAAAACCAAGACTTTAAATGTTGCTTAATCTTCCAAAGTGCACACTTGGAGTTTTGTTTATTTGTTTGTTTCTGTCTTTCCTAGTCATTTTATCCTCATGAAAGGACAGTGTTGTAATCAGAGATTTTCATGTGGCAGGCTTGTTTCCAAATATTTGTCAAAAGGATACAAAATTCCCTTCCAGACCTCTCTCTTGTTGGACTAATGCTTGCCTACATAGTTGAGACGAACCTGGGAGCTGCACCGAATGCTGGATTCATTACCGTATCCCTAGCTCTTTTTAATCTAACTCAGTAGCATCATTATGTGAATGCAGCTTACCATTCCTTAGCATGTCGCTGTTAGTAAGATTGTGTCTTTTGAGGTGAAAAAAATCCAAACAAAACAACAGTAAAGATGTATTTTAAATTATTTAGGGCAGTATCTGTATAACAAAAGAATGCATGTCACTTAGCAACAGCTATTGACATTGTATTTTATGGTCACTGTATTTTAAGTACCGTGGCTGGTACTTGTCAATTCAATTTTGCACCAAAAGTAAAAACAATTGGGAAACTTGGTTCTAGATGAGAAAGTCATATTAGTGCAGTGATGGAGGCTACTTAGATCACCGTGCTGTCACTGGACAGATGTATGGTCATGATAAACTCTGAATAACACATCTGAGTTTTGAAAGAAAAGGGTGTTGTAATGGAGCTATACCCATATTATTTATAAATACATGATGGAACAATGTGGTCTCTAGTACTCATTTTCCAAGAAAAGTTGAAAAATGCAGTAGAATGGCAGAAGAAAACATCCTACCTTTTCCCAGGAAGCCTCTCACTTATTCACCAACATATATTTCCAAGGGAAGGGTACAGGTTTGTCCTGATTGAAGTTTCATGAATATCACTTTAAAAAGTATAAATCAATTCAAAAATATACCTCTCCAATCTGGAATCAAAGATGGAATTTATAATGTTCCAACTTCCAGCCTGCCTGATTATTAGCATTAATTGCTTCCTGAGAATAATGCAAAGAAATCTTATTAAGATTTCTCCTTGGTACAACTCTAACAACCATCATTATGAAATTTGATATAGATGTTTTTGTTCTGTAGGAAGAATTTAAAAATGCTTGATTTTGAGCATTATGGGCAATGTTCAGACTGCTAAACATCTTTAGTATTCTATGCATGTTCAAATCATTTTCTCTATTCTTTTCTTAAGTGCTATAATGCTCAAAACAAATGTGCAAGATAAAAATTATCATGTAATTCTTCTACACAAAAGATGTTAACTATGGAAAATTGTGAGGACATGCTTAAATTTTCCCCTAAAATTGTTACATAAAGCAGAATAAAGATATTGCCACCAAAGTAAAATATATTTTACATTACACAGTATAGAGATTACCAAATAGGTAGAAAGAAAATGACATTGTTTTGTGCAAAAAATAAATTGTTATTTTAATGCTGTGGCATTTCATGCAGGTCATTTTCTGTGACCAAATGTCAAAGAAAAGATTTATGCAAGATTCCAAAAAACCTTCTGTATTATTTAAAAAATAACAAAACTAATGAAAAAGCAGCAAATGAAAATGTTTAGCAATCTATTATCGCAAGTCAGTCCATTCTCAAAAATCACCTTCTTAACCAGGCACTTCCAGTCTGCTCCAAAACTGCTGATTCATGCCTTAAAAAGAAATACCTCATCACTATCTGAAACTTCACCTTCCCGTGCTAGTTTTGCCTCACCTCAATGGGATTTGCAGCAGGTTTTAAAAGTGAACATCTTTCAAAAGGAGTGGGGAGAATTTTGAAGTGGCTATCCTTGCTGCAAGAAGACTTACCAGAGTACAGTCTTTATTCCAAGAAAATTGGATTGATACCCTCTGTGGCTGCATTTTAATGAGATAGATGTGGTTTCACTATTCACTTTTTTTTATGTTTTTCAGGAAAAAGACATTCCACCCACTGCAAAACAAGTGGCCAACAGACACTGAAGAGCACTGTGCTCTTGGAGTGTGCATCACAGCTTCTGTATTACCTTAGCTCTAAGTTGATACTAAATTCAGTTTTCTGAGGCATAATGGTAGCAAAGATGTTACCTGTCACAGTTGTGGTAAAAACAATTTACAAGCTTCTGGAAACTTTATTTTCCTGTCACTCCCTCCAAATAATTCTCACTGGCAAAGTGAGTCATGTGATCTGTGAGATGTGCCAGCTGTCATCCGAGATTAACCAATACCCTATCCACTTTCTCTTTGTCAGTACTTAGCTTATGCTGCTCCATATCCATTTCTTGGTCTGAATGATGACAGTGAAGCAAGAGGAAGAAAGGAGAATTTGTGAACTTTGGCAACATTCTGGTGCTGGTTTCTCTTCCTTTAAAACATCTATGTACCTGTCAATATGGGAAATCAGGCAGAACTTAGTGACACAAGACTGGTATTCCCTTTTTCTTCTGATCTCTCAGCAAGAAATGGTTGAAAGCATAGACATTCCTGGCTACTCACAATCAAGTGCCTTTTGTAGGATCTGAAGTTCAAAGGTGACTGTAAAAATGGTAATTAATGGTACTATTGTAATTATTACAATGATATATTTTTACAAGTTCATGTATACATTTAATAAATTTGAAGAAATAATTACAGGCACTTAAATATTCATGAGTTATTTAATAATAAATCTTGTGAATATATTATTCTCATTTTATTAAATTAAAATTCCAGGCTGATTAAAGAAACGGAAGAATTTCTGCTTCTAATTAAGAAGTTTTCAGGACAAAGGTCTGTATTTTTTCTCTCCAAAACCTACACTTAACTGTTTCCATAGCCAAACATATTCACATCCTCTGGAATACTGCTGCGTTGCTTTTCTACTCAGTATGGTGTAATTTGTATAATGCTTAGAGAGAATGGAAATACTAGTGACTATGACTAAGATACTGTTTTGGAAGTTTTAATTTTGTATGGCTGTGTATTTGCTCTAGATGTTCTAACCCTGTAAATACTGAGAACTGTGTTTTGTTATGCTAATTTTTGATAGGTTGAGGGTTTAGATTGATTGGTCAGTCTATCTACATCTATTTGCCCTAATAATCTAAATTTTCTATTGACTGGACTGAAGTCCACTTTTGCAAGTTCTTTTTCAGTATAAATGGATATTTCCTAATAATCTGTGATATCTTGTTCCAGATGAAACTCCAGTTGACATCCATTCCCCATGGAGAATGTTCATCCAAGAATTCTGTAGTACCCAAATTTGTTTTGCATCCATAATATAATTAGTGCTAACAATTTAAACAGATTCTTCTGTTTATGCAGCCTTTTTGCAGTCATGAAGCATCGTTTGCCATATTCTGTTGAATTGTCCTATACCACTGACTGCCACGTCCAGTCAGAGCTGCAAGATGAGATGCAATTCCAATGGCAGTGATGTGGAAAAACAACTCTCTTGGTTTTAATGAGGTGTAAATAATTCAGAAATAATGCAATTAATAACCAGCTATGAAAATAATTATTTGGAAGTTAAATCCCAGCTATAAATTGGCTACTGAAAGTGAACATATAAGGGAAAAAATTTAGTAAATAAAGGGAAGGTCTTTCATATCTAAACTGGGACTTGGTAGGTTACTATTGGTGAACAGATGAACTTGAACTGATAGATGTGTATTCAATCCAGTTTTGAAAAGTCTTTAGGTAATAGTAGTGTACTGTTGCTTTTGGTATGGGGAGCTAGAATGAGTCCTTCCCATGTCTGGGAGTGGTTGAAATAATAAGTTTCCCCTGTAAAGCAAAATATGTCTCTAACTACTTCTGAAGTAAGCAATTTTGAATACAAAATAATCTTTTATTATAACAGAATTCAGTGAAAAATCCATCTGGGCCTGGTGCTTTTCCAGCTTTAACTTTGTTGACTGTTTTATTAATTTTTTCCTTCCAAAGATTTTTTTCCTGTAAAAAAAAAATAAAAAGAAAGAGAATAAAATCCTAAACATCTGCACTGATTCAGCTGAATGTGGCATAAAACTTCTGCGGTCATTGTCAATTGCAGTATAATTCATATCCGGAATAGCAACTTAGTTTAGTTAATACTTTTTTTTTGAATAAGCACCAGAAACAGCATCTTGTTAGGGCCTACATCACACTCCCTCAAAACATCTTTGAAGGAAACTAGGGCAAATATCTCTGCTTTTGTATGTTTCTGTTTCCAGACTTGCATTAGTAAAGCTACATAGTTTCAACAAGGATACTACATAGTTTCAACAAGGAATCTATGTTTCAACAAGGAAACTATGTGTATAATAGGCAAAAGCTTTCATTTCTATCACTTTCGTGTTTTACCACTTTTGTATAATACAAAGTTATATGCAAAAGGATACCCACTGATACAAAAATGTGTTGCTTGACTACAAAATGTCAAAGAAGGGTCTGTCAAAGCACTAGCTAATAAAAACCTCTGAAATTCCAAGGGTATGCTACATGTGCAGAGATTGAGGGCACATTGGGTCACTAAGTGGGACCAAACAGGGTATGTCTAATAGGCCAAACCTGACTGCACAATAGATCTTTGGATGTAAATTGTTCTATTGAAACAGTCATCCCTGCTTTTAGTTAACACCTGATGAATCATGGGAGACACTGCAGGAAGGAGGAAGTCCTTAGCTGTAGGACACACATCTATAAATAAGAAGATGGCTCAGTCCTGCCATAGCTCTTGTGTCTTGTATGAGTCCAATATAGAAGAGGAATTGACTTTTCAGTTGTGTTTTCTGCAGGCAATTGAAAAGCCATGTAGCATCCAGATTTGCAAAAAATAGTTTTGGAAAACTGGAGCTTATCAGACCAGCCTCAGTGACCGGAACTTACTATCCTGAGCTGACTTCCTAAGCACTTATTCTAAGCACTTCCGACTGGAAGCACTTACTCTATTAGTTCCTTCAGTCAGAGTTTTTTCTGTATTTTCCTCTTTTTTATTTAAACAAGAGTCCAAATCTCCCTTTCTGAGCATGATAAACAGCTGTGATGGGCCTTTACTGCAGGTCCTTTGCAATGTCTCAATTCTGTCCCCATCACACTTAACTTCTGAAGTGTGGCAGCTTCAACCCCCTAAACAGTGATCAATTTTTTACTTCTTAATTGGATTATTTAGAGTCTTTCCATTCCAGAAGTCAGAGCATATTGCGGGGTCATTGATCACTAAGAAAGGCAGGGACCACACAGTTACTTAGCACTGAGCTAAAAAGCCAGCATCACTTGAGGCAGGTTTTTCAATGAGCAAACTGAGCAGGTGCCTGCAGCAGTTACATGGACTGGACAGTGTTTCCAGAGCTGCTTGCTGGCTCTGCTACACCAGCATAACATTTGATCAGCAAATCATACACTGCCCAAAGCAATGGTTGGTATTACTTCTGCTTCTGCTCTGTTCCTTGGCCTTGCCTAGCAGCAACTTTTGACAATTTTACTCATTTAAGAATTATGATTCTTGCTTTTCCCAATTCCACAGTTACCAAGATGCTTCTCTCCTTGTAAAGCACCTGGACAAGAGGAGATAAGGAAAAGTAAAGTTGAACATTACTTATTCTGAGGAATAAGGGGAGATAACAAAACAAGTGGACAATTAACACCTGGAATAATTAGTCTACATCAGGTGTACGAACAAATCACATTCTGCCTACAGTCACAGCTTTTTGTAATGCACTCCAAACTGAGTTAACACAGTTACATAGGGAAAAAAAAAAGAAAAAGGTAAAAATTACTCTTTACAAGAAATTATATCCAAAATGACAATAAAATACACAAATAGTAATCCAAGAGAAAGGTAGCATAACCCTGACCATTGTCCCTGCTCAGTCCATTGATGCAACCCATCTGGCCAGAATTAGGGTGTTCCACTAGACATGGCCAAACAGAGATACATGGCAATATATAATAAATCCATTAACACACTGTTCTTGGAGGAGGTAAGTATTGGGTTACAGGAAGTGAAAGAGCTCTGGGTCCCCTTTCTATCTGAGATCCATCTGGAGAACATGATCAAGTAAGAACAGTTTCAGTAAATATGCTGCAAGCTTACCAGCAGAATGCCTTTTACACTTCTTAATGGGGCAAGAGGCAGCAGCCTCAAAAACTTGTAAACCTTTCAAAACCACAGAAAAGAAACATCCACCATGGCAGCATCCAACCTAGCTATTGTAGAGCTTAATCTGGTTAATAGTGGATAAAGGCAGCTAATCTTCTTGACCTCCATTAAGGAAGCCTCTTCAGGCTTGAGACAGCCATGCATCCCCCACCTTGGCTTCAGAAGTGACATGACTGGAAATTTCATATGATTTGCATAGACATGGAAGCATTAATAGTACCCTTATTAAGAGTTCAAAAATCCGCATCATATCATTAGACATTCTCCATGCACATTTTTTCCTTTATCAGAAATGTGTCCTCACCACCTCTTTTATTTCTAAGACATCCATGATAGTTTCTATAACAGTTTTATATAGCTGAAGTCAGGGTGAGAGACTTGTTTTTAATTTGATTCTTTTTTTCCCCTGAAAGAGGAGAAGAAGAGATTTAAATATATCTAATAGTGTCTGACTTCCCAAGATATTAGTCTTAAACCTTCAGCGTTTAAGATGCAGAAAGGAAACTGTGAAGATTATAGTCAGGATTTGCATAGGAGAGGTAGCAAAGTCTGTAATCATTTTGTTGTCTATTTAAGGAGACCTATAATGATAACCTTGCACTTCTCACAACCCAGGATATAAATTGGAAGTGATTTTTATGTAAAAATATCACAGCACCAAACCAGTAAGCAGAAGCAATAGAGTTGCAAGAAAGGCATTCCCAGTCGTATTGAGGTCCTTTCAGCTTATAGGGAAAGATTTGTGAGAATTAGGGGGTTTTCTGTGTTCCTTTTTACAGACCAGAGAAAGCTGTGTTTAAATTGTGGAAACACGCTGTGAGATTTTTAAGGGGGAGGATGGCTGCTTGCCAACAAGTGCATTTCTACCTCTGAAAGATAATAGCAGAGCTCTTGTGTCAGCTGAGCTGCGCTGGCAGGTGAGCTCACTTAAAAGCAAGAACCATTTTCTGCTGTCTGCTCTTGACTGCACGTCAGACACAACTGAGCTGCTGTGTCCACTTCCAAATGGACAAGAAGGTTGCTATGCTCCAGGAAAGCAGTGGGGACACAGCCAGGCTGAGGCTGCTGGGCTGTGTTCTCCCAGAAAGGCTCCCTCTACACCAGACCTCAGCTTCCTCCTGCATCTCTCACCCTTGAGTGCTGCTGTCCAAAAAGATGTTTCTTTGGCTTCATTTTTGAAATACAATTAGTGAATTAAAACAGAAAGAAGAGATAGAGGTTCTGGAACAATTTTTGTTGCTGACATTGAGTCAGGTCTGAAGTTTTACAGGAATCCATCTCTGAAAGAAGTTCTTCACCATGAGGGTTGTGAGGCACTGGAACAGCTTGCTGAGGCTCTGAACACCCTGATCCAGTGCAGTACATCCCTGCTCACTTCAAAGTGTTGGACTAGATGGGCTTTGAAGGTCCCTTCCAACTCTATGATTCAGTGTTTCTATGATTCATGAAATACTATTAATGTATTGGAACACTGCTCTTTGTCAGTGTAAAAAAAAAGACTCTTTCTAATAAAAAAAAACTTATAAAGTTTTATCAGTTATCTATTAGATGCCAATTAAAACATCAACACTTATTGAAGGTTAAGGTGCAGTGGTTTGTCTTTCTAAAAATTAAATCAGTCTTCTATTTGAAGTTTTAATCCATACATCCCAACAGTACTCAGGATACAGCAATACATAAGCAGCCTCACAGAAACTGAGTTCCCCTTAAAGACTGACTGAATGAATAAAATTATTTTGGCAGCACTCAAAAAATACATTCATGAAGTTCTTTGAAATGGGAATTCCAGTATAATTCAGTGTGATTACCAATGCTCTAAAACATGCTTTAAAATGGCAAAGGGAATTGTACACAGTAGTTAGTGATAAATGTTCTGTGCAACATACTGGTTTTAGCTGCCCCACTTACTCAATGCTCAGTGGAATAAAGTGGTTAAAGTTACATGCCTAGCACTGAAACTGTAAAACTGAACATCAGCCTTGGACTTGTTTTTCTGGAGTCATTCTGCTATTCCTGTGAAGAGAGTATAGGTTCTTTGTCAATCTAAGATGATCACTTTTGTCTGTTTGTCATTGAGTAAATGAGTTTTCTGACTTCATCTGAAAAAGACCTGGAAGTTCTTTGTAAAACATAAACAGCATGCATCATGTATCTTAAATTGCATTTTGGGTATATATAAAGCAAATAGTCTGTCATACGACCTCTATGCTTGGCACCACCAATTCACCTGGATTTGCTCCTACAGCTGAGAAATTTGCTTAAGCTTCAGATTTGATAACAATTTGAACTAGAAGGAGTAGTGGACTGGAGGGGCACTATACTTGCACATCATTGGCTATAGTAATGGCACGTCTGCCTTCACTCCATCCATACTTGTGAATTCAGAGTTGCCTGTTTCATACTATCAAGAAAAAGCATAATTTTGATTTGAAAAGATTGATGGGAAAAAGCATTGTTTTAACTTACTGGTAGGTAAGATCAATTCCTTCCACAGAAAGCTACTCTATTTCATGTTAAAGGTCTAAATACAGGAAGAATTCCCAAATTCTCTGTGACTCTATTGATTGACATCACTCAGCTAATTACTAACACCTTACTGATTCTTTCAGTAGCTCAGTTAGGTGACAAGATCCCCTAGGCATGCGTATCCTGGTGATTTTGAATGAATTTTTGCAATGAGTCTATGTTAGCTCTTTGTTATTGTTGTTACTTTACTCAAACACCAGAAGCTATCATTATTACGTATTGACACAGAGTTATGGAATGGTTGATGAATCTATATTGATGTTGCAATTAAAATCAATGTTATAGCTGTTCCCATACCAAATCAGTATTTACCAAGCTGCTATCTCCCAGTGTCTGATGTACAGTAATTATTCTTCTTCTCACATAGAGCATGGGAACCTAATCGAAAGCTCATTGAGGTTGAGACAGTCTTATTGATCTCAGGTTTTGGATCAGCTTTTGCTTTCTTTTATTTACTCATATTTGTCATAGCATTGTACAAAAACCCCTGAACATAACAGAAGACCTTTTTATTTTTGGTCTTTACATCTTATTGTGGTGCATGGACTATGAGCTTCTGCTGTTTTTAAAATGGAAACCAAGATGCTAATTTGTTGCCTTTGGATTTTTGTGATGTTTTGATTGTACAGGTCTGCTTCCAAAAATAATCCATAAATTCTGCTGATAGAGTGATTCAGCTTGCTTTCATGGCTAGACCTCACTTAACATATGCTTTACTTAAGGAAGGTTTTTACAACTTAAATAGAAAATTTACATTGCATGTAATCATACTGGTTTTGATTGTTAGTTGTTTGATGGAAAATTATTTTTGTTGGTTAATTACTGGATTCATATCAAATCTTTGTAGAAAGTATTCAAATATGATTGGAGGCCAACTAAGCTCAGAAAACTTCCCAATCTGTAGGCGTTTTTGACATGGTTCGTACATAACTTCCACAAATGTTATGCCACTCTCTGGTCACATCGGCAATTAAATTAATTTTAAAATGAATTCTTTTTCTCTACTTTACTATGTACAACCCTCATAGCAGAAACACGTGAGATATAATAATTCAGGTGTAAGAGAGGTGAGCTCATTATCTTTTGTGAATGAAAAATATGTAAAAAAAGCATCCTTAGTGTGATACAGTTGTGATGATAAATCCAGAAATTTCTAATCCAGAATTTCATAGTCAGAGGAAGACCAGGAAAACAACAGCCTGGAACTAAAAAAATAGATCTAAGCACAGAACTCCTTCTCATGAAGGAGGCTGCTCTCAGATGGTTGTTCTGGAGTCTTAAAAATTTGCAGTATGTGAGCAATATTGCTGTTGTATATACAAATGTTTGCTCTATAGTAGTAGGGTTTCAGGTGAAAATGGCTGTTAACACAATTCGTATGGAAGATATTTTTATAGTCTGCATTTAAATTTGGAAGGGACCTGTATGATGAGAGTAATTAAATCTTTGTGCATCTCTGCAACTTGTCTTTAAGGCATAACTTGTGGTTAGCCAAAGTATTTCTTCCCCAATGGCATCCAGTTTTCAAGAGATAAAATCTGTTTTGCTTAAGATTGTGTTTCAGTGATTAATTGTTTTTATTGTTACAAAGCTGTAGACTGTAAATTGGCTTTTGAATCTTGCCAATCATTTTTAAAATTAGCCCCTCCTCCTCCCTATTAAAAACAAAGCACTTAAAATAAACAAACAATAAACCATCCAAAAAAAGGAACCTCAACCCCCAAAAACCCAACTGTGATTTTCAATACTGCTTATTTTTTTCTTTTGAAAAGATTATACACTCTCAGTGTCCTGGTCTTCCTCTGCTCAGCTAATGGATGTCTGCAGGATACAGTAGGTAAACATCATTCTTAGACCCTCCTCAGTTAGAGCTCTACATCTTCAACCACTGAGATGTTTCTATTTGAAGTATATGTATTTGATGTAGTCGTCGTCATATGTAGTCATAGTCCTGTAGAAGTCAATATTATTCTAAAAGTACCATTCTCCAAACTGATATATATCTGATATTTTCAGTCTTTTAAAAAAAAAAAAACAACCAAATCTCCAAAAACTACCTTGTTGCTAATACAATTTATTTATATAAACTATAAAGTTTGCCATATTTCAGTCGAAAATTTATTGGGAGCAAATGAAATAAGATTATGGTTGGAAGTAATGGGGTTCTTTTGTTAACTTTCCTTTATGTAATCAATGTGGAACATCAAGAGAATGTTTTTTCAAAGTCTGCTAGGAACAGGCATCTGTGCCATGTAGTACAACATCTGACAGAAATCTGGCATCAAAAAATATCCAATCTTCTGCAGGCTTTTCCAGCAGAATTATCAACCAAGGTGACTGTGATTCTACTTGTGTGGTGATGCGCATAGATCAGGAATTTCTTGAAGCTGATCCTTCAGAGAAAAATGGCAGGGTTAAAGGAGGAATATATTGCCTAAAACAAAACAAAACAAAACACACAAAAAAGCAAACTAACAACCCTCCCCAAAAAAGCCAAAAAACCCCCCACCAAACAACAAAAAACCAACCAAACAAAAACAGAAAAAAACCCTCAATGATATCTTGCTTACAAAAAGAAGTCTAACACAGTAGATGTACTTACCAGCTCTTGAGAAATTAACAGCTAAACACACAAAAAGTTCTTTCTCAAAGAAAACTGGAAATAAGTAGAAATAGCTCTGTGCTATGTGGGGTAAATCATCACTAGGCTATTCAAAAGGATATCAGCTATTGTCTTCAAATCTATGTGTCCAGAGGTGGTGGCATACAGATGATGGAGAACCAAATGGAGGACTTCTAAAGCCTCAGGTGCATATCTGACTGAAATGATTATCCTGTGATACCTTTAATACAGTACCAATAGTGTGATAAGTCCTTCAGACACAACAACTAAATCATAGAGCACATGCTCAAAGAGCCTATGAAGTTCAGCTCAGGTGGACTTTTGAAGAGTACTTCTTCTTGATAAAGTATCTAGGCACTTCTTTAACTGTACACTTACCTGCTGTTCAGGACTGGTTCTCTGTTTACCCAGCCAGCAGCTGAGTGTGTTTGGGAGATATTGAGTCAGATATCTCATTTATGTGCCATGGTGGGTAAGAAGGAAGCATACAAAGAAAAAGAGGGAAAACTACGGTTAAAGACAGTGACACTGATGGAAGTGGCTATGCATGTTGTAATGGAAGGTTAGTGATCTCAGTAAAGTGCTAATTGAGTGTCTCACTGCAGGGGAAAACGGTACTGACACACAGAGCTTCATGTGCCTGGGATACACTGGGGTGCTGTTACCAAAGTTTCTTAAATTCACTGGTTTCCATTTTTCATGTGTGTTTTGTGCAGCCTCCTACCATAACATTGCACTTTGAGAAATGACAAAATTACAATTTACACCATGCCTTCTGTTTATCTAGGAGTAATTCAGTTTTGTAACTGTAGACACTATCCTGTGTTTTAAGATTAAGCTTATTATTCTACTGGAAAATCACTGTGCTGTCAATGGTAGATCCCCCAAAGCAAGAAAGATCTAAATTCAGTTGTAAATGTAAAAAGTTTATGCATGATTATGTGTGTTGTCAAGAAGTGATATTGTTCCATCACTGAAGGTGAATTTGTGTCTGAAATAAACCCAGGCACAATCTACTACTCAGTAGCAGGCTTTAACAAGGACACAGCTTAGATGACTGATGCTGTGCCTTCCTGTCTGTATAATCTCTGAGTTTATGAAAGTCATACCTTTGTTTTATAAGACGATAAATTAAGAAATGAATGTTGGTGCCATGTCTTAAAGACTGTAACCAGGGAAAAGGAAGAATAGTTATGACATCAGTGAAGATCTTAATAATGTTTTTCTCTGGTACTAAAAATGTTAAACCCTGTCTCGATATAATTAGTTGATTAAGATTCCCTTCATATCCAACTCATTGAAAAGTTCTAGTAGGAGGCAAGTAAACTAAAAGATTAAAATATAGGGCTTTTAAAGGAATGCTTCAACACAGCTCTTGCTACCTCTATATATAAGAAGTCTAATAAATGAAAGCCAAAAAGGAGGAGGAGAAATCCTAAGAAAAAGAACAATTTTTTTGTCACCAATTAGTAGATAGTGTTTATAACTTCGGTAATCTTGCAGTACCCCAAAAGCAACAAAAGATGAAAATGTGTAACCACAGTTCTTGGGGATGAGGTTCAGTTAACGCCCTGTGATTGTGTTCAGAAGGCATTTCCATATGTTCATTTGTTTTCAGCATGAAGTTGCATCTCCTTGTGGAATGCAACTGTAATCTCCCAAAGTCACAGTGATGTAAGAAATCTACCCTGAGCAGGTAGCAGGATTTTGTTCTAATACTGTCAACAGCTGTCTTCTAACATTTAACCATGTGATAAGGGGAAGAGAAAGGAGCCCTGCATGTATGGACAAGGAATGCAGTGTGATCCTTGTGCAAGCTATTAGTTATAATGCTCACAGCTGGAAATTTTTTTGAGATGGTACTTGATACCATCATTGTTCATCTTCGTATAATGCAATATTTATTACAGTAAGGGAAGAAGGGAGTATTTTTAGCTGCATCTTGAGTAACTTATCTCCATGGCAACCCCTTACTTGCCTGCACTGTTACTGCTATGTAGAATGTTGTCACATTAATAATAAATGGAACACATCTAACACATTTGGCTTCTGATCAGCTTCCAGCCACATATTTCTCTTGTCCCTGTTGTAGGGTTTTTGAAGCTTAGGGTCCATAAGCAAATTTCATCCATTTGGTTTCTTAGAGAAAATTGCCTTGGATTATATTAGAGCACTCAGGAGGTTTTATCAATGTATGCATTGTGTTGTTGGGTCGGATTTTTTTTGTTTGCTTTAGTTTCTAGTTCCAGTTTAAAATGCAATTAAATCCATGAACAAATACAATTAGAAAAGCTAGAAAACCAGCAGCTGTAAAGTAGTTTTATTTGACCTACACTGACAAGTATTTTAAAAAATTGCTTATGAGGAACCTCTCTGACATGTTTTTGAAGAACAGTATTTTCATTACTGGAAACAAAAACCAAGCAGGTTTCCAAGTGTCATCCTAGATTTGCATGCATATGAAAAAAAGCAGCTGCAAGCAGCCAGTCCTTGTTTTGTGGACTAAATAAATTATGTTCAAATTTGGCAAATTTTTTCCCTTCACAGCCCTGTATTTGTTTGCAAACCAGATAATAAGGAGAATGATGTAAAAAAAAAGGAGAAATAAAACTGTGTTTATATTTTTATGCATAAACATATGATCTTTCTGCAGTCTACCATCAGCTTATTTAACATCTGAAATGAAGCATGTGTGCCCATAGGAATAGTTCTTATGAATGTGTAGTTGTTAAACATTTGTTACATTTTAGTTCATGTAATAATGATATTTTGCCAGTGATAACTAACTGGTCTAGGTTCATGTACTTACTGCTGTAATTTCCAGTTGTTGCCCTATTCAGCTCCAAGACTTAAGAAAAACAATGCAAGTTCTCCCATCAGCTTGTTCAGCTTTTAAAAACAGATATTTTTCAGCACCTCACAAAAGGAAATAGCATTTTAAAAAATAGTTTAGAAATTATTAGGTTCTTGTTTGGGAGTTTCAATGGCAAGTGTGGTGTTATTACCCTCAGAATTTATAAATGAGAGAAGGACATTTCACATGAGTTCTCAAGTACTAGCTGCATTTTTAAAAGTTTTGTAAAAGCAAAGTTTTCGATATATTAGAAATTATGTACGTTTTATATTAGGTTGATTATACTTTCATTCAATGTTTATTTTTGTTTGTAACAAATCTACAGTGAAAAAAAAGTTACTATAATTAATGAGAGAGGCACAGATTTCAAAATGATCCATGATTCTCTCATCTAGGACTTAGGCAATAAAAGAAGAAAGATGGCAACTGCTTTGTTTAAGGTTTGTGTCTGTGATCCTTGTACAAGACGCTTGCACCTGTTTGTGATGCAAAGTACAAGAATTTTAAATAGAACAGTCTGTTGCTGGCCTCATCTTATGAAAGTGTTGCATCTGACTTCAGCAAAGTTGGAAACTGGTCTTTAAAAAACCAGGAGGTCTGACCTCATAGCACAGACTCTTTTTCATTTCTACTGCATACCCTCTGCTTATGTATGCACACAAGTTTACCCTTTGTTTGAAACTGCTTACAGCAAGTAGCTGCTTTGTGGAGTTCGCTGGCAACCCTGAATGGAGGCAAAAAATTACATGTATCTTATTCCTTATTGTTTTATGAAATATTTGATATTCCACTCTACCCAAGATGTTTGAAGAATTTGCAATATAGCTCTTCCTTTCATCTGTGATGCTATATATTTCTTTGATTTTACCCACTGCTGCTTGGCTTTTGTTTTTTTGCCTCTCCAAAGTGTCAGTTAGTTAAAAATGCTGACTGAAAGTCAGAACCCTGGCATAAGCAGAGGTACTATAAAGCTGAGATACAGTGTCCTCTGTGACAGACTAGTCTTCTTTGTGTAATACTGCAGGTTTGGAGAAATCAGATTCTTCTGATGATACATATGTTCCCATCCTTTCTTAACTATGAGAACATGGTAGTATAGAGTATGTAGAATTCTGAAGACCACATTGAGCATTTCCAGGCTTTGATTCTCTCTTACTGGTTCAGGTCTTACTCGCAAGCAAGATCTGAACAAGAAACATCTTTGTTTTAACACTATTTCACTAAATATATTTTCCCACTGGCTCAAGGGCACAATTTTAACTCCTTTTATTTTTGTAATTACTTCTAATCAGAAATCTAATGAGCTTCTTCAGGTTAAGAAGGAAGAGATACTCTGCCACAAAAAAAGTTTATTAATTTGAAAATTTACCTTTTCATCATCTCCTTTTTTTTCTTAGGGCATCTTCCATTGCAGACTTAATCCTTGGAAAAACAGTTAGTTTTTCAGACAGTGAACCAGCACAAGAGACACGTGTTATTTGTGATGGAATAAGCATTCTCCAGCTTTTCGCGTCTGTGTTTGTTTTACAACAATTCATTTACTTTTGTACCTGTCCAAGGTTAGCATTGCTCTTGGCTTCAGTAGTGGTGATTCTCAGTTTCCAAAGCCAGATTCATCCTTGCAGTTATTTCACTGGTGCATAATAGAAATTATTTCCTGTACTCGGCAAAATGTGGCTACATGTGTACTTGTGTTCATCAGCCATTCTACAGTGCATTACTAATCTACGTTCTAAATAAGTAGGTTTAACAGACTGTAGTAATAAATCCTACCCCATCCTCCACAAAATCCATCATACCTTCAAGATTTACAGATATTAATGCAACAGTAGTTTTTAATAATCCTCCACGTATTTTGATATGTCTGTGTACACATTTTAATACACATTGCAACTCCATAAAAATAAGTAATTAATGATTATGTGATATGTATTTTTAGATGTTTTTTAAACTTTAGTATGTTCTGATACTTCTAGATGTTTTGAAATTAAACTGGCTAGTACATGCATAAAGACTTTAACCACAACCACTTTAACCCTTGGCAGGTGAAAACAGCTGCATCTGGAATGTCTTAAGCCTGAAAATGAGTTGTCATGTCCTGGTGAAGGTATAATTCTGCTCTAATCCACTTGTTTAAGATATGAGCTAGGAAAAGCACCTAGCTACATGTTTAACTCCATGTTGTTACACCTTTTTTGGGGTTATTCCTATTAGTAAAATGATACTTCTTCATTTTTCTGTTGGGTTGGACACTGAGATCCTGTGTAAGCCAAGGAGAGTTGCCCAGACACTGAAGGATTGAGGGGGACAGAAATGAGTTGTCACACTTCAATCTCAATTCACAATGTTAATTTCTTCAGTTGCAAGCTTTCTTTTTTTCTTTTTTCTACAAACTGTAGGTAGAATATATAGGCAAATAGATACAATAATATAGTCGTGGGGAATGATATTTAATTGCAGTACTGAAAATAGAAGTGAAATAAGTGTATGCTCTTCTGAAGGAACGCTGGTTCAGTTGAACATGTACCATATGTAAACAATGAATCTCTTGATAATTATTGTCTTCTATGTCTTGAGCTGTGTGACTGAGAGACAAAAGACAGGCTTAGATTTATACTGCTTTCTCTCTAATAAAGGCTTAGCTGCCTGAAGCTGCTGCTTTATACTTTGCTGTGACTTTGAAAAAATCCAGAAATGTTCTAGTTTGAGCAGAAGGGCCTTTCATCCAGAATCTTCATGTGCACCTATTCATTCAACTTGAGCTCAAATTTTTAAATGTATCTTGTCCAGTTTCTTTTAGTGTTTCCCGTGTGCTTGCTTTGAATTTTTGTAGCGCCGCAAGTGGGAGTGCCCCCAGTGTCATCAACTTCTAACAGCAATAGGCAATGTTCAATCTTGTCTTTGAACTCTAACCAGAATTTGGGTGCCATGTTCAGTGGATTAATATTTAGACATCACCTTTGGTGAGATCAGTTCTCTCCTTAGGCACAACTCATGTTTCAAATCTAATCTTCCTTCTTCAGAGCCCCACGTCCTGCTTGGTAAGATGGGTGCTGCCATGGTGGGGAGCCCCAGAGCTGCTAAGGCCCTAGCTGCTGTTCCAGGGGCTGTCCTCAGCTGCTCTCCTAGGACCTCTCTCCTCTTTTGATGTTTTTTTTCCTTTTAATCTCATACTCTGTCTCAATTCCTAATTCACCACTTTTTTTTTTTACAGCAAACCTCGCACTGGGTCAAGTTGACAAGTTATTCACAATAAATACTACAAGTCCTTAAAGTATAAATATGTTTGTCAGGTAAAGACATAGAGAAAAGTCAATTAATTCTGTAACTGACTTCTAAGCTTAGCTTGACCTGCTGAGTGTCATTGCGGTCCGTACTAGCTCCTCCACCCTTCACAACAATCCTGAAAACAATCTGTTGTGAATGGCATGACCTCCTTCAATACTGTGCTACACAAACTGCGTCATTGAGGATGCAGCAGAACAAAAACAATTGAAAGAAGAAACATGGAATAACTGGGCAACTTAATTTATGATCTTAAAAGGCTTTGAATGAAGCCACTATGATGTTTAATCACAGACCCTCTAAGGATAAACATTCATAGCCTATTTCCATAGATATTTGGAAAGCAAACCCCTATCTGAACACAGCATGTAGGAAGAGTTATTTATCTCCTGCTTTTTCAACGCGCTTGCATTGTACAACTTTGTTACAATTCCTATTTTTTTATTTCCACCACATGTACTTTCTATATATAGGAGCTTTCTCTTTGTCTGAATCTAGTGGCCTCAACAGAACATACATTTCTAATAGGCTCACATCTGATGCACTTGGTCATGTACATGCTCTCAGCACCATTCATGTTCTTTCTGTCACATTTCCATTTGTAACCCTCAGGCTGTTTAGGATGACAAGATTTCTCACACACACTTGACACACAGATTGTCAAAGGCAAATACACCTGTGACTCATTGGTTAAGCACTCAAAGAAAGACCTTGGGCTGTTCTTCAGGTGACATTGTATAATTGCAACCAGAAGAGTAAAAGGAGGTCAGATTTATCTTTCAGCTATGCTTTATACATTCATAGCCTATTTCAATATCATTCATGTGGATGCAATACTCAATTTCTAGTTATTGATCTGGCATCAAATTACAACCCGATTCTGCATCATGATCTCTGTCAACAGTGGCATTTGTATCTCAGTCAACATTTCTTCCATTCTTAGGAAGTTGAACAGAAGGCAAAAATTGCATTCCCTCACTTCTAAATGCATCCATAGAGTATAGTCTCATTTTTTATCAATATCAAAGATAGAAAAGGCACAGGTGTGGTCATAAATACTTGGAAGTGCAAAATAGCATGCCCTCTCCTGTGGTGGTAAACAGAGAGAGTTCAAAGTTCTCCCCAGTTGAGGTATCTTGCAACTGACATCTTATTGCCACAGATTTCAAGTGTTTGGTGTTTTTTAGAAGATATAGCTTGACAAAGCTTATGAATGGTTCACCTCAGCAAGTCAGATGAAATTTCCTAGGAAGCTTGACATTCAAGGTATTTCATTTGTCAAACTCCAAATGCAGCTAAAATAGTTCAAAATGTTAGGTGAACACACTGTTAGCATTGTTAACAATGTTCTTATTTTCCTGAAGCATAAACTTTCCAGACACTTCAGTGCTAACTCTAAATGATTAGCAGTCTGTGATTTCTTATGTGGGCTGTTTTATATAATTCTGGAAGCAGTGGTGGTGTCATAGGAGGATGTTTGCAAAGGAAAAGGGCTTCAAGTTTTCACTAATCTATTTATAGTATTCATTAATTGATTTTATTTTTGTTGTTACCCTCCCATTTAAATCCATTTGAAGTTAGAGTGCTTTTGTCTGTTAAGCTATTCACCAAAGGTTTTAAATTATTTTGATAGTTTCAGAAAAAAATTCACTTTTTTTTTCCATGTGCCTTATTGTTATGAAACATAACATTCACTTTTTCTTCAGTCTGTAATATTCTTTCTAGATTTGTGGAGACTGTGGAATATTTCTGAACAGGAAAAAGGAAGTTAAAATCGAAGATAGTTCTTGCTTTTTATCTCAAGCAGGTTTTGTCACTCTAACAAACAACCCATGCTTAATCTGCATCCTGCCCAGTATGCAAGTTCATTATCTTTATATAAAGATGGCTGCAAAAAAGCATTCAGTTGGAGATGAACATGTAGTATAAATTGTACAAAATGCATGCATTATAATAGATGTGCATGTGTTCTCTGCATTCCAGCATATGGGAACATAGATGGGGCAGCTCCTGTGGCCCTGCTGCTGAATTGCAGCACTCTGCAGCTCAGCTTGCTGATGGATGGTACAGCATAGAAATGGTCTCAGAAGGTGAGCTCTTGTCCTTTATGCTGGTGATTCCAGCTGACAGCAGATTGTCCTGATCTTACATACAGTTTAACTACACTTCTGCCTCTTGCACTGGCCTGCAACAAAATTCCTGTTCTGGTTTACAGCTCAGTTTGAGTTGGAAGTATCTCAATGCCCTTCAAAGAATTATCTTTTTGTGAAGATACCAAGGGAAAGAAGTAGTTATGAGTGCTTTTCATGGTTATATAAATTCACACATAATTCATGCTTCATTTTACTTATTCTGCAAGATCAGCATAAAACCATCTAGAGTAGGTACCATTAGCATAATGTTAATATTCAAAAACTAGATAATAACACTGGTGACTTTTGCAAAGCCTGAGAGACCTGGGCCTCTCTGCGTTGACATTAATAGAAATGAAACAACTCCATTTCTTAGGCAATACAGGTTCAATGACCCTTTTCTTTTTTCTGAGACTTCCCTTACTTTCACATGCTCTTTGTGGCCATTGTAGGAAAGTGGCTTGGGTTTTTTACACTTTTCTACTATTTGTCTTTAAATCGTTTTTCCCTTTTTAAATGACAAAAAGGGCTTTTCCATAGACTTTTATCTAGGTGGTTGCTAAGCCATAGACTTTTATCTAGGGTTGTTGCAGTTTCAAAAACAGTTCCACACCTTCTTTACCCTTATGTGGAACAGAAAAGCAATGAAACCCTGTAGCAGTGGCTGTGTGCCTTTGTTTAGTCTACTGGCCTTAATTCTCACCCTCCCTGACAGTCTCATGTTTTTCAGCATGAGAGGGGAAAGATTTCTATGCAACTCTAAACAAAATAGTTCAAAGTTTTTCTCTAATAGAGAGTATTTCTTTCACAGCTTTTGGGTAAACATAGTGCCTACCACAGGTATAAGCAGGTGGCTGCCTGTATGCTCTGTCAGAGGATGTAGCAATAGGACAAGAGGCAATGGTCTGAAACTAGAGCAGGGCAGAGTTAGATGAGACATTAGAAAGTTTTTTCCCCATGAAGTTGGTGAGACACAGGAAAAGGTTGCCCAGAAAGGAGGTAGAGGCCCCATCCCTGGAGTTGTTCAAGGCCATGCTTGCTGATCTAGTGCAGAATGTTCCTGCTCACTGCAGGGGGTTGGACTAGACGATCTTTGAAGGTCCCGATGATTTTATGATCTGTGTGGGGGACTGAGCTGTGTTGGAGCATTGGGACTTGGCTGGTGGTCACTAACATAAAAAATTCATGTGATTGAGCTATAAGGCTTAGCTGCTCCAGAGCAGATGAGTGTCTCATTGGGGAATAGGAGCCAGTTTCTATTTTCTTAACAATGGTGAAATTGCTAACTCCTTACAACAGCAGGCTCCAGCACACCTGTAAATATATAGCCATATTTACTCCAGATACATTCACTGGATTATTGCCTTGTAGCATCACTACAAGGATGAGGATGGTGAAACACTGGAGCAGTGTTTATACAAGACTGAGATACAGGTTCTAAATTTCTGGCTCAAAACTGAGAGAATGAACACTATTTCTTGTCATGAACATTGAATTTGATTCTTTTTTTCCTTAGAATTATCAGTTTGCTCAGTATTACTAGCACTAAATGGTGTGACTAATTCGCAGGAATACTGAAAACTAGAAAACTTGCTTATAGAAGTCAGTTTAGTACAGATGGAATCATCTATGTAGTTTATACAAATTACATATATTTTACTTGCAACAGAATTTGGCATTATACTGAGGGACACAGAAGAAATCCTCATGTTCTTAAATTACTGTCTGTTCAGGCAAGAGTCACAGTATCTAAACAAACTAGTACTGCTCTCTTTAACAGATGCCAAAAATTGAGTCCTAAGTGTATCAAAATTAACCTTTTATTACAGTATGTAATCAAGGAGTGTTTATACAAGACTGAGCAAATTAGACCAGAATGGACCCAACCAAACCAAATACCACTTCCACCTCGGTTAACTCTGAATCTGAATGTCTGTGATAAGAGCTGTATTTTGCAATGGAGATTTGTGGCTTTACTCTCTGGGAAATCAACACATTTTAGGTTCTCTTGCAACCCAGTCACCACAGGTGCTGCATTAAAAGCAAGGCTGGAGTTAAATTGGGATGTACTCTGAAAGGTCACAGCAGGCAGCAGGAAGATTTGTGTTGACACTTTCTGTCACATGCTGTGCACCAGTTTGCCTTATTTTGCTCAAGTTTAACATCATCTTTCTAACAAAATCCTGCTTTAGGAATCAGAACTTTCAGTCGCTTTTGGTATGCTTCTTTCAAGAACAAAGTTGCCAGAGCCCTCAGTCATGGCCCTAGGCTGCTCCAGTCTCATTCTAGTGCTACGGTAGTGGTCAGGTATTCTTTTTCACCTATTTCCCACTATTCTCAGGGAAGTTCTCTAACATTTTAGAGGTTTCTAGCTAACAAGTCCCCTGTGAGATTTAATTACAAATTTGTCCAATATATAAAATAGTTGCTTGAAAGACATTCTGGGAAGTTTGGGCTACCAACAGAAGATATTAAAAGGCAACTTCACATATTTCTTATGCAAAGTGCACTGAATGTTTAACTTGATATTAGGAATCCTCTACATGCAAATGAATTGCTACCAGTATTAGTGTTGTGGAAATAGAGCATAGATCACTGTATTCAAACTACACTGAAGTTGCAGATATGGAGTTATCTCTTTCATTTTAATTTCATTAGGCAATCAAGTATTTCCAGATTTTTCTCAGATGCAGACAATAGTGACAACCATTGGAGAACTGATCTTTGCATGTCTTCAGTTGCTGGCAAATGTAGTAGTCAATAGCAGACATAATAATTCAGATAAGGCCTCACCAGTGTCTCAAACAGTTCTACAGGTTAGACATTTCTGCATTGGCAGAATTTTAGAAGTGAGTGCTCACTTTTGCTATAGGTCATTCCATAGATAAAGGGGCACTGCTATGTATGCTATGTTTGAAAGAATACATATACATCTCAGAAAAATTTGTTCATAATTTTGATATGAAATGGAATTAAAATAACAATCCCCCAACTACAAATTATTAACTGCACTTGAGCTTCCATTTATTTCTAAGCTTTATTTATTCTGGCTTTTTGTGAGTGTGCACTTCGTGAAAGGCTGATCATAGCAGCCTTATCATAGCAAATTCCTAATTTTAATATAGATTGTAGCCTTTAACAATCAATCATTATGTTAAGAGTCAGATCCTGTGTGAGTGGCAAGGATGAGGAGTTGGAGCTTTAGGCATTAAATTTTTTTGCAATTCAGAAGACAGATATTTAGAGTTTAAGTTCACTGTACATTAAAATGAAAAGAAATGGTTGTGCCTGGGAGAAGGAAGGGGTGAAGCATCTCATTGTTATTCAGAACACTTCAGTGTGGACTCATCCATGTCATGTATCAAAATTCCTGTAATTCTCCTGGAGAACGCAGTGGCTGCATTGCTCAGGGCTGCAAGTCAGCCCAATGCGGTCTTCTAGGCAGAGCCTACATGACTGTGGCTGATGCATGTTCTGCTTTGGCAGTTAGTATTGAACTTGAGAAAAACATTGTTATGTATCATTTCAGGGGAGTAAATACGGTTTGATAAAAAAATTAGTTTCATTTTTTGACATTTAGTTTCAAGTATATTGAGAAACAAACTGAACACATTGGAAGTAAGTAAGGAAAACCAGAAAGGAAATGTAAGACTGTCTGGGCCAGATACTAAAATTCAGTGTTTTTGTCAGGCTATTACTGACTGAAGATGCAAGGAGATACAATAAGACCTTTCTATGATAAAAAAAACCCCAGCCTAGGACAAAGAATAAGATGCTTTTCCTTCCACCATTATATACATTGAAAAACAAACATTACTGTAAAGAGGAAATCCAAACTGGGCTTCCATTGCAGAGGAAATCCATTGCAAAGGGATAGTGTAAGCTTTTGAGGAAGCAGAAGGAAAAATGGGTTTATAGTAATCTCAAACTGAGGAAAAGACTGAATTATTTGCAGCCAGCCTGGCATAATACTGAGAAATTTAGAAAACTGGATGTTTTGGAACAAATTTTGATTTTTTTCAATATAATAAAAGAACCATCTTAACATTCCCATGGTTGGAAATGTTCTTCCACTTCTAAGGGATTTCCCTGCACCTCCTTAAAACAAAAACAAAGAAACGAGGCATAAAACTTGTATTTTCCCAAAACCTGAGTAGTACTGTTTTGGTTTTTTTTAATCATGTGGCATAATAATAGCATCTGAAATTTTAATTAAAACTTGCAGTTAACATTAAAAAGATCAATACTCTGCTGTAGAAAAGGTGCCCTTTTCATTCTCTTTCAGTACTGCATCATGTCCGTGAAGGAGTTTGATCCACATATTGGTGCTCTAAAATTTCTTTCTTTGTATTTTAGGCTAAAAGATGCTAATCAGCATGATTTTGCATGAATCATAGAATAGTTTGGGTTGGAAGGGACCTTAAAGATCATCGAGTTCCAACCCCCCTGCCATAGGCAGGGACACCTCCCCCTAGACCAGGCTGCCCAGTGCCTTGTCCAACCTAGTCTTGAACACCTCCAGAGAGGGGGCATCCACAACCTCTCCAGGCAACCTGTTCCAGTATTTCACCACCCTCACTGTAAAGAATTAAAAAAAATGCTTATCAACCACGCTAAATCCAGATCAATGGAAGGGGATTCAATGCCATTTATGTGAAAACAAAACTTTGTTATCCAATGTAAACTGGTATTTGAGCTACTGTGAACGCAGAATCAATGCTGATAGTACAGAAGCTAAGGATTCTGTGGAGGTAGCTGAGGGGCTCTGTCTGTTTATAGAGTCCAGCAGGAGGAAGCATTGAGCTGACTTTTTTTTATATAGCTGAGGTAAAACTGATGCTAATAAGCAAAGATGTATATTGGCTTCTGCAGAACAGGAGCTAATTGCTTACGTGTTAGCACTGCAGACATTGCTGTGGTGTCTCAGATGCCTATGCACCACCCTTACCAGTAGTGGTGTTAATGAGAGGCTTATTTCTGTGTGCCAGCACTGTCCTGGCTCAGGACACTGTTACAACTGGGGTAGTAAATCATCGTAACTGGGCTGGTAAATCTTTTCAAACTCCAGAGTTCAGCCGAGTTCAGAGCAGGAATGAGGAGAGAGTGAGGTGCAGCTGGGCTCACAGATCTGGGTGTCTCCAGATGTCATGAGACAATTTTTTTCTATGGAGATCTTGGGATAAAATTCTAGAGTCTTGTGCTTCCAAAGTCTATCTGTTTTGCAATACCACATTGCTGTTCTCAGTTGGTTTTGATTCTATATAATTATGTAAATACATACTGTGAATGCAGCCCCCATGCTACACAGTTCCTCAGTCCTACAACCAAGCAGCCTGTTCAGAGTGCCATTGAAGTAGACAGAGTACCAGCAGATGGCTTAATTAAAACATGAATGTTAACTCAAAATGAATAAGGCACATGGTTGATAAAGATAGTAAAACTGAAAACAAAGTCTGATAAAAATGCATTCAGGTGGGAGTCACATTCAATGGTGCCCGTCTCCATTTCAAAGTGATCTACACATCTTCAGTTCCCCTGGCTGATTGAAATTCTAATGAAGCCTTGATAGAAAGAGTTGATGAGCCTGAGAAATGGTCTGAGAAGGAGCCAGGAGAGCAGAATGAGTCCTCTGAACTTGACAGAGGCCTGAGTGAATTGAAGCCCTCAATATTATCGTAGCTGGCTAATAACAGCAAAAAGTCAGAGCAATATTGTAATTAGTCAAACTTAGAATCGTGTTTTCCTTTTTGTAAATAGCACCAGTTCTAAATAAGTCATGAATAAAACATACTAGCCCAAATCTATTACCTGAAGAATCTCTAGACAGATTGTAAGAACTTGGATTATAATGTATGTTTACTTACTTGATGAAAACCTACTCATCACTGATAAATCCTCATAGCCTAATTAGGATGCCTGATGCATTTTGAGGCTGGGTATATTACCCCTTGCATACACTTAAATAGGTCAGACTTCATGTGCTTGTACTAGATTGTGACAATGAAGGGAACCAAACAATATAGAAACTTTATTCTTTTCTTTAATTAAGTAAAAGAACATAATGAAACATCTATAGAAAACTTGGAGAAAAGGTTTTTAATTATGAATTCCCTGCTAATAATCTCAAAAATCAGACTTCCATTCTAATAGCAGAGTAAAGTGAATTTGGATTTCATATTGATTACAAAGCTGACTGCTTAGATTTTTGATTACTGAAATGACAATCTAATGTCTGTTCAGCAGTTTTAGCAAATTAGTTTGACTTGAATAAGTTATGAAAACTGCTTGCTACATATTTAATTTTAATTCTATCTATTAAATGCAGTTAATTGTTAGATTCTCAGGGTGTGAGGACACAAAATATGTACAAAATGCAGCTGGCATTAAGTTATATTGCTGCAAATATCAGAATCAAGAGTATGATTTGGTTGAATGCTGAATATGAATTAATATAATAGAAGC
Organism: Turnix velox; assembly: GCA_013400935.1. NCBI lineage: Eukaryota > Metazoa > Chordata > Aves > Charadriiformes > Turnicidae > Turnix > Turnix velox. Next base: position 256,946 of record VZTY01021159.1, on the reverse strand, counting down.
GTTCCTAATCTGTATTGTACAAACAGATTCAAGTGTCTGCTGTGAGTTGTTAGTTATTAAGTAATAATAAAAGGTTTGTTCTGCCAATGTATCTTACACAAAACCAGATGCTAAACTGTAGCTAGAGATGGCTTTAAAATCATAGAATCATAGAATCGTAGAACAGTTGGGGTTGGAAGGGTTGAAAGATCATTGAGTTCCAAACCCCCTGCCGTAGGCAGGGACACCTCCTAGACAGGGACACACTAGATCAGGATGCCACGTCCAGCCTGGTCTTGAACACCTCCAGAGAGGGGGCATCCACATCCTCTCTGGGTAACCTGTTCCAGTGTTTCACTACCCTCACTGTAAAGAATTTCTTTCTTATGTCAAGTCTAAATCTACCCCCTTCCAATTTACATCCATTGTTTCTGGTCCTCCCATCAGATATATTATTAAAAAGTCCTTCCCCTGCCTTTCTGTAGGACCCCCTCAGGTACTGATAAGTTACTATAAGGTTCCCTCTAAGCCTTCTCTTCTCCAGGATGAACAACACCAACTCCTTCAGCCTGTCATAATATTTGAATAACATTATCAGAAAGTTATAAATATTTTATACAGAACATTAAAACAAAGTGTTAATCTTGATGGGATTAAGAAAAAAGCATTAGAATCAATGAACATATTTAGTATCAATCTGCATATGCAAATTAGGATAAATGGTATGCCAAACAATATCATAAGGAGAAGATTATGATAATAAATGGAATTATATGAATTAATGACTGGCTAACCCCACTTGATAAGGTCACAGTAAGTCCCAGTGCATTTATTACTAAAATGTGTCATTCAGGTATGTGCATGCATTTAACTATTACAGCTTATTTTGACATGCAGATAATTTGTAAGAGCAATGGGAAGTTTTTCTGTCCAAAACAAGTCTGTAAAAGAAAACTTTTATTTGTTCAGAACCCTTCGGATCTCAAGAATGGAAGGTCTGTAGGAAGGTAAATCTACTTCTGTGCTTAGAATTTGACTTAAGGATTAATAAATAATTCAACTACTACTTTATAGGGTTAAAGATTTATGGCTTCCATGAAACATGATGAAATAAGACATTAGGTTTGCTTTATCATTGATTTTCCAAGCAGCCCAACCTAGAGACACATATTCTCAGGGCAAAAAAATCTAGCTTATAGAGTACCTAGTAGAGTAAATAATAAATTTCAGCATGGGCCCTTGGGAAGTATAGCATTATAACAAAAGTTTATATTTGGTAGTTTTTATCTAGAGATAAGACAATGTTGTTATTCTCAGACTGCTTCATGAAAAGAGCATAGTAATCTTATTTGAGGTGGACAGTAAAAGAATTCTATTTTCTGTTCCTTGGTGAAGTGTAATTCTTTGCTCTCCCTCATTTGTGTGAATCAGAAGTAACCAGTGGGTGGTGGCTGCCTATTTCTTTTGTAGGGACACTTTGGAAGTATTTACTAATGACAATTCTTCACAGAGTACAAATATGCATATGATACCATGCTCCTAAAAGCCTGTACATGAATTCTCTAGTAGGTGTGGGAATGAGAGATCTGGGCTTGTAAAGTAATTGTGTTGCCCTTAATAGTTACTGACAAAGTGGAGTCACCATTTCTCTAAGCCTTTCACTAAGAAGCAAATACAGAAGAAAACTCATTCACTGCTTAGGGGGATTTAAAAGGGAGTTGGAAAAACTTGGCACAATATTTTAGGCCAGGTATTTTTTGTCCAGGTATTCCATTGCTACAGAAGGACTGCTGTGAATCAACAGCCTAACTCTGAGCTCTGAGGAGCAATGTGTATGCCATTCACGGGCAGGATCAACAAGATCCTTGTTACACCCAGAGAAATGGATAATTTGAGGCAAATTTATTGAGGTGGAAAGGTTCAGAAGCCTTACTACATAATTTCTGCAGAAGCACAATAGCCACCAGTGTCTAATGCCTTGAGTCAGAACTATCAAATTAACTTCAGTAAAAACACACTCTAATGAATTAATCATAGGAATATGCTTTTTAGTACTGGAACAAAATGTGGATGATCCAATTTTAAAAATTTCTATTAAGGTCTACATTTACTTTATTAGGGCTTTAAAAATTGTTTTCTGTAAAGCAGTATTTATTCCCAGTTTTCTGCAGTTATCCAACAGTACTGTCTAAGACCTGCTGTTGAGGTCTCTGCTGTCCCTTATCTCATTAACTGTGACATAAACACCTGTGATGAAATGCTAAAGTGGAGCAAATAGAGTGAACTCTCTCCACAACGACCTGCTACATGCTTGCAACCTGATTTGCTGCCCTTTATTTACAGATGATAACATGTTTCATACCCATGCTAGCCAAAGATAGCCATTTAGAGCTTGTAAATAATTATTGATTAATCAACCTAAAAGGATAGGGGACACTTCCTTTTGTCCATTCTTACAGGTCTTATTACTTTTTCCAGAGGCAGTGGGGGAAGCATAGACCTGTAACTGTCATGGGCTTAAATAATAGCAGGTCTGCGCTGTTGTCCCTGGTGAAAACAGCAGGTCTGACAGACTGTCATCTAACAAACATATGTGCATCTTCGCTATGCCGTGTGTATTGTCTGCAATGTCAGCTGTTGGGGAAGAAAATGTCTAAATTTCCTAAGTCACAATGTAGTTAGTAAGGGTCTGAAGCTGTTTTATGTGCTGGCTGGTGTGACTTGGTGAAGGCAAACTCACCTGGCCTGTGTCTCTCTTTATAATATTGGATTGAAAAAGTCTTCACAAGTTTGAGTCAGAGCTGTTCAGGAAAAAAGTCATCCTGCCTTTTTTCTTCTAATACCTAAAATGTGTGGCAAATACCTGTGAAAAATAGAACCTATAGGATATAATAGAGACTCCATTGAAAATAATTATGATCATTAAGTTACTATTGATGTGTAATCTCAATGAGGTACTTGATTCTTCCCATCTGAGAGGCTTTCAATAATATTCAGCTAGTTCATTTCTTATACCCTGAAACCAGCAATTGCCCTATAGATGCTAAAAAATATAATTGTCTTACTTGGTAAGATTCCTCTTGTATCACCTGTTACTGAAACTACACTTCCAGTGGGTGAGTGAGTTCTCCAACAGTATAAGAAAGGAATTATTTTAGTGTGAACAATGCTTGTTTCTTGGTGTTTCCATACAATTTGAAAAACTGAGGGCTCATTTGCCTTGGAAACAGTTGTCACATCATAGTGGGGAAGTAGGAACTTCATGGATTAGGAATGTACAAAAGTATTATGTGTCAAGAGCAAGCAGGTGGCAGATGTGCTGGGGGTGCCAAATGTAACTCCTTATGAAAAAAATCTGAGTTGTGGGTAATTTCTCTTTAGAGGAAGATTCAATTGGATGTTTGATTTTTCATTTTTTCTTCCCTGTTTCTCCATTAAGAGAAGTTAAGGTTAATAGGCTTGGGACAATGAGCACCATTTAGGGAATATTACAGATTCTTAATTTCCTAATTCACAGGACTTTTCCGCCACGTAAGAGTTAACTTGCTATCAGTGAATTCAAGTAAGACTTTCCATAAGCTGTCTGCAAGAATTTAGGATTACAAATAGAGATCAAATCCTCCTTATTTGCCTGCATAGTGAATCAGCTTGTTAGTCATACTAGGTCTCCTGACTCTAGCACAGTCCATGTGTTTGCTGCTCTAAGGAACACGCAAAGCAGGCTTCTCTTGGGGCAATTACTGGTTTCTGTTTACTGGTGTTAAAACAAAGGCATCTTCTTGCATGTGTGCCATTGCAACTTGCTCTCAAGCACCACAGGTTGCTCACTCATTGGCTGGTTTATGGTTGCAAAATGCCTGTGTAATTTCAACTAGAGAGGGAAAAAATACATCCGCACTTCTATTGGTATTGAAATACAGTTTAACTTGCAAGCTACTAACTGAATGTAAATGTCTTGTGCATGGAAGCAGCTTCAAGTGCCTCGTGACATGGCAGCCCTTCTTCTCCCATGTTGAGGGTGAAGTGACTTTGCTCATAAGGGAGTGAGTTAAAGAAATATTTATTAATTTAAGACAGTGATTAACAAAATTTGATAATAAATGTCACAGGTTTTTACAAATTTTGATGTCAAGCTAAATTCTGTTATTTACTGCATAGATGCCAGGTTCAAACAAACTGTCAGAAAGACCCTCCTGCTGAGTCACAAGGTTTGGAAAGGAAATCCCCAGACTTGGTCAATGGTTTATACTTAGCTAAGATTCTCAAAGTTTTTAGCATGCTATTAGTCACTTACTGAGAATTTGTCACGACAAGGAATCTCTCGACCTCGAAGAGTAGAATCCTTAAGCAAGCGTCCCTGCTGAAGGGGAGATCCTGATATGCAGCCCCCTGCCATACAGGAGAGCTCAAAGGGTTCTAGGGCTTTCCACTATTTATGGAGTAAGATAATTGACCTATAGTCATATTTTATCCAAGTGCCCCCTCCTGATAGTGTTTTGACTGTAGTCAGCCATCCTCCAAGTCCAGGTGCAGCTAATCACACCTCTCACTGACAGCTATGGCTCAAGCAGGTGCTGAGGGAGAGAAAGGGAGGAAAAAAGGAGGAGAGCACACTGCCACGTTCCACCAGCAACAAGTAGTTTTACAGTTGATTCCCTCAGCAAAATGAAACCCGAGTGTGTTTGTGCTTCTAGCAACAACCAGACAGTTTTTGTTGACAGGCAAGGCAAAAAGCAGGATAGTTTTTCCACAATACTGTGCAGAGACACCCTTTTGTTAGCTAAAAATGCCAACTGAAAGTGTCTTTCTCTTTAAACCACAGGTCATCTGGACTAGAGTATGAGTGTGATGGAAAATATGCCAGGGTAAAAAGCAGATCTTATTGTGAGATGGCACAGTGCGGCAACCTCAGTGTGCCTGCTGAACTCCCTGTCACCCATGGGCAAGCAGTTGCTGCAGGATAAAGCCAGTTTGAATTTTCCTGACACCTTTGGTAGTCAAGAATGAGGAAAGGGAGATTCTCTGTTATTAGCCCTGAGAGAGTGTGGGGTTTCCTTCTCTGGAGACATTAAAAACCCACCTGGACACATTCCTGTGTGTCCTGATCTAGGTGTTCCTGCTCTGGCAGAGGGATTGGAGTAGATAATCTCTCAAGGTCCCTTCCACCCCCTGGCATTTTGTGATTCTGTAATCTCAAACATATGTAGGCTTCTCTGCTACCCTGTATTAGAATCTATTTGATACCAACACTGAATAAAATACAAGACAGGTAGTGAGGTCAGAATATCAGAAATATCAGAATAAGACTTGATAATCAGGCTTACAGATTGGTTCCTATGAAATTTAATGAAAAAACACACAACTGCAGTCTAAATTGAGCCTTGTTGCAAGCTATTTAGTCAAAACTCACAAATAATTTCCAAATCCTTTTTTAAAAAATTATCATTAATTCCAGCAACAAGCCACGTGAAGGGTTGTTGTGAAGAGTGAGGAAGCAACTGAATAGCAGAGTTCTTCAAATAAGCTGAGATGTTAATGACCAGAAAAATCTGATAAGGAAATTGACAGAGTGGTAGAAATAAATTGAGATTTGCTCTTAAGTGGATGAAATAGCAAATACATAAAAGGCTGGTTTTTTCCAGATTTTTCATTCTTAAAGGACAATATCAGCTCATTTTACTTTGGGAAGGTTGTGTGTTAGAATTATGCTTGGTAATGCAGGAAGTTAGGAAGGATTGTGTAATAATGTTTTGGTTTTTTCCTTAATACATAAACTAACATTTTTATCTTAACATGTCTTCCTTACTCAGAGCATTTCAGTAACAAGAGAAAACCTCTCACACTGTACACCTCTAAAAAACATACTCTTTATAGGATGAAAGATGGAATGGCCTGGAACCTGAAACTAAAAATGATGCTTGTCTTTTGTCCAGTTGCTTTTTTTTTTCCATGGTGCCTCTAAGTCTTACCAAGTTATAACTGTAAACCCAAGTTCCCCACATAAATGTGAACTCTTTCAACACAAATCTGTAGCACAAATACTTTACTACGCATTTCCTCTTTGTTATTTTAGACTAGCTTTGGTAGTCTCTACTGTTGCCAGCCCTAGTTTTGATATTAATTCAGTTTCTGATATATTTTTTCCCCTCTCTGATGTTATTTTTTTATATTCTTAATAATTCTCACTTGTTTTCCTGTCTACAACTAGTTGTTGGGTAATATTCAGGCAGAAGTTTGCTTGGAAAACAAGGCATTTGAGCAATTTCAGAGTTATAACTTGGTCAGAAGAGTTTTCTGCTTTAACAAAGCTGTGTTTAAGCAAGCCTGTCTCCTGTTCCATTGTGTGATAACAATCACACTATTTTCTGTGGCTGTCACATCTTCTGGACCATTTACTCACCATATGAGGTAGCAGAGAAAAAAGATGCTCAGAATAAACTTACTTTCATTGAACTCTCTTTTCTGATAACATAAAGGGAGCTTTTGGGGCCTGTGACAACTAAATACTTCGTTCTGCAGGTCTAAAAACTCGCAATAACCCTTTCTTTATATAGTGAATAGTAAGTAAGTGTGAGAAAGTAACCGTGATGAAGATCTCAACCTGATTTGAATTTAGATAACTGCTAGGATGGCATTTGTGCTGAGGTACATTTTAAGGTTTTGTCTTGTGTGTATGACTTGTATATTTTTTATTATTCCTTGATGTTAAGGAATTTCATGAGAGAAGGTAACTGAGGAACACTACCAGTGAACAAAAATGAGGGAAAAAGAAGTACCAAGCTTCAGATAAGGATTGTGAAGTGTGTATAGGCAGATAAGCCTCTCCTTTTGTTATGGGTTTTTCTCAAGCCTTAGTCTGAGGAAAAAAGTCTTTTAGTCTACGGAGATGATTTGTTACAGCTTAGATTCTTAATTTGCAGTGACTGTAACTTAGTGTGAAGCAGTCAAATTTTCCATGCCAGGTTAGAAGCCCTTAAAAAAACAAAAAAAAATCAACTTTGAAGAAGTTCATGATATCCATGAGCCATTTGCTAAATATTAGGAAGCTGTGTTGAGGACCAGTAGCTAGAAGCAGAGACCTGTTCCTGAAGACTACTTGCCAGTAAACTTTTTACCTCTTTATTCTACCATGAAGAAAAAATACTGGTTTTGTCTGATGAAGAGTTATATGAATCTGCAGAACCTTTCTTTCCAGCACTGTTTTAAAGGGATTGATTAGAAAATTGTTGCGATGAATACATTGTCTAAGCTTGAATTTTCAAGAGCAGCCTCTGTGCTGCAGATCCTCTCCTACAAGGACATGCTGAGAGAACTTGGGCTGTTTAGCCCAGCGAAGAGAAGGCTGGGGTGAGACCTCACAGCAGCCTCCCAGTATCTGAAGAGTCTATGGGAAAGCTGGGGAGGGGCTGTTTGCCAGTGCATTGGGCAACAGGACAAGGGGCAAGGGATTGAAATTAGAGCAGGGTAGGTTTAGATGAGACATTAGAAGAAGTTCTTCCCCTTATGGTGAGACACCACCTCCAGCACCACCAGAAAGGTGGTGAAGGCACTCTCCCTGGAAACTTTCAAGGTCAGGCTTGCTGGGGCTCTGTGCAGGATGTCCCTGCTCAGTGCCAGAGGTTGGAGTAGATGGCCTTTGGAGGTCACTTCCAACTCAACCCATTTTATCATTTTGTGATTCTAAAAAATAAAGTAAGTACCTAGATCCTTCTCTGACAGCTTTTTATACCATTCTTTACCATGGAATGATTTCATTGTGCTAAACAAAGGCATTTGTTGTTCTATGTGGTTCCAAAAATTATATATGCAGCTTTGAACTATTGCCTAGATATAGGTATCCTTATGATACATTAAAATATTTGATACTCTTTCTTTTTTAAATTATTTCAGATACAAAACCAAATGATGGCATTATAACTATCGAATAAAGAAAATTAATTCAAGATTGATAGAGAAATCTAAAGGAAACTGAAAAACAAAGATCTACAAAAAATAGATCAGCAGGACTATGTGTAAGTTTAGCTTGGTTATATATAAAAAATGAATGAACTTACAACAAATGTTGAGGCTGCTGATCGAATTAGGAGAAGAAATTTAGAAAAAAACAAGCAACAAAGCGGCTCAAGTAGGATAGCAAAGAGGTACTTCTATCAAAGAGCTATTAACGTACTCCTATCTTTTAAGGTTTTAAAGAGAAACAAAAGCATCATCAGACTGTTCCTGGCAGACTTCAAATTATTCAGAATGAGTTTGTGTTGAAATTCTTGCTGAGCCACTGGATAATGGCTACCTGGCTTTACACAACAGTGTCAGTAGTTAAAATTCTGTGAGCAAAGCTTTTGGAGGTGACACACACAGAACTGAAGAATCTCAGCAATTATTCTGACAGGCTAAAAAAGGACGAAAAATGTTGCAAGTTAGCAACATGTACATTACATGTTTGTACAAGTGCATAACTATGATTTTCAAATAAGAAATTATGATTTTAAAAAGAAAAGTGCATAGGGAGCTAGGTATGTCTCTTGAAATCCTTCTCTGCTTTATTTTCCACATAGAAGCAGACCTTGTGTGGGGCTGGTGCAGGGGATGCTGGGTGTGGCGGCCGTGCTGCTCTCACGGCTGCTGCTGCTGCTGCTGTTGCTGCTGCTGCTGCTGGGGGGCTCCTCCTGCCCCAGGGTTGCTGGTGCTGCGTCTCCTCCCCCCACACCTGCAGGTCGGGGAAAGAAGGTGGGGTGAACAGAGGAAGCGAAGTGAAGGGAGGGGAGGTGGAAGTGTGTGGGGCCTTTTCTGTAGTATGACAGCCTTATCTGGAGACGTTCAAAACCCACCTGGACACCTTCCTGCCTGACCTGGTCTAGATGTACCTGCTCTGGCAGGGGGACTGGATTAGATGATCCTTTGAGATCCCTTCCAATCCCTGATATTCTGCAATTCTGCGATACAGTAGCCAAGAAAATGTATTTCTGTAACAGTCATAAAAGATTATAATGTACTTGTAAAGAGATTATTTTTTTGGAAGTTTTTTGCTGTTATGAACAGGCTCGAGTTGTAGTGATGACTTGGATCAACACTGAGGATTCAGTCTGTCCTCTCTAATGCTTGATTTTCTATATGTGTGAGAATATTGATTCTGAAAAAGTTGGAAGACTATGCCACTGCAGCAGTGTAGAATTAAGTGTAACCTGTGGTTCTCTATATTATTTTTTTTCATTCTAGAGTGTAAAATTTGATCTCAAATGAATACTCTTTGTGCCTGCTCAATTTGATGCTTTCTGTACATATGGAGCAGTTAAAAAGAGATACTGTTTCTGAAAGATCAGTGGATCTGCTCACCAAGTGGCAGGCTATGCCAGGCAATGGATTGTACTTTGCAGCGAGCATAGATCAATCAACCAGATCTTTCTTATTGAAAAGCAGGATTTATGATGTGCCTTTTCTCTTCCATGTCTGATGATGCAATGGCTATATCTATTTTAGACATATGGGTGAAGAGGAGATTCTGATAGCACATTCTTAGCCGGTTACAAAGAGTCAGCTTTATTTGTTGTAGCTTCATTTTCCTTCTGCTTAGTCTTCAGTACTGCAATATCACAGCAGGTGTTGTGTATTTGCAGTCCAACCAAACAAGTGGGTTTGTAAATCTTTCTACATAGCTGACATAAAATAAAATAATTTTCATCCTTCAGCAGTTCCAGTCTTTTAATGGTGTCATAGAATAGGAATGGGGCACTTGCACTTTATCATTCAGTAAAGTCTAACTAAGTGTGTTTGAAGTACTGTAAGGCTGAGTGATCTTTGATGACTTATGCATATAGATTATCAAACATCATAGCCGAACCAGCAGTCCATGAACAGTGTCCAATTCCTTTCAGGCTAAGTAGTGCAGATAATCATAATTATTCTGGGTGCCAGGGTCAAAATAACTGCTTATCACTTTTCTGGCTTACTGAAGAATCTTTTAAAGTAAAAAATGAGACATCTTCCCTGTCAGTGTGTTAAAAAGGAATTAAGTGAAGCAAGGGCTAGAAGATATGTGTGACAGTACATATCTGATGTGTCTTTGTCCTTTCATTCATATCTTCTCCATATTACAAGTCTGTCACTCAGGTGCTTTTGTAGTCAGCTATGTTTCATCTCTAGTGGAATTTTCTAAACTTTCTAAATTTTCTGTTTATCTAAATAGTTAGAGAAGTCACTAATTAACGCAGGTGGTTTGTTCACTATAGGTGAACAGGCCTCATTTTCCAGTTTTTTGAAAGAAAACAATGGGTAAAACATGTTAGCTTGTCTTCAGAGAGCTCCTTACCTATAGCCTGCTTTGCACGCAATTTTGTACTAGCTTAAGTAGCAAGGAGATAACTGATTGTGCAGATGTTCTGTGATGGCTCAGAATTAATTGGGGTGCACCAAGAAATATCACCCTCAAATCTCTTATTGCTCAAATCTCTGGATGCTACCAAGATATTTCAAAAAAATAAATACGTAGTTTTATATATATGTGTGTATTGCTATATACATCCACATACTAAGACTGCCAGAACTCATGCAAGTATATGAAAGAATTGACTTTAAGACTTTCCTAAGTTTAGCATAGAAAGTCTAGAATAGACTCCTTTAATATACTACAGCAATGGCTTGGAAGAAGAGGCATGATTATGAAACAGAAGAAAGAAGGCTGAAATCTAAAGCATCAGTAAAATGTGATACTCCTGGCAAATGAAAATTTGAAAGCAAGGGTGAAATCACAGACTTACGGGCCAGTTCTCTTCATATGTGGTGTTCTCTGCCTCCTGAGTTGCTGTGTGACTGCAGTGGAATCAAGATATGCAAACCTGAGCAAAATCTCACTGGCAAAACTGAAACAATTACAGCACCATTGAGGTGAATGTGTGTGTACTTACATTTGTAGAATGAAAAGCATTAAATTTGTAGGAAATAAAAATATAAAAATGATAATCATGAGCCTAAAGGTCCAAATCAAGCAGAGGATAGCAGCTATTTGTGCAGAAGGGATCACCAGGTATTTTGCTTGTGCTTCTGGATAACACACTACAATACCAGGTGAACTGAAAACAAGAGATTATTGTTCTTCTGAATGAGTAAAATACTTAATGTTGTGTTTACAGCTCTGTTTTTAAGAAAATAACATGCCACAACTTGTTCTGTGTAGTGCTGTGATGGCATGAAGTATATGCTGTATGAACCATGAACTCTATTTGAAAATAATGTTATTCAAACTGGAGTTTGTGCATCTCCAGCTGGTGCATGCTGCTTTGTTGACATGTGACATCACTTCAGACACCCGCAGTATTGTAGCTCGTTGTCTGACTTGGTGCCAGCTCTTCACAATGCCAGTACCTCAGATGTTCAAATTGCAAAATGGTGAAATGGTGCCTGACTGCAGGAGGCTTTCAAAAGCTTGCATAAAAAAAGATATTCCTCAGTTTGAGATTAATCCTTCTATTTTATTAGAGAATAATCTTGACTTTATGTGCAGAAGTCAACCAGTCTGCTGTAGCCATACTGGTAGTCACCAGGGGAGGAAGTAATTAGGCACTGTAGCTAGTGATGTTGCATTAGAATCCATAGGCAACACAGCATCAATGACAGAGAATCACATTCTCTTGTGCAGTCTGGCTTGATGATGGCTCAACTTTTGCTGTAAAAGGTCCAGATTATTTTGGCCTAATGGGTGTTGGATGCATTCAAAGAAGAGAGAATTCTGATTCCACCTCTGTGTTTGGCAGCTAGGGGACATGTGAAAAGCTAATTTTCAAAGTGAGATGGGAGTCAAAAACAAGACAAAGCTTCCTAGGCAAAATGAGATTTCATTTTAATTCAATCTTAAATGGAGGAAAAACATTTTAAAAATTTATGTATGTTTTACTGTAGTTTCAGGTGACTCAATATGATGTTATAATCTTGGCTTTATTTTAACAAGTTTTCAGAGCAATTAAGGATTCTGTTTCAAACACTGTTAGTAACTCAGCATCAAGATTATTTTTTCAGTAGCTGAGAGTGGTACATCTCCTCCCTATTTCATATTAAATAGGCATGAAGAAAGACAGTTTGCACATCATCATTCTCCCAGTGTAAGTTGTTATTGATCAGCTCTGAATGCAGAGGATCACCTTGCTCTTCACCAAATAGATTTACACTAACCTTTTCCAGCTTATATCAACCAATATAAAGTAAAAATATGTAAGTAATATGAAAGTAAAAACAAGCAAGCTTTGGATAATTACCATGTTGCTGTTTCAATAGTATTTCTGCATCCTCAGTGAACTCTCATGGATAGTTTTTCACCTACATAAAGCTATTCTTGAAGCAGATAATAACAAAATTACCCCCTCACACAGCATAATATTAAGTGACAATATAAGTCTCACCAGAAGGGGAAAAAAGTCACAGAAAAGACAGCTATTGCAAGTTCTCCTAACCTCCTTGGCCCTGATACAAATGTGAAAAATGAGATAATTACAACAACATGAAGGCTCACAGCGTAAATAAATCTGTGTAATGATTAACAAGGTTCTTAAAGTTACAATGAACAATGGCAAGAGCTATTTTATAGGCTTATATTTTTAAAGTAACTTGTTTATGCAAAGCAAGCACATTGCAGAAATAAATTCTGGCACATAAGCAGTTTCAAAATACTGTGTTATGATGGGAGCTGGAAGGAAGATTAGTGAATTTTAATGTGAGGGACCCAAATGTTTAGCTAAAAGCTATGAGATATCTACTCACTATGGGCAGCACACATACCAGAACATGATTCAGTCCCTATCTACCCAAGCGAGTTTGGTGCCCACAGAAGCTCCCTGGAAGTGCTCAAGACCATGCTGGATGAGGCTTTGAGCAAACTAGTCTAATGGGAGGTGACGCTGCCCATGGTAAGGGATTGGAACTAGATGATCTTCAATGTTCCCTCCAACTCAAACCATTCTATGATGTCTCCCTTGCTCATTTCTTCTGGTAGGCAGATCCTTCTTCAACACAAATAGTAGTACTTTCTGAAAAAAGTAGCTTGCCTAAAAGATAAATCTTTTTGAAATTTGGAAAATTTGGGGAGTAGATCTTTTGTGGAGAAAAAGAGCATTTTTTAAAACCAAGCTACTAATTTTCCCCCTTTCCCCAGCCACAGAAAATATCTGAAGTTAATAATTTATTTCCCTTTCTCTTTCAAATCAAGCTGTTTTATGGCCAGAATAGATTTGAAAAGGTCAAGCATTTGCCAGAAAAATAGAAAAGCAAAACAGTATTAATTTTTCTTCATTTAAAAAAATTAAATGGAAAATGTGTTCTGCTACTTCCTATCTGGGACACTTAATTGTATTGACATAAGCCTTCTGTATTTGAAATGAAAATTACTGACCCCATTAGAAATGAAACTGCTATATTCATTAAGTTGCTTGTGCCAAATAAAATCAAAGCTTTGTTTCAGGGCTGTTGCTTGTTTACCATAACTATAAACAAGGAACGGCATAATGCCCTCAGTCTTATGTTGATTTTTTTTTAAAACTTACCCCAGTAACTCCAATAATTTATTTGACTTCAATAAAAGGAGTTTTAAGAAAGAAGTTGCACTTTGACTTTAATTACACTTACGTAAGTCTGCACACATGGGGACTTTTAAGAGAAAAGTGAATGTGTTAACATGGCAATTTTTCCTAAAATTCACATAACGCTAATCAAAATGACATTGATTTGCTTAGACTAGCAGTTGACACCTGAAACTTCCTTACTTGAGCTACTTGGGAGTGTGAAGCTTTCTTGGTATAAAACTAGCAATTGCCTTTTTGTGGCCAAGGAGTTGCATCACACAAAGTCCTTTCAAAACCAGCCAATTTTTAAACTATTGCTCTGGCCAGTAGCAGTAATGTTCATTTTCCAGAACTTGATGCAGGATGGAGTAATGTCTGTTGGACTTTAGAATTCTGGCCTGTGGTTTTGATTTGTGCTGTGCTTGGTGGTTTCAGCTTCTTCAGCACTGTTACATACTTGAAAAAAATAATGCTGCAATATAATTGCATTTCCTGAAATACAGAGAAGCAGGGAACTAAAATCTAGAAATGTAAACCTTCTAGTCACAGAAAATGAAATTCTGTTGAAGAGAATTCGGCCAAAAGATTCTAAACATTCTCTGACTCATTCCTTTCACATCATGGTAATGGCTGATTTCTAAATCATGTGTAGAGAACTTTACTACTGAAATAACCATTTTTAGTCCTGTGCAGTGGTTAGCAACAGGCTGAGCTACAAGAAATGGAACCATAAAGTTGGTCTAAACAAGCTTTCTTTGTTATCTTACTAGCCAGATCAGAAAACACCCTTTAATTATATCTCAGAAGAATATATTGTATACTGGAGAAGCAGAAGTATTCCCTTTGCTTTCAATGCTGTAAAACTGAGAGCACTGGAAAATGTGGGAAGTCATAGCAAGGTATAAAACTAATTTGCTGGCATTGTTTGGTTTGCATCAAGAGAAAAGAGCTAGTAGCAGTATAAAGCATAAATAATGCAGGTTAGAAACTGGCATCACTTGAGCTCGATCAGAACTCAGAGAGCAAAGTATTCTTGAAAATGGTGAGCTTTCTATAAGCCCATCACCTTTCAAAACACTAGAACCTTTTGAATAACCTTTCAAAAAATCCTTGCTCTTGCATAAAACTAAAAAGGTGCTACAAGCTGATTCTTGTTGCAACTAAAAAGGACTTTAATCTTGTTCAGTTGCTGGCATGATGTAGCATTAAAAGCAGTCTTCTCTTGGCATCGAATCAGCATATAATTTCCATTGTCTGCTCTTCTTCCACTCAGCTTTGTGTTGATGGGGTTTTATGCTAGGAAGCTGGGGTTATCAAAGGAGAGCAGTGAGCTTCTGCTGGAAAAATCTGTGGTGATTGCATGGGTTTCCATTGGGGAAGTTCAAATTCTACCATGCGCCTTGTTTAATTAAATCAGAAACTTGCAGGAAACACATGGCTAGTGCCCCCAGAGATGCCTTTGCAATTTTCCAATCAAAGCTGATGAAATTAGAATTGACTATCAAATCCTTATAGCAAACTCACATCATTCTTTGCTCATTTTCTTCTAGTGGCCCCTTGAGAGCTGCAGATAGTCTCCCTGTTGCATATTAAACCTTCATTACTGATTTCTGTTATGGGGGTGAGATAGCACTTGGACAGAGAGAGCTGCATCAGAGCTTGGAAGATCCTCATGCTGAAAATTACCTCTAAACTAGCTGAAAAATGAGTCAGCAAACTGTCAGCCATCTCTGTCTGTGCATGCTGCACCTGCTCCAAGGTAGGATGTTAACTGGTCTTCTGTTAACTGTAACTTGTAGATTTTCTGTTTATTTAGAAATATCATTAATCTGGTCGGTTGGTTGCTAGTTGCTTTCCAAAAAAAAAGACTACGTTAGCATCACCCAGCCAGACATGATGAGTAGTTTATGAAAAAGGATCTCAACGTATAATCTGCTGCAGCAATTCTATTGCATGGGGTCTGAAGCATTTGACTTATTCTACTGCATAAAGGTGGAATTCCTAAATCCCAAGCATTGCTTGAATTAGTTATTTCCTTCCCTTAAGAAAAAATCCTACAGCTTTGGGTAAACTGCTCCCACCAATGATTGCCTGACTTGGAAACTCTTTCTCTTCTGTGTAGAATTAGCACACTGGATTTTAGAGATAACTCTGCTAAATTGAGACTAGAGACTTTAATCAAGTCTCTACACACCTGCCAGACTGAAGCAGGGATAGGTGGAAAGTTTCAACAGTAATGAAGCAGCTTGTCCTAACTACTAGAGGATAAAAAGCAATGTTTATGCCAGTGGGTTAGAGGTTTTTCCTAGAATTGTTTAAGTGTTCTAATAGAGGGCAAATGAGAGATTTGCATCTATATAGAATTAGGATGTCCAATATTTTCTCTTATAATACCTTCCTTTTCATAGAATCATAGAATGGTTTGGGTTGGAAGGGACCTTCAAGATCAACTAGTTCCAACCCCCCTGCTATAGGCAGGGACACTTCCCACTAGACCAGGTTGCTCAGTGCCTTGTCCAGCCTGGCCTTAAACATCTCCAGAGAGGGCATCCACAACCTCTTTGGGCAACCTGTTCCAGTGTCTCATGACCCTCACTGTAAAGAATTTCTTTCTTATATCCAGTATGAATCTACACTCTTCCAATTTCCATACATTATTCCTTGTCCTTCTGTCACATATCCTACCTCTGCCGTTCTGTAGGTCCCCTTCAGGTACTGGCAAGCTAATTTGAGGTCCCGCCTGAGCCTTCTCTTGGCTGAACAACCCCAACTCCTTCAGCCTGTCATCATAGAGGAGGTGCTCCAGCCCTGGTATTTGTGGCCCTCCTCTGGACCTGCTCCAACAGCTCAATGTCCTTTTTATGTTGAGGACTCCAGAACTGGACTGAACTTTTGCTGCTCCTGTTATCCAGCTCCTCTGAATTTGTTTACTCCCTGTGCTGTTCTGTAGACCTACTTGGACTGTTACCATGTTTTTCTTGAATACTCTACAGTATGTTTTGGCACTTGAGCAAATGCTCTGACATAATACAGTCTTACAGTTCTCAATCAGCTTGGAAATTTTTTGTATGCCATATTAGTATTATACTGCTTCTCTTTGTGCTGTTATATCATTTTTTCTGCTTGTCTAAATAAATGGAATTTCAGAGGAAAATCCCATCCTTACAGGAAAACTGTCAACCTGGCACTTTGTGTTGTAGGGAAATGAAAGAGAAATTACTTCAGATTGCAGGGCTGCTTTAGGCTTGTATAGGATGTACTGGGCTGTAGAAACTGCTAGATATGTTAAAAACAGGTATTGTACAGCATCCCTGGCTGACATGTAAAGACAGGAAAGAAGATACAAAACCTCTGCTGTGACAGCATAGTTTTTTAAATTCTTGCTTATTTTTTTTAGTCATTAGAGGAAATGTATCATTGTAGCAGTCAGCATGGGGAGACAACTGTTTTCTGAAGCCACTGTATGAGACTGGCATTGAATTTCACTAGATTCCAGTGTAGTCTATGTGGTAAGTAGTAACAAGAAATATAAATCTTGTACATTTTACAAGCACATACAAATAGCTGGAAGTATGATCACCTTTTGCAGTTATTACCGCTAAAAAATTAGATATTCATTTTCTTGAGCCAGTCTGAAACATACCAGCATCCTCCTGATCATCTCCTTTGAAGATATTTGTTCTGACTTTCTATATTGCCCCATGTTTAATGGCATGTCAGATAGTAAGGGGGGGTGTGCTTGGTTTTTTTTTCTGTGCATCTGGCTAAGACTTGGGTGTATTTCTAAATTTCTGTTTATTTACAGTACATCATAAACTGGTTTCTATTTTTTGCATCTATATTTTTGGTGCTAAGAGTACTGATTGAACTTAGGGAAAAAACAGATCTAGAACTTTCATTAAAAGTAGATTTGGATGCATAGTTGTAAAAATTAAAAAATACTGCTAAAACAAATGTGTATTTTAGACATCATGCTATTTGGGTTTTAATTTGCTAAATATGCTATATGTTTGCTTTTAATTACATAACTCCAAATATCACAGTTGTCTTCATTAAAATTTATTAGTTCACTCATTCAAAGAAATTCTTCTAAGTATCCCAAATAAATATTCACCATTGTGGGCTATGAAACTAATTATCTCTTTAAAGCTAATCCTTTCATCATTTATATATACTAAGCAGGCAAAGTGAATTTCAATGTATTTTCTTATAAGCTTCTCAATTATTTTTTCCTCTTACATTTAAACCAATTCAGGTTTACCCAATGAAAGCGTACCAGAAAAGCCACCAAAATTTAGGGAGTGTTGTATAATGGAGTAGTTTTATTTATGTAGTTGGATGGAGTGAACTGATTCAACTAGCAAAATACTTGGAAAGCTGGACTGCAGACTGGGCCTGAGGGAAGCATAACACTGTGTAGAAGTGAGAGCTTGTATTGTTCCACTGTCTATGGGATACTGTCATTACAACCAACAGTCCAAACTGCACACGAGCTGTTTCAGACACTGCTCTTGCCTAGCAGTTGTTGCCTCTTGTCTTGCTCTTCTGTAGCTGTGTGAAGACTCGTGAAATTAAAACAAAGACCCTGATTAAGGTTGTAAGTCTAGGAATAAATTAAATTGCATGCTCAGTCTGATGTTTGTGTGCCATTCTACAAGGAAGGTTCCAGTTTAATGCAAAAAAAGATGGTGCTACAGTCAATTCCTGTTTGGTCAGATCATTTTTGTACTTTGCTCCAAGTACTTTAAAGTTTTACTCATTCTACTCAAGAGAGAAGAATGCACCCATACTGCTTGAACATCACCAATAGTACAGACTGCTTTTACAGTAAACAATTTGTTCAAGCATTTTTAATGGCTGTATGACATGCTGAGGAGGTTATGTTATACCTATGCTAAACAAAAAAGATACAACTACAATAGACCGACATTAAGTACATTTCACGACATTTTTTTTTCCATTTGTTCTGACATTTCTGGGTTTTTAAAATTAAATTACTTCCATTTTCAAATTCTAGGGTCTTGATCAATTGGTATTTATGCATTATTATTGAGGTCAAGTGCAAATTTACTGTCTCTTGTCAAGTCTAAGTAGAGTTTTATTTTGGAGGGTTATTTTGTACGAGTCAGAATCAATTAGTACATTTTCCAATAAGATGAATGGAATAGTTTATAGTAGTTAGAGGAATAAATGGGATTTTATTAAAATGTTTTGATATAGCCCTTGTGTTCAAGAAAGCAAATGGCATCCTGGGGTGTATTCAAAAGGGGTGCCTTGAGTAGGTTGAAAGAAATTCTCCTCCCACTCTACTCTGCCCTGGTTAGACCACATCTGGAATAGTGTATCTTTTTTCGGAGCCCTCAGTTCAAGAGGCACAGGGAACTGACTGAGAGAGTCCAGCAAAGAGCCACGAAAATGATTAGGAGATTGGAGCATCTCCATTATGAAGAAAGGCTGGGTCTCTTTGGCTTGGGGGAGACTGAAGGGTGACCTCATTAATGTTTATAAATATGCAGTGGGTGAGCATCAAGAGGATGGAGCCAAGCTCTTCTCAGTGACATCCAGTGAGAGGACAAGGGGCAACGGGTGCAAGCTGGAACACAGGACGTTCCATGTAAATATGAGAAAAAACTTTTTCACAGTGAGAGTGACAGAACACTAGAACAGGCTGCCTAGAGAGGTTGCGGATTGTGGAGTCTCCTTCTCTGGAGACATTCAAAACCCACCTGGGTATGTCCCTGTGTGACCTGATTTAGGTGTTCCTGCTCTGGCAGGGGGAATGGACTAAAGCATCTCTTGAGATGCCTTCCAATCCCTGACATTCCGTGATTCAACAGTTTGTCACATTTTCATTTGAAGGGTAATCTTAACCAGACATTTTGGTGTTACAGCAAACCATAGCTGTAATTAACTTTGTAGGAAATCTTACTGTGGCTTAGAAAACAGGTGCATCTCACTAGTCTCTTTTGTTAGTAGCATTTGCCCATTGTAACCTAACTTGCTCATCTTTTTATCAAAAGTAGGATTTGGTACATACTTTATCTGTGACACATGTACAGTCCCAGACAAAAGAAGAAAATCTATTAGAGTTTCGGTTTTCCACTATGAATTCAGGAATATATTAAAGTGAGAAAAAGATGCAGGGTTCTAATGGAAGATTGTGTTACCATTAGCAGCTGTATTCAGATCAATGGATCTAACATTCTCCTCACTCATCTGTTTTGTGCTGACACCTTCAGTGCACAAGGCAGTTTGGGGACTGCATAGTAATGCTTGCATGATGGAAACAGCACCACATGTAAAAATTTCACAGTGATCACTGTCCAAGTTAATGTAACTGTGGTATTCTGATATAAAGTTTTGTTACAACTTCCACCAAGAAAAATCTCTTACATTTGGTTTAAAGTAATTGGATTATATTAAAACCAGCTATTGCCTGCAGTCGATGTTGATAGGTACTCATCAAATATTTGCATTTAATAGACACCCTGTCCTCATTTATACACTATGACATATTGCATGTAATGTCTATTATTACATTTGTACATTCAAGGAACACATTTGAGTTGAACATATCTCTTCTTCTGTGGGACCTTTCATGGGAAAGAAAAGACTTGGTCATGAGACAGGACAAGCCCAACCAACATTTTCTCAATGAGTCTTGCACTATGCCCTGAAGTTGATGAGACTATTAATGTTAATCATTCATGTCCTGACAAAGGCAGGAGACAAAGAATGAAGGCTAATAGGCTGAAACAGAGAAAACTGGATGTACAGGAGAGCCTGGAGAATGGAATGTCTTTCAATATTTTTTGTCATTAATTAGGCTTATTTTGCTTGGGAGCCAGCAGCATGAATCTTTCCCAGAAAAACTTTTCCCTGTGTCTGCAAATACAGAGCAACACATCCTTGGTGAGAAGTACTCTGCTCCTGAGCCTAGACACCTGCTTGCTGATTGCAGGTGTCTCTGTGTCTGACAAAAGGGCCTCATCTGCCTAGACCATGCCACAGGACAGAGATTAACCTGATTTTGAGTTTTGTGATATAAAAAAAAGTCAGTGTAAACACCAGTGGAAGTTGGTGACTTCCCACTGTGCTTCTGACTCCAGACACCTCACAAAAACACTTTGATGAGTTGGAACTTAATAAGAGACCCCCTCTATAAACATAAATGTTGTTTTGTTTGAAGCTCAGTGATTGTTGAGGCAAATTAAGCTACAGATGGGATGTTCAGAGGCAATGATATTTTATCGGGTTTTTCTCCCCAGGGACTAAATAAAACACTGATATTTATACTTTAGGTATTAGAGCTGTGAAACTGAAATGCACATTTATCTCTAAATATGTATCACACTTATGGCTATCAGCTAATGAAATGAGTATCTCCTTTTAATATTGTTTCTTTAACTTGTATTTGACTTTTTTTATTTATAGATAGAAAAGTTAATTCAATTCTGATCAACATTGTGTTATTAAGAGCACTACTCAGTCTTATGTTACACTTCGAAGAAAATACACACACAGAACATCAAGAGTTGATTTGTGTTCTCTTTATGAAAATAAGTTCAGGCTTTGGGCAGTTTTTGTCTTACATAGTTCTGGAAAAGCTGAGAAACCAGTACTCCTCTTTCCGCAAGCTGGTTGGCATTCTATATTTATAAAAATTGTAGGAATGCCATTAGTGCTGTTAGAAAAGTGTTACTTGGTTCTCCAGTATGGAAAAAGTCCACAGTCTTAGTAATTATTGTATGTATTCAGTTAGTCACCTGATTTGACCATTTATCTAAGAGGAAAAAGTGATTTCTATCATTAGTAGTAAATGTTGTTGGGCCATGTAGTCATCAAATCTTTTTCCATTAATGCATGTACATTAATTTTTCAAGTGCATGGAACAGTTATTTTTAAAACAGTCTTTGCTGAGCAACTGTGTATTGACAAGCTATGATGTTAACTCAAGTGCAAATTACAAGTACAGTATTTCTTCTTTGTGAGCTTGCTTTGAAAAATCTTGCTCTCAAAAATAATATTTGTTTGATTGTTTACTACAATCTGATGAGAAAAAGTTTCTGCCCAAAGTATATCACTGTAGTTGGGACAGAAGGTAAAATGCAAATATTAGCAAAAGCATTGCTTAAATTGGCTTATTGTAGATGGTATTCTCCCTCAAAACACATTTCAGCCACCAATTCCAATCACATTGTTTTTGTTATTTTAGTGGGGAGTTTTGGGGGTTTTTTGGTGGTTCTGGTTTTTGGTTGGTGTTTTTTGGTTTTGTTTTCTTGAATGCTATTTTATGAGCTATCTACAGCTATACTCTGGGCTAGAAATGGGGAAAGAGAGGACAGACACAAAAACATGCCTACATAAAGGAATTACTTCACGGAAATATCTTCTAAGAACAGAAATTGCTATTGCTCTTACTAGGTCCCGCATTTGGAGATATTACTCTGGGAAATAAAGCTTGAAGTGAAGATTGTTTTGCTGGTTATTGGCACTACATTTCTTGAAGCTTGCTGTGGCAGTTAGAAAATGTTAATTGCATGAAACAAGAATAAAATCTTTATTCTCGTAAGGTCTCTGGAAAAGTTGAAGTGTGAAGGATCCTTTTGTCCACCAGAATTTGTAGGCCATATTATTCAGAGCTCTGTTTGTAATGCCTGGATGTCTGTCCCCAAGGGCACACTGAAGGAAATTCAATGCTTCTGATGCAGAGCTCTATTGCAGCTAGGTAAGCCTCTCTCCCTAAGGGCTTTACAAGTACCCTAGACTCCAGCTACATAGACACAATTTTGGACTGTAAGATCTGCCCTCACCCTTGTCCTATTGCAATGGCAAGGCACTGAATTTCCACTGGTGCTTTTCTTTCTTTATAGGGTAAACAATGATCTTTGACTTGCAAAGCCCATTTTAATTAGATAGTTTTTTTCCACTGGGAGCCATAGGATCAAAGTATTATAAAGTATTAATAATTTTCAGCTCTCCAAAGTTCTGTAGGAATTGCATTTAGATTTGTTTGTAAGGAAGAAATGGCAAAAGGAGTATTTCTTTCTAATTAAAGGAAGAGTTAATTGGGGGTCTCTCCCCACACCATTTTGTGGCTGTTGTGATTGCTGATGTCCCTGCTGATGGAGTGTGGTTTCAGCGCCGTGAACAGCATCAGGAGAGATGGTGTGTCATATGCACTCCTTGACTATGACTACAACATCATTCATGACTTCAGCCAACCCAACAGCAATCCACTGTCCTTGCATCCTCCAAACTGCCAGTGTGGATAGAACAAGGAGATCTCAAGAGCATTCTCAAGGGAGTATACACATGCAAGAGTAACAAGAATAAGGAAACAGATTTCTTGCTGCTTCAGCCCAAAAACTTAATGAAATAATTGCTTGATAGAACTAAACCTTTATTTTTATAAGCACATCAGAACCATGGCTATGTTATTTTTCTGAATATAAAACAAGAAACTTAGTTGACCTATGTTTCCAGAGTATGTTAGTTTGTAATTAAAATATGTGTTGAAACATGAACTATTGAGCGAGAAATAGTTTTCTTATGCTGTACATCAAAGCAATTTTGTTGAAGCCAGGGATTAAAAATGTGAGACTGGCTTAAAAAATACTGGTTTCGAAGAATCCTATGTGACACATTTTGATAATTGTCCTTTGAGATTTTTAAAGCAAAATTTTCAATCTTTGCTATGCAACTAAATTTCTAAGTTAAAGAATTCTAAGATCTATACAATCATGGGAAACATAGGTCAGCAATTTTGGGATGTCATGACGCTCTCACTTTTAATAGTCATTGGAAGAAAGTCATAGCTTGAAAAGTTCTTCAAGTAAGAGATTATTTATAATAACACTACTTAGTGGGAGAAAAGTAAGTAAATACTGATGGTTGCCTCAAGTTATAACAGAGCAGAAGAGAGTAACTTCATTGTTTGAGTTCTCCCTGTGAAGGAGAACTCCTTTCCATCTCCATAACAATGGAGTGGTGTGCTTAACCAAAGACACCAAAGACACCAAAGAGCTGTTCTGTTGGCAGAGAGAGAGGGATGGAGGAGTGGTCTGGTGAAACCATATAATACCTTAGCTTGAAGTTACTTCAAAGTGGCAGATATTGCCAATTGTATTAGAAAATTTCAAATGAGAAGGTTGCTATAGTCTTTTGGTTGACTGGCTAGTCTTTGTTTCATCCCAGAATATTAACCTTTAAAGCATTAACCTTTTTAAAATAATTTTTAATTTGAGCAAATATTGCTGTCTCTTCCTCATAAGCATTGAGTCATGCAGGAATTTGAGGCAAGTAGAGATAAATTTGGATTTGAGCATGATAATTTTCTAACTCTTGTTAATGTGGATACCCTCAGTTTCCAGCGCGCCAGCTGGAGATAAGCAAGAGGAGCCAGGACTAGCTTATAAGTTCTTGTGCTAAAAAGATGATATGCCAAGCAGGAAGTTCAGTGAGAATCTTTGTAAGCAGGTACTCTCCAGCATAATATATGAATAGTTCTACCACTCCAGGGCCATGTGCAAAATACTAATAAGTACTCATGTCATACTAAGTAGTATGACACATTCTTACTTGAAAGTACTTTAAATTTCTTTACAGGGTGGTGTTTTTATTTTTTTTGGATTCACTCTTTAAAAAAAAATACTGTCAGACTTAAAATTTAATGCTTTTTATTGTGCAAAAGTACTTTTGTGGCTTTATTCTAACTAGTTCAAGACACAAAAATGGATTTGTTAGACCTGAGAGATTTCAATTAACTGAAGTGAATACCAGTCCTCTGAAATAAAGTTTCCTGATTAGTTTCTCACCAGTTAGCCTCGGCAGGTCTTAATAAAGATTTTTCTGGAAAGAGAACAGATAAAAGATTGGAGGAGAGAGAGAGGGATGGAATTATGAATGTAAAGTGAATGGTTGGATTAACATTTTCATAGGAGAACAGAAAGAGAAGGAAGAAGATCATATATTTTACTTTTTTGTTTCTCCTCATTCTTTTGCATTCAGACATAATGAATCCATTCTGCCTTTGACCTGGCAGTGCTGTATCAGTGTAGAATTTAGCTGCAAAAACTCTGTATGTATGTGTGTATACTTTAATGTAGAATCCTTCTAATCTTCAGGTTTCGTTTTTTGGGGTTTTTTAAAGAAATAGTGAATTAGAGCTAAGAGCTCTGATTTAAAAATTTGAAAACATTGTTCCAACAAAAAGTATTGCAGTGTTTATTAATATATCATGTAATGGAAACAAAACCAAATTGTGTCATTGGTTCACAGACTGTTTTAGGTATTGCCCCTTGGAGATGGTTTAGTTCAATCCCTGTTCAAGTACGGTCAGCCTCGTGCAGATAGCTCAAGACTGTCAAGCTGGTTTTTGAACATCCCCAAGGATGGACACTTCAAGACCTGTGGAAAATCTACACTGTTGTTTGTAGTTAAAAAGTTGGGGTTTAATAATTTGAATGGAATCTCTTCTATTTTTATGTGTGCCCACTGCTTCTTTTTCTGTCCTTGAATACCACTGAGAGGAGTCTAGGCTTATCTTTACTATCTCAGGTATTTATGCACATTATTGAGATCTCCACTTTGCATGGGAAAAAATTTTTTAAGTTTGTTCTATGATATTCCCTCTCTAGAAAATATATAATTTTGAAAATAAATACCTGATTTAATAGACTGCATCTAGGAGGAGAAAATAAAATGTAATTTAAGAAAATAGTAATTTAAATGAGCATTCTCCATGCATGTTTGAATATTCTGAGATGTACTAAGACTTAAAAAATATAAAAGGGATGCTATATTATCTTTTGGGTCTGGGACAAGGGTTCTTCCTTCTTGCCACTTTCAGAGCTGGTATTTAGGCCATCTGGATGGTGAGGGAAATTAACTCCTACTTTAAAATTTCTTTGTGGATAATACTTCAGGAGATGATGGTTGTTGGATAATCAGAGATAAAATTAAGAGAGAATATGTTTTTTATCATCCTGTAGTGCTAGTTACAAAGTTAATCATAGATGCTTACAAACTATTGTGATAAATATGATTTTAACATTCAGATAGGATGAGAAGAAAGAGCTTGAAATTCTCACAGATTCATTGAGATTGGTGCATAGCTTAAGAAAAAGTACCCGATTTGTTGAAAAATTTGGGCTGAGCCTTTCCAAAGAAATGGACAAAGTACAATTCTTTACCTCTATGCAGTTTTCAATTGTGAGTCTGTGCTCTTCACTATAGAATGCCAGGCTATTACGGTGGAAGTCAGGAACATAAATTTAAGTGTTGACCAAACTGCTTTTATATTTGTTATTTCTAAATAATATGGGATGTTGAGGGGTTTCTCATGTTGCTACTGAGAAAAATCTCCAATATTTCAGCTCAGTATTCCTGTTCTCCACTAAATGAGGCCACGGCCAAGTAAACAAATGTTTCTGCTGTCTTTGTGCTGTCGTAAACACTAAAATGGCCTCTGCTGGCTATGGAGGACTCAGAGTTATTTAATCATCTCTGGAGTACAAAGGGTATGGTTGGCTTGAGTCTGCCTTGTAGTTTTGAATTTATAATAAGCACTGCTGAGACTCTGGACTCACAAGACTTTGTTCAGCTTTCTGTGTATGATATGCAGGAATTTCTTTTTCCCAGGGAGTGCAGCCAGCCTGTTACAGAAAGCTTGGGGGCAAACGTTACAAAACAAAATATGAGTGTAACTATTCCAGGTATAGCACTTTGGTTGACAAATATGGCTTGAAATAGTGCAGTGATAACAATATAAAGAGTCCAAGAATGATACAAAGCAAAAATTTCTACATTACAAAATGTAGAAAATTTCTACAATGGCTGACACAGATTTTTGTGCTGTCGTGGCTTTCTACCCTGGTACTTTCTGTAGCACAAACTAAGAGCATGGACATGAATTAACTTCAGTATTTCAGAAGTTGCAGTCTGTAGGCATGCATGGAAGCTTTTAGAGTCATAAGTGAGCAGAGAAAGTTCACAATGAATAAAATATTTGTGTTGTCTAGTATTACATAGCAAATTTGAGCACTAGTATTGCATGTTAGGGAGACAACTTAATGGCAAATCCTCATCATTTTCATGCATTTCCACCAAAGGTCTGTATTTCAAAGTTCAAGAGGCCTCTTCTGTCTCATAATTGCATCTTATCTTAGAGTAAAATACAAGGCTAAAAAATGCACTGCCTCATGTTGCTGACCTGTGTTATTCTTCTGTCTCTCTAAGCTTGTACCTTACCTACCTTCATGGAACTTTTTTCATTTCCCTTAAAAATTAACCAATTTGCTAAGAACTTTCCTACTATGACAGCTCTTTAAGCAGAAAAAAAAAATTGATTGCAAATTCTTCTGTCAAGTACATATTTTTAATGTTTTTATGGTGGCTTGGAAGTAATCTTCCAAATGTCACTTAATCCCAGCTTTTCAGGAGAGTTGAACAGAATCAAAGCAGTGGCTGCTCTCACAACTATAGTTGGGTTGCTAAATATCAGTGTGAGAACTACGGAGATAGCAATTTTTGTTTTCTTCATTCAGATCACCCTTCTCATTTGTTCAAGGCTACCCCTTTCCTAACTAAGTTCCTCCAAGTTGAAGGACATGTTGCCGTCTTCTTACAAAAAAGTCTTCTGTTCAGCCTTGATGGTGTTTTCTGATTGAATGTAGGTAGTTGTTTTTAGAAGAGCCAGTGCACAAGCTGGTCACAGCCAGACTCTCCTAGCCAGTGTTGACTGGCCCTAGTTATCTGAAACATGAGAAACAGGCAGCAAAGATGTATCTGTCCTTCCCTATTTCATTTCATACAGAGCTGTTCTTCAAACATTTAGATGTCTGTTAATCTTCTATGTCAGTTATTTTGCTGAGAACTCCATGTTATCTCAAGTCCAGTAGGTGTTAATATGCAAATTGGCTGTTTAAGGAAACAGATTTCTTGTCAGTAAGTAATGTGTTTAGGACTCTGGACTGTGTTTTTAAAAGACAAAGGAGGGCTATTAGGCTCAGTTTGTGCCTTGGCCACTTGGGTGAGCAGGTAATGATGTACACCAGATTGGCCCTTCATATTTCTGATGCATTAGGAAAATTAATGGAAAATCTTCATGTTCAGTTTTCTTAGAGGAAGCAAGCAATTGGCCAAAGATCAAGGTAGTATGCAGGTATTCTAGTTTTTTGGTGGTGAAAGTTACTATTTGGTGTTTGAATTCTGAGGAAAATACTGCACGGTCCTCTGCATCAGACAGTTGCTTATTTCAGGTTCTGCCAGATTCAATGTAAAAATTAGCTGAGCGTACAGCTTTGCTCTTTGTGTTGAATGGGGCTTAGTTGTACCTCTACAAAGTGTTCTGGCACAAACCTGAGTATTAAATATTGTAGTACTGTGCATAGGGGCTTCTTTTCTGATTCTGTCATCCCCATTTAACCACATCCAAAGGGATTAACCCTTGAGGAACATAATTGCTATAATCCTTACTGTGGAGGTGGTAATGGCTTCTTTTCAGGGGAGTCCTAAAGAATACTTGTGTTCATGTTTACAAAGTGGCACCACTGAGTGCTAAAGTTCCTTCAAGATTTGCCTTCAAGATGGGACTAGAATGTCTGTTTTGGCTGAATATGTTAGAAGCAGCTTTTTATACATGCCTAGGACTTAGGATGAGAAAAAGACCTTAGTTGCTGAGAAGACATGATTGCTTCAGCGTTGTAGTGTGCCATTCTTTCATAGAGAAGTTTTTTAACTGTGTAGAAAAGCTAGTGAATTCCTCTAGATCTCAAAAGTACAAAAGAAGCCAGTCATCTTTCCTGGCTTAGCATACACACTGCATGAAGAATCAGCAATAGTTTTTAAACCACAGATGAAAACTGCAAGCTCGACCAAAAAAAATTTGCAAGTAAATTGTTAATATTCCCAAGCAGTGATGTATTACTGCACCCAGTGGTGTCAGATTAAGTACCAAATCTGCAACAGGATGTATGACTTTAGTACACCCACAGTACTCCTCATCCCACTCAACCAATAAACATAAATCTGATAATTACAGTTCATATATGTCTTTGAAAGACGAAGATTCTCTAAATTTCAAAATTTTCTAAGTGAAAGGATGTGCCATGTCAAGAGAAGTGTGACCAGCAGGTCAAGAGAGGTGATTTTACCCCTCTACTCAGCTCTGGTGAGAACCCACCTGGAGTATTGTGTCCAGTTCTGGAGCCCATAACATAAGAAGGACACTGAGCTGTTGGAGCATGTCCAGAGGAGGGCCACGAAGATGATGAGAGGGCTGCAGCACCTCCCTTCTGAGGACAGGCTGAAGGAGGTGGGGCTGTTGATCCTGGAGAAGAGAAGGCTTGGTGGGGGCCTCATAGTAGCTTATCAATACCTGCAGGGGGCCTACAGAAAGGCTGGGGTAGGACTTTTTAGTAGGATATATGATGGCAAGACTAGGAATAATTGATGCAGATTGGAAGAGAGGAGTTCAGGCTGGAGACGAGAAGAAAGTTCCTCACTGTGAGGTTGCTGACACACTGGAACAAGTTGCCCAGAGAGGTCAGGCTGGATGAGGCAGTGAGTGATCTGGTCTAGTGGGAGGTGTCCTTGCCCATGGCAGAGGGGTTGGAACTCGATGATCTTTAAGGTCCCTTCCAACCCAAACTATTCTATGATTCAGTGATTCTATGGTATCTGTTAAACCTATGTATGCTGAAAGATCAAGGTTCACACAATCTCTGTAAATGCAAACAGATTTTCACTAGAAGTCATTAGGAGACAGTAAAATAACAACTCAGGAAAATCAAGTTTTGAGACTGTCCTGATCAGCAATATAAAAATGCAGCTTTTAGCCATGCCCAAAGAATGACTGATGAGAATCTGAACAGCAGGCCCAAAAAGCAAGTCAGTGACACTGGAATTTGGTATCCAAATTGTGCATGAATTCCTGTTAGACTTGAGCTACAGGGAAGCTCTCAAATTGAACTTTTGAACAAGTGACTGCTGTCTACACTGCTACATGTATTCTAAGCAAGCTTTTGAAGGTGAGATTGGTCCACGGATTTTACTGCTCTTGGCCTGATCTCCTATATAAACAAAAAAAAAAAAGTTATTCTTACAAGTGATTTTTACAATACTTGGAAGTTAGATGAGAAACAGCCAATGAGGAAAAAAAGGTTGCAATATTGTGGTTATTCCAATGCTTTGCGTATTTCCCTGGCAATGCCAGTCAGTTTGTCATTATTCAAAGTGTATTAATCAACTGAGCTTATTTCTATTTTGGATACACTGGAATGCCCTAAACAAGACATTTCCAAGGAATGAACTGTGTTGTTTAATAACCATGCAAGAATGTAGATGCAGTCTTTGGTAGATGCAGTCTTTGGTAGATGCAGTAGACCGTCCCAGTGTTGCAGTGCATTGTCACTGTGTGTGTAATACCTGCACTGTGTAGTAAATAGTCCAAATATCTCAATAGTTTGTTTCTTTAAAGTTAATCCCTTTTAAATTTGTAAAAACACATCAAAAACCTTGTTTGTAATGATGTGGAAAGGCAACCGAACTAACAATTATAAAAGGCATTTTTACTAACAAAGTTGGAAAATCTGTATCTCTGCTTCTATGTTGGGCAGTCACTCCTGCCTTTTTCTCATTCATGCAGAGTGCTTACATTTCTAGGGGTTTTCCAGCTTTATAAGGTTGAGCCATTCAAGCTTTCAAATACCAGAAGCCAGAGCTCGATTTTCCACATACCGATGAACTTAATTCAAAGAATGAGCTTATTGGATGTAGGCAAATAAAAGGCAGAAAAAACAATCACCTTTTTTTGTCAACTATTAGCTATCACATTAAAGTGTTTGATCAACACAGAGGTGAAAATACTTCTAGTGTTAATTGGACAGATGAGAGATCTCTCTATGCTTTTCACAAACACTGATGAAACTAGAAGATATACAGTATGTCCTTCAAATAAAAAAATGATGCTCATAATTATGTTTGTAATCAGGCAATGTAAACTAAGAAGAGCCAGATTGGTTGTTTTTACAGTTGCAGACTCTGTATTGCTTTAAGAACAAACAGGCTTTATAACAAACCATTATAGATAGTGTGATGTTTTCCATAGGCATATGACCCCTCTTTTGTGAGCAATGCCATAGATGCAATCTATGACATATCCTCTATGTATTCAACATCCAGTATATTTTACTGTTTTTATGGAACAGCTATTCTTTTGTTTCAGAATAGGTGGCTCCAGTTTTTATCAGATTCTGCCTTTTCTCAGTTGCATCAGCATTGTTGGTTTTCAGCTCATGTGAAGTCTGCATAATAAGCTTACACAACCTTTCTGATTTTCACCATTTCCAACCATATTCTGCAATACCAGTTCATGCTTATAGATGGCATATGAAAACCCAAGTAACTGTAATGTGGTGACGTAGTTTGGTAAAAGATGAAGTTTCTCTCTCTGGAAGTTATTTAAGGATGTTTTAAGTGAAGAAAAAAAACTCAAACAAAATACTGATTGGTTACAAGCTCTCTGAGACAGCTGACAGGCAAAAGTAGTGTGCCAGAGTAGAAGTGATGTATTTTGAACAGTGATGACATGTTGAGTTAGAACATAAGGCAAACAGAATAATAACAGATTGAATGAGTGAGTGGAAATGTGAAATTTGTAAGAGAAGATGAGTGTTGCAAACTGGCCTTGATCATGGCACATGATTGCTATCTCTGCAGGCCTGGTGCCACAATCTTCAAGTAGAAAAAAAATATGCACAAAATCTAACCAGCTTTTCCTTTTTTCAGCTATGTAGTACTGCAGTAGCATCACTAACAAGCACCAAAATGTTTGCAGGAAGCATAGAGGAGCAGGGGAGGGAAGGACTCCTTAACTGGAAACTGGAAAAAAATCCTAAATTGATCCAAAGACAATAAGATTTGCTATTTGCTTGTAAGCATGCCCATCTGGGTCAAAGTCATACAATACATCAGTGCTTTATATTGCAATGAAATACAGCTTCCCACTGGAATAGATTATTTCCTCTGTATCTAACAGTTTGCATGAAATCACTTATTTGAGCTGCAGTTCAAGTGAATAATCTTAGAATCACCTAGGTCATTGAGTTCAAGCATTGCACAGTGTTTTGGGGGTAGTAGGTCTTACAGCCATATATGAAGTCTTCGTAAAGCGGAGAGCAGCCCAAACCACCAAGGCCAGAATCGAATTCAAACCAAAGAAAAGGTCAGACTACCAGAAGAAATCATTTGGAATCTTGTTTACCAGTGGAAAATTGAGGCACAGACAGATAGACATTCTTTGCCCTCTTAGCAGGCAAGTCACAGTATCAAGGGTTCCAGTTTGGTATTCTGCGTTTAGAGGGAAGGAGTCCATGCTGAAATGATACAGCTGTAGGTCAGGTTCCAAACAAACCAGCAGAGAAACAGTGGTGTAAAACAAATGAAGACTAGCTACGGAAGCAAAGTAAATGAGTAGCCAAAATGCAATTTTGTGTGGGATATCCAGATACTGTGGAGAGCAGCTGGGGAAAGGTTCCTGCTCAACTACCACTACAAATGCTGTTTCCAGCGTGCTTAAGATGCAAAAGTGTGTTGTAATATGTGCTATGTGCTTCAGAAGAGTTTCTTGTTTAGAATTTTTTGCAAAATAACTTTAATTGTGCCTTACTGAAAACTATACTTACTGAAAGTTT
This sequence comes from Turnix velox, assembly GCA_013400935.1. Classification (NCBI taxonomy): domain Eukaryota; kingdom Metazoa; phylum Chordata; class Aves; order Charadriiformes; family Turnicidae; genus Turnix; species Turnix velox. The sequence continues at coordinate 224,728 of VZTY01021159.1, read as the reverse complement.
ACTATAAACTGAGGTATATTTCTTATTACCACTTTTCTGTTTTCATAACTCCAGGATATAAATGCAGTGAAATATTTGTTAGGAGATGTTGAATATTGTAAGAATGTCTTGGTTCTGCTTTCGAAAACCGTCAATTAACAAGCATTCCAATTAAGAAACAGGGAGAAGAAAAAATGCAATTAAAATTGAGGCTCTTCATAAACTGTCCGTTTTTGCTTTTTAAATAACACATATGGTTCTGTAATATAGCAGAACAACATAAATGAAGCTCTAAAAATACAACTTGCCAGAAACAGATTCTAAAACCTACCTAGAAAATTATAAACATGTAATTAAAGTAAGACACTGATAAAATAACTAAAGAACTATTATGAGATTAATAATGCAATAAGTAGATCCATAATTTAGTCAAAAAAATCTGTAGTGTTCTCCCTGTTAAGCGGAACCTGACTTTTTACTAATTCAGTTGGCTAAGCAACTGTACTGTTCTCCACTGTGATCTGGTGCCACATTCTGCAAAGAGAGATTGGGTATAACTTGGCCAAACCAAGAAGAGAACTTGGCAAATTTATTGAGAAAGAACACTTTTTCACAGAGAGCATTTTAAAACTTTTATGGGATTTTTGAACAGGACAAACTGACCTAGATCTAATTAGCAGAAGCTGAAGGGGAAATATTCACAAATTTTTAATTTTTTATTAACTGGAAAATACAGAAGACCAAAAATGTTCCAATGAGCTCTTCACCAGTACCAGAATTCCTAGCAAGCAATACTCCTGAAGAAAGCATCTCCACAAAAGGAGTCTCAGTTTGTAGGCTCTTTGAATGAGATGAGGGGCCTGGAACTCAGCACACCTCTTTAATGTGCTAATTGGTGCTTCTTGTTTATTTTTTGATCTGTTTCCCTCAGGCTCTTTCCTTGTAGAGGCCCCATTTTCAATAAAAAGCATTATACTAGGAAGGCACTATGGGTTATCCTCCCTCAGTTAATAGAGCACCCTGCATAACTCCTCAAACCAGGACACTACTGCCTGTATTGCAAGTTTATTGTCTTTCAGATTTTAACAGGACAGCAAAAATTAACTTCCACTGCAAAGGGGTGATTTCTCCCGAGTACATAAAATTAGTAATTATACTGGTGAAGAGCTTTCTAACTCACTCTCTCCATTAAAGAGTGAAATTAACTCTTCCATGCTAAGCTAAAAATCCTTTGAAAAAGTCTGGGGCTGTCTCAATATAGATCGGAATTTAATCTTTCCTTTATGAATTGAAATTTTTACCACACAAGAGCTCCTTCTGACCAGGTCCATTCTGACTCAGTTACTTTGTTTGTGGGTTGTTGCTTTTTTTTTTTCCCAGCTGTTCACTCTCTATGCACATTAATTTATGTTGAGCTTTGTCAGCTTCTCCTTAGATGGTAAATTTTCAGATCATTGATACCTATGGCTATGGCTCTCCCCAGCTTGGTTTTAATTATTTTTATATATGCATACATGCATATGAAAGTCTTGCAGCATTTACAAAGAAGTTATTTGGATTGGTAGAAGTGCCATAAAGAAGGTGAACTCTAAACTTGATTTGGAAGCAGAAATGTCATTCCTCGCATGGTCAGAATGCTTTTTAAAGTGTAAATCTACATGAAAATAAAGCAACTCTGTACTCACAGAAGAGAGAAATAAAGGAGAGGGATGCAATGAGATTATCTAGATTTATGAAAAAAAGAGAAAAGAAATATCACTGGTTAATAACACATAAAAGACTAAGGATGTGGATGAGTTGGTAAGATTCTATGTCCATATGCTGTTGTCAGACTTAAGTCGTCTGATCATTCCTTAACTAATACCTGAATATAAAGTAAGAAGCTCAGTTTAAATCTCCCTGTGTTGATTCTTATCTAAACATTTTACATTGCAGATCCTTCTCGACACCTATGAAGGACCAATAACCTTTCCGGTAAAGTCCAAAAAAAAAAAAGTTTGCTGTGGAAGAGCAGAGATTAGCAATCCAAACTGTGCTGCTGATGGTGGTGACATCTTTTATAGATTTCCATTCAGTGTCTGCTAATACTTGACATTATTCCTTAGACTGAAACTCACTTTACTCTAAATTGTCCCCCATGGAGAACAGCACTGCCTGATATAATCAAAATTAGATTGGCTAGATGATCTTAATTCAAGAAAATACTGAATTCATCTGTGGTTCATATATAATGCACTAAAAGAAAAATTCCCCAGCTAGACAAGTAAATTATTAACTCATAAGGCTATGTGTTGTAATTTGTGTATAGTAATAATTTATCTTTAAGTAGGATGGAAAATGTGTATGGAGGATATGAACTGAGACAGAAATAAGTGTTTATTCTCAAACAAAGGGCCAAATTGTGACACTTGGCTTAACAAGAGAGCTCAGAATTTTGCCTACCTGAAGGCATGGACACAGTGAGGCTGGTACTACCAAGGCGGCAGCAGCTACGGTGAGGTCAATACTTAGGATAAGATAAATCCAGATGTCTTGCTCCCTGCAGATACAGACAAAAATGGAGACAAGGTGATGGGCAATTTAAAGTTACCTTTCTTTAATAGATATTTTTAATTGAGTTGCCAGGAATACCAACAACTGCATTTTCACTTCATAGAGCTCCCAATTCTGACACAAAGATGTTTCATTAGTTTGTCTGTCCATATGACTGGTGTGGATATACTCAGCAGCTTTTAAGTAGGACCCAGTTTTGGTTTTTTCCTATCTCTAATCCAGTGTGCCTCTTGGGAAGCCTAAACATTTTTGACTGAATAATCCCTATTTTACCCCTAAGCCCCAAAACAAGTCAGTTAAAGCTGTAACCAATAATTATACTCTATCTTTAGGATTATAAATGTATACCTAATGCATACTGCAAGCATGTCCAAGCAGTTACTGTGCTGTAATAAGCTTGATATCTCTGGTCTTTGCACTCTCTAAAATGCTTTTGCTCTTGTGAAGTGGATGTTACTTATTTGGAGCATTTTACCTGCCTAAAGCAGGCAACAAATCCTTTCTTTAATATAGAAGTCATGATGAGTTGGTGTTGATGTTCCTTTCCCTCATGGCCCTGCTGAACACTCTGCTCTAGTGGATCAGGACTGTTTTGATTTCCCTTTCTGCTTACTGAGCTAATTAAAGTACCAGATCTTCCCAGCTGTCTTCTTTGAATTCATCCTTATCACCATAAACCAAATAAAATAATGCAACGAGTTGCTACTCATTAAATATCAACTCTGCTTTTCATATAATTATAAACCTTTTAAAATCCACAAAATAAAAGAAAAACTTGATGGTTCTTTGCTTTTTCTTCCTTAGCTAATCATAACTGTTTTCTTATAATGCCTACATTTCAATTGACAATTTCATCTGGTTTTTTTTCCTCTGATATGTTCTTGTATTTTTGTAGCTTTCCATTCCATCCTTGCTTTTGTCCCTCTTAAGTTTTCTGAAAAGTGAGCATCAAAATACTCAGGGCTTTCATTTAGTATAGTTGTGCACCCTACAAAATACAGGCTTCTCCAGAGTTTTTCTGTCAAATTAGTGGATTGAGGAAAAGGCAATATGAATTATAATTCAAGAAAGCATTTGCATTTAAATGCTGGCTTAATCTTGTTTCCCACTGGTACATTTATTCATGTACTTTCATATGATAATGATCTAAGACTGTGGCTGTGTGTAACATTACTTAGGAAATTAAAGAGATGGAGTTTTCTTACTGGAGAGAGAGAAGATCACCAAAATGGAAACAATAAACTTACTTTTATCAGGGATTTTTTTGTAAACAGACTAATATATATGTCACTTAAAGGCCATGTGAATCCTAATATAACTGATTAGGGAGGCATAGCTGTGCTTTGTTGGTCTGTTATAAAACAGTGGGAATTCAGTGCTACTCTAAGTTTAAAAAAAATAGCATTCACACATTTTACTGCGTTTTCTTCCTATACTGCACTTTGGTATTCATCTCAGGGAAAAATATTTCTACACACTTTTGGAGCAAGTTTAATCATTTATTTACTATAAGACTTCCACTTTTAATTAGCTCTTTCCTGTTTTTCTTTTCTTTCTCTTGCCCCCAAGAGAAAATTTCTGTGCTCTCTCCTGTGCTGAACTTCCAGACCTAGTTTAAAAGGGCTTCCTTACTTCTTCAGCAGCTGAAAGATTTTTTTTTTCCAGTAAAAACAGTTAGTACCTTTCTGATTCCTTGTTCCAGTTTTTGATCATTCACTGTTTTTCAGTTCTAAAATAGTATCTGGCCAAAATTGGACAACAAACCTAAAAAAGTTTCTATTAGCTAATCCCCAGTGTTTATCTTCAGATCTGAACTCATAGAATGATAGAATCATAGGGTTGGAAGGTACTTTCAAAGGCTATGTAGTCCAATCCCTGCAGTGAGCAGGGACATCCTGCACTAGATCAGGCTGCTCAGAGCCCCGGCAAGCCTGGCCTTGAATGTCTCCAGGGAGGCGGTCCCCCTTCCCCCCCCTGAGAAGCCTGCTCCAGCACCTCACCACCCTCACGAGGAAGAACTTCTTCCTAAAGTCTAATCTAACCCAGTCCTGCTCTAGTTTCAAACCTTTGGCCCTCATCCTGTAACTACATTTGCTGGCAAACAGCCCCTTCCCAGTTTTCCTGTAGCCCCTTCAGGCACCAGAAGGCCACTGTGAGATCTCCCCACAGCCTTCTCTTTTCCAGGCTGAACATCCCCAGCTCTCTAACCCTGTGCTCATAGCAAAGGTGCTCCAGATCTCACATCATCCTCATGGCCTCCTCTAGATCCTCTCCAACAGTTCTATGCCTTTCTTGTGCTGAGGGCTCCAGAGCTGGATGCAGTAACTCCATGTAAGTTTGCACAAGGGCAGAGTAAAGGGGCAGAATCACCTCACTCCATCTGCTGGACTTTTCTTTGCTGATGCAGCCCGGGCTACAGTTGGCCTTCTGGACTTTGATACACACCATTAATTCTAATGGTTTTACAGCCTGAGGAAAAAGACTTATTGTACCTTTTCATGACAAAAGTAGTAAGCAGGGTTTGTTTTACTTACCTCTGCTTTATCCCTTGCTGCAGCTAGCAGCGGGTAATAATCATATACAGGGTTATTCCACAATATTTTGTAACAATTCCTCAAGGCAGATGCCTTAATGTGTGCCCTAATTGTCCTTACAAGAAGAATCATTTCCTGAATGGACTGCTGTAGCTTGAGGATGAAGTTCATCACTATGTGCTCAGGCTGGGCAGGTGTTTCTGGAATGGCAGACAGACTGGTGGGATGGGAACTGCACTTGCAAATAGCCAGGCTGCCTGCCTTCTTCAGCATAAATACCTGCTTTGTGTCCTTAATGAAGGCAATTTTTCAGAGATATTTGGCATGCAGTTTCCTCTTTATAGATATAATTGCATCTTCATGATAAGGTAAAAATGTTGCCATTTTGACACTCTTTGTGTGTGTACACAACTAGCTTCCAACATCTTTAGTCTACCACAATGCTAAATACAAGATAAAATTAGGTGCTGTGCCTTTTTCCCCTCTGCTATTAAATGCTCAATGGAAAAGCTGAAGTTGAGTCATAGAGGACATGGAATATGTTGTAAAGAAGCAGTTCTCAAACCTTCTTGCTTTGTTCTGAATTCTTAAAACTGGTCTTTCACTTCCTTCCACTTATATATTTAGCAACTTGTGTTTCTGTGCTTTCTACCAAAGTAAATACAGGAGGAAGCCTAAACAGTTCAATTTGTAACATTCTTTTTAACCATTCTGGGTACAAAGACCACATATCAAAGGGAAACACAGAATCACTGAATCACAGGGATTGGAAGGGACCTCAAGAAATCATCTAGTCCAATCCCCCTGCCAGAACAGGAACACCTAGACCAGGTCACACAGAAATGCATCCAAATGGGTTTTGAATGTCTCCAGAGAAGACACAACCCCTCTGGGCAGCCTGTTCCAGTGTTTTGTCACTCTCAACATGAAAAACATTCTTGGATTCCTGTGGAACCTCCTCTGTTCCCATTGCCCCAAGACCTGTCACTGAGGTCACTGAGAAGAGCCTGGCTCTGTCCCCCCGACACTCACCCTTTACCTATTTGTAGACATTAATGTCATCCCTTAGTCTCTTCCAAGCTAAAAAGACCCAGTGCTCTCAGCCTTTCTTCATAAGGGATATGTTCCAATCCCTTCATCATCTTCGTGGCTCTGTGCTGGACTCTCTCATGCAGTTCCCTGTCCTTCTTGGACTGAGGGCCCCAAAACTGGACACAATACTCTGCACCAGGGCAGAGTAAGAAGGGAGAAGAACCTCTCTTGACCTACATACTACAACCCTCGTAATGCATCCCAGGATGCTAATGGCTTTCTTGGTCACAAGGGCACATTGCTGGCTCATGGTCATCCTGTTGTCCACCAGGACCGCCAGGTCCCTTCCGCCTACCCTGCTCTTTAACAGGTGGGTCCCCAACTTACACTGATACATGGGGTTGCTCTTGCCCGTACGTAGGACCCTGTTAAATTTCATTAAATTCATTCCTGACCAACTCTCCAGCCTGTCCAGGTCTCACTGGATGGCAGCACAGTCTTCTGGTGTGTCAGGCACTCCTCCCACCTTTGTGTCACACAATGAAGCAGTCATTATTATTTATGTTCTCCATGTTGCCTAAGTTATAAGAAACAATCAAAATACTATAAATGATGCACTCTCTTACATCATGATACTGAGGTATGACAATAGTTTGCTTTTTGAAGTTATTTAATTTGAGCTCCCTGCCCATTTTTCAGTGCAACATTGGTGATGGGACATCAAATTTTCCTTTGCTCTCTCTTGACAAAATTCAAATTATGAGAAAAACTATTTAAGGGGGCACCTGGGGAAATCAAAGCTTGGTACTAGCAGAAGTGTGTTGCTTTTTGTCAGTTGAGATCCTGAGTGAGGTTCAGTTTAAAGTCTAGATTACTTAGTTTCAGTAGAAAGTAGGGCAGAAAAAGCCAGTCTTGAAGACAAATGTGGAGCTTAGAGGTTCAGTCAGATACAAAGCTTAACTACAAAAAGTTGGTAAGGTATGCTTTGATGGATTTGAATTTGTGTTCATCATTGCACGAAAGTTCAATCAAAAGCCTTTTTCTCCTTTGTTGTTCCAGGTGGCAAGATGTCTTCAAAACTGGACCTCTTAACCAACTCTGACTTTTCATCATCAAGTACTCATTAAATTGTGTGCACAAACCGCTTTTATTTTTTGGCATACTTATATACATATATATGATACATCCACGTCAATAGTTATATTGGGATGAACTGTTATTTTTATTTTTCAGAGGGATTTAGTATTTGGCATATTTTCCCCTATTTCTTTTGTGTCTTTAACACCATCATTGTTTCGTCACAGATATTAAGAGGTGTAGCTTTCAGCCAAGCTTTCTGGCATACTCAGTTCATTAAGATCTGCAGGCAAGTTAACAGGATAGTCTTCATGGCCACTAGTCACACACAAAGCAATCCATATGTTGAGAACTATAAACACCATGAAAAGCTTCACCTAGGAAAAGATTCAGTAGACCTGTGACAGTAAAGTCAACACCTTTGCACATGAGAGCTATCCCATTTATGCTTGGAGAAGACTGTGATTTCACTGAACAAAACTGATAATAAAAGTGAGAATGTCACTTGTCGTTTAATTATGTTTCCCACCTTTTCACCCAGAATGACTTTCAGATTGATGGGCAATTTGGTGCAACCTGCAGTTTCTGAAGGGTGCTATGAAGAAGTGTCAGTCAGATTTTTGTGAGAAATTCACTATGTGACCTAATTGTTGGTCATGCAATAGGAGGCACCTATCCATCTATGCCATTCAGTATCTACTCCAGTAAATGAAATAATTTTGCTTTCCCCTCCATCATTGATATGCCTTCAAAAATCAGAAAGTCTCTGACTTGAAAAACAACAGGTAGAAAATAAATTATATCAGTACTTGGACATCTTTATGATGAGCAGTTTCTCTGCTTCATATGACCCATATGAATTCATCATAAACAATGTTTTGATCTCTTATTTATTAATCATTTGAGGAAGAGCAACTTTGTCTCAGGAGCTGACAACATGGTGCTCTTTTGCATAACTCTTCAAATTTGTTTGCTTTGCCAATTTAACAACATCAAGCTGAAGTTATGTTTCAAAGAATTTTTTAATAATGTGAGCCAGAGCTGCATTTTACTTTTTGTTTCAATTTGATTTTCAAAGGCATTCCTCTGAGTTTGTTTTTTCATTTATTTAACATTTTAAAGACCTTTGGTCTGTATTAAGAGGTTCCTGAATCAGGATATGCTTCTTTAGATAACAGTTCATAATAAATGATGCCCTGAGGCACTGGTTTACTTTCTTCACCACTGCAAGGGAATCCAGATGATAGACAACTGGGAACACACTCTCGCAATCTTCTGCTGTCTCTCATAGCAAGTAGCTACATACAGCACCAGATCTCTTCACCTCTCTCATAAGGGCTGTGATTCTTGCAATCACCATTTTAATCAAAAACCCTTTGTGTTGTCTTTGTATTTTACTATTGGAAGTACTGCTATGAGGTGAAAATCATAAATACACATATAAATATGAAGTAACTTTCATCCAGGACATATATAAATCAATGCAGTCATTTGAATACAAGACTTGGAGATGAAAAAGGCGTTTTAAATGCATGTAAGATTCTTTACCTTGAGATGAGATTTCAGGAGCTAAGTAATTTCTTCAATTTATGAGCAATCAATATTTCAGTAAGTAAATGTCCTGGAGAAGACAGAGAATGCTCTAGTTTACTGTAGTATTTTTCATGTTCTGTGGCTTTTGAAATAAAGGTTTATGATACTAGATAGTAACTTCAATTCTAAAATTGATTTTGGACACAAGTTTTATTAAAATCATTTGAGTTTTTTTTGATCCAGTCCTGTAGTATAGGTATTGCTCTTTATTTTTTTTTATTACTGCAAGCACATCTGACACCATTTACCCACTTGAAGTCTGGTGCTGGGGGGAAAATGTACAGGGTTAAGATAACTATAGCATCTGAGAGGTGGTTCTTTATAATATTTATGTTTAATGCTATGAGAACCTAGTAATTTACTGAAGTTTTTATTTGGCTGCTGTAGTAATTTGCTATTCAAATGGAAGATTACACCTAGAGACAGATTATCTTGTCATCAAAGGATTTATTTCTCTACAGAGCACAAGCAACAGATTTCTTTGGAATGCTGGGGGACATTCAGGCACTGAGAGCTACAGGGCACTCTAAATCCAAAAGTTCTCTGTCTGACAGTCCTAGAATTCTTCTTGGCACTGTCCTTAGGGTGACAGCCTTCGTGACTGGCAGTGCTTCAGATCAACACTTAATTTCCCAAACAGTCACAGAATCATAGACTGATTTGGGTTGGAAGGGACCTTGAAGATCATCTAGTTCCAATCCCCCTGCCATAGGCAGGGATGCTTCCCACTAGAACTGGTTGCTCTGTGCCTTGTCCAGCCTGGCCTTGAACACCTCCAGAAAGGGGACATCCAAAACCTCTCTGGGCAAAATCCAGTCTAGATGATTGTGATTAACTCAGCAGGAACAGTGAGAGATATGTTGGAAAATCAGAGACTGACACATTCCAGCAACCTTGTCCCTTCACTGGCAGAAATGGGTGTTGAAGGAGCTGTCTTATTTTAACTGCAAAGTTGTTGAATCCAAGGGAGTGTTTGTTAAGATGCAGCTTTGTGGCTGACCAGGAACATCCTAGCGGGAACATGTTCTAGAGATGGACACACATCTGTTGATTTTCCAAAAGCTCATTTGAAGAATAGTGCAGAGGTGATCAAAGCAATGCAAAGGCATTTCTGGTCTTGTAGCTTTAGGTTAGGCAAAATAGATAAAGAATAAAAGATACACTTACCTGGCCTTTAAGGTGGATTACTTCCTAGGAGTTTAAAATAAGTAAATAGAACTTAAATGTAAAGACTCTTCTTTTTGGTGAGATTTTTAAGAATTGATATCAAGAAATAAGGCTTTTGTAGCTTGCTACTTCACATATTCAACAGAAACCAATGATAATAGACAAATGTTCCCCATTTAGTCAGGGAAATATTAGTGATTTTGTTAAGCCAGTTCATTTCATACTAACTTATTTCATTTTTCTCAAGTGTGGCAAAACTCTCAACTCCTCATGCTTTCTAATAATGTAGCTTCTGTAGCCTTGTTAGATGAGATTCATTTGTGTATGTTGAAATTTTCTGGAGTGAAGTTGAAGCACTCGAAATGTGCTTTCCCTGCCTTCAGGTTTTTCTGGTTATTTACCTTTTTCTTCACTTGCAAAGGCTTTTGATAATAGAGCTGGCTGAATAGTTTCTGGCACAAAAAATTTTTTAAAATTATATAAAAATGGCTTTCTGTTGAGCCCCAGATGTCTCATTCATAATGTCCCTGGTCCAAGTGCTTGCCCAGCACAGAGCAGGGTGCCAAGTAAAGTATGACTGGATTCCTGACAGGTTGTCCTCAGGGATTCGGATGCAGAGAGCTGGCAGGGCTTCAGACTTTGGTCAGTCTTCTGCTTCCTGAGCCCAAGAGCCAGTGTTTCCTGTTGCTTCTCAGTGAAATTGTCATTTTTTCTCTGGTCATGAAAGCTGACAGGAACATCAATATCACTAAGTGGTTGCAGAGCCTGGGGAATTTAGCACATGCTAGTTTTTGGTCTGATTTGCACTGTAACTTAGAAGAGTAAAACAAAATCAGACATGAATGGAAAGCCTTCTTCCTAGCCAGCTCTTCTGTAGCCCTCAGCTGAGGCTAATGAGGAAAAGAAAACCCCATCTGTGCCAGAGGTGGTTTGTACCCATTTCTATTGGATTTCTATAAGGCCAGTTCAAGTTTCATCACTATTAACACACTTATTAATGCAAGTATTTGTTACTATCTGTGACTGGTATCCACCAAGAAAACCCTCCAGAAAAATAATGACTGTAAGATTCATCTCAATCATGCTAATGCATGGAGATCGGTATGGTGAAAATTATGTGTTTCCTCTACTTGAGCTGAGTAGAAACCTTCATTTTTTTCCCACTTAAGAGTTTTTAACTGTTAGGACTCTGACATCCAGCTGAGCAACCAGTCATACAAACTAGCCTAAGTACTAGTGTTACTGGCCTTTTGCAGCTGATAAGGTGAGGATATAGAAATGCCAGCTTATGTAGAATGAGATAGGATTCCTTCCCCTAGAATGAGGAAAAGAATATATTCCTGTTTCAGCGGTGAACAACTCATGTTAATGCTGTTAATTAATGTGTGATGTACAGAAGATTTGCCCACACTGCTTTGAAAATCTCAGCTACAACATTTTAATGGGAACCATCTTCAGGAAGTGAAAACTAGAAAATGTCCTGTAAAACAGGCTCCTTAAGTGTTTATTGCCTCTCTCAGCTCTCATGCAGGATTTATAAAAAGGTCATTTGCAGAAAAATCTTACATGGTTCATTTTAGTGTTGTCTTGAAGACAGCCCTCAAAGGTTTCCATTTAGGAAAGATGGAGGATAGAATCATAGAATCATAGAATGGTTTGGGTTGGAAGAGACCTTAAAGATCATCTAGTTCCAACCCCCCTGCCATGGGCAGGGACAGATCAGATTGCTCAGAGCTCATCCAGCCTGGCCTTGGATGTCTCCAGGGATCCCATCCTCTGGGCAACCTGTTCCAGTGTCTTACCACCCTCATGGTGAACACTCAAATTCTTCCATTTTTCCCCTCAGTTTGCCTCTAGGCAGGTTCCACAC
>VZTY01021159.1:136352-210801 GCA_013400935.1 Turnix velox | reverse complement strand
CCATGCTCTTGCAAACTCACTCAGTCCTTTCAAATTCTTTATTAGAAGTCAGGATTCGGTCAACAGCTGAAAGTGTTACTCAGGTACCTCATCTCTCCTTCTCCAGAATTTGCTGACTTGTGCTCTCCATCAGCCTTTTGGATCCATGCAGTTTTCACCCTGTGGATGATGAGTATCTGTTCCTTACACGTAAAATCATGTGCATGCAGTGTGGCTGCACTGCTTGTCTCATTTCAGGTGCTGTCAGTGAGGTGCAGTGCCTTTATTTTTCATCGAAATGTTTCTCCTGTGTCTGGATCCTTCATGTATCCCTACTATCTCCAGTCCCTATGCCTGTTTGCAGAGAATTGATAAAAACTGATTTTTGTCCTGTGAGTAAACTAATCAGATGAAAAAATTACTCCTACTGGATGTATGAGGGATTTTTGTGGAAAGCAGTGGAGGACAAATGAGAAGCATTTTTCCTAAGTCTTACATGTAGATTGGCAGAAGATAAGCCAGATGAGAAGATGCTGCGGACTTAATTGTGAGAGTTTACATCAGTGTGGTACTTCTCTAGAGTGGTACGACACTAACAGAGGTGTGCTTAGTCTTCAACTAAATCCTTGTTTGAAGTAATATTGTTAGTCTTCTCTCCATCCATAGTCGGTTTCCATGAACCGCATTCAGAGATCCATAAAGCTCTGATGAAAGAATCACTCAGGAACAACTCTATTTTTCACTCACTGATGACTTCACTTTTAGTTGTGAGGTAATGAGTGCAACCCTTCATATTTTTATGAATGCATATAATGCTGGGCCCATTTTTAGTAATTTTACCAGTAATAATTAATCTTAATATGTCTTTCCTGTTTAGATTTTCAAGCATGCTAAGTCACAAGCTAGTACTTACAATAAATAGGAGTCAGGTTGCCCAGAGCATCTCAATCAGTGTCTGTGAAGCCTGCCAGGTAGGGTAGTCTTTGCCACTAGGATCCATTCCATTCTCAACCTTCCCATAAGTAACAGCTACGTTACATTATAATTTACTAACATAACGTCCTAATTTAACAGTTTATCTTCCTGGAATCAGTAAAACTATGTCTTTGTGTGGTTTCCAGTATTGCCCATCGATGTCTCATTTGGAGTTCATCTGCAAAATTTCTATTAAACTATAAAAAATATAAAGATGTGTCATAATGGTGAAGGTGGAAGTGTGTAGATAGTGCTGCATTTGTCCTGCTTGGTGACTAAATTCCATGGTAAAGGCTTACATGTCCCTGGCTTCACAGTGCACTTGTCAGTGCTTAGAGAAAGGACTATCACACTCTGACAGAGACATGGAAATAAAATCTTAAAAAAATTCAGGTTTTTTCCAGTTTTAAAGAAAACACTTTCAAACCAGCTGGAAGACAAGTGAAAAGTATTTTAAATTGGTGATATTTACAGCCACTTCATTTTTTTCTTTAAGTCCCTTTTCTTAACAACTAATAACAGCAATTCGGTTCCAATACAGTTCCTATGAATAGCCTTCTCCTAGGAAAAAGATTTCAGTAAGCTTTATCACTCAGTGTATCCAACAGAAATATTTGATACTAAGAGTAGTGGAACCAAAGATCCACTTCAGATGTTCTTCAAACTACTAGACAAGGAATTCAAGTGGATATGGAATAGGAAACTCTGAAAATAGTTTGACTTTGATTCTTTAATAGACTAATTTACTTTCCATACAGATGTTACCGTATAAGTAAAAGAAGGAAAAAGGAAGCAGTAATGTGTCACCTTATCTAAATAATGGACCAGTCATTCCTGAAATTCTGTTTAAACTATGATGGATGTTCTTATTCAACAGGAGAGATTTTTTTCCTCCACAGTAAAAACCGTTCCTTTCAAACAGAAAAGGATGATGATATGACTGAATTTGCTGCTTATGGCTGAGACTGGAACAATGCAGAAATAGCTGCAGAGCAGATCCCCAGGGATTCCCTTCTGACCACTTGTAATGCACATAGCAGCAGAAGAGGACAGTGATTTGAATAAACAGCTGTGCTAATTGTCTTGCCAGAAACATCTATGTTCTTTGAAGTGGTAACATTCTTACGATGTGATGTCTTTATTTTCTGAGAAAATTCTGTTTTCTGTTAATTTTGATTAACAGGTCTGTCATTCCAGAATTTAATCTTTCTGCTTCTTATCCATGATTCTGATGTTAATGCTTTGCTAATTTAGCTAAAGACATTAGCTGGAAATAGATCTGTGGTATTTACTCTTCCTACCTCTCTGCCTTCCAGCGAATGTTTTTTTTGTGGCTTCTTTTTCAACACTGTTTTTAAAACAATTAGTCTGGCCAGTGCATTGGCCAGTTCCTCAATCTGGAGGGTAGTTCTTTAAAACATGTGGTGAACCTCTTCAGCATTAAAATCATGGGCCCATACTATGGGTATCACACTGGAAATTCAGTGCTGTCTTCCTTTGACTATTGTGAGTAGTGCTTGTGCTGCAGCAGTGTCAATTAAAATCTACTTCAGTACCAGTGAACCATGTCAATTAGGCAAAACAACTTCAGAATGAAAGTCCATAACTTGTAAGATGTGCTGAATTACTGAAGCCAGGAAGGATGCTCCCATGCACACTGCCTGGTCTCATTCTTAATAAATGGAACCCTTACAATACATATTGGTTTCCCTTGGAAACACTAGTGCTACAGCTATCCTTTAAAGTGGTGATTTTTAGGAACAGTGATTTAGAATGGGACTGTACAAAAGAACATCCAATGATCTTTGTGCATTCTTTGTCCAAAGTAGTTGAGTACTGGACCTACAGTAAGTTGACATTACTTAGAGGAGACAAAAACAAGGGACAGTTTAAGTAACTCTTTTTTACAGCCCACCCACTAGAACCACAGGCTTAGTATAAAAATGAACGAGTTGCATTTATAGAAAGCTTAGAGAAAGTTCTTCCTTAACTGTCTTACTGTGCCTAATGTACACTGCCTCTCAGGAGGCAATTACGTTCTAGGGACACAGCAGGGATTTGTAGGCCTGCTTCCTGCTCTGCCTGAGAATACTGCAGAAGCAAGATCATTTGCACCTCTCCAACATGTTTCATTGCTTACATGGTATTTTCATCAAAGAGTGTGCTGCTCATTAAGCATGGAAAAGCCAGACAGACACCATCTGGAACACTTGCCATCAAGCTTAGCCCAAGTCTCCCCGACATCTCAACAGGGGTAGTGGAGAGCTGTAATTCTGAAATAGGTAATTCACAGTCTCTAATCTTGAGTATTCAGCTTTGAAAAGAGCTGTTTCTGCATAATGCAGTTCATGCCAAAAGGTACTGCATGTTTTGAGCCACAGATTGTATTTCTTGAACCTCTTTCCAAAGTCATTCTCTTCTCTCACTGACATTTCAGGTGTTCTGTGTATGGTACCACTGGATTATGGCATCTTCATGTTCATTTTGAAATCACAAAAGGAGGTAGGGAATCACAAATTGCAGAAATCTTGCCATTTAACTATTAATTGCATTCCTTATTGTTCTTGATGCTGGGATTCAGACACAGACCAATATGATCATGCTGAAGCTGTTTATTTAGCCAAACTTATATCATTATAGAGTTTTCTTAGAAAGAAACATTCTTTGTGATAGACAGTCATAGGTTAAGCATAGCATGTGTGGTTATAAGTTTTGTTAGAATACAGAGTGTTGTGGATACATAATTGGTTAAACATAACATCACTCAAATTCTGGTTAACTGCTATTTGCATTCTTGTACACCGATGTTTCAGGCAATGTAGCAGCTCATATCTTGAGCATGTGACTTCCCTAGCAATGTTGTTTTCACTTGAAGCAGAAATGATTTTCTTTTCTGTGCATTTGGTCACATCCCTGCATCCAAGCCTCACATCCTAGCTGCATTGCTAAACTATACTTATAAAATTGACACGTCCATTATTTTTTAGAAATCCTCCCACATTGTCTGAACTAGTAAATAGTTATATGACAATTTCTATTAAATATAATGTGCAAAACTCTGTTGTAATTAGTGTGTTTCTGTGATATCAGTCCCTACTTGATGGGACTGACTTATCTCCAGAGCCTGCTGAAGATGACAGTGTTGCTATTTGAAGAGCACTGCTGAAGAGAAATGCAAGCATGTGTGTGTGATCATAACCTGGAGTCTTAGACATTGACTTGAGCTCTGGGAAATGTTGAAATTCTTGCCCATTTTAGGGCATAATGTGTCATCCTAGATTGCTGCAAGTCAAGCTAGTCTTATTCATCCTACATTTTGTGAAAAGATTTATTGAAGTTAAAATATTTTTGCTTTGATGGAATAGGATATTTCAGCAAAAGATTTCCAAATATGTCATGGAATGGTACCTTGGGAGTACTGCTTGCTTTGTAGCTCTGCAGCAGAAACAGCGCTTCATAATGTCTGTAAGCAAATGAAACCTTTCCTTGTAGTGCTTTTTTCTACACTGAAATTGCTCTGATGTTATTCTGTACCTACCCTACCCTGATGCTAATGTTATGTTCGACAGCACTGCAAAAATGAAAATGTGCAAGCAAAACTCCCAAATAATGCTGGACACAAAGGTGAAATCCCCTGGGGGGCAGCTACAGGCTGATAGGCTCTCAGAACAATAGCTCTTGTTTTCAAAAGGGAAAATAGCGGTATGGTAGAGAAGGCTTAGGAAATTACTAGGAAACTCAGCCTGCTTTGAACTACCCAGCAAAAAACTACCCAGCAAAATGCTGTGCTTATGCCATACTCCATAGATACCACTAATTTAGATTAGGTTGCCTATTCCAGAAGAATAGCACTTACAAGCATGCGGCAGAAGAACATCTTCTGCTCTGGCTTCATCCTATAGGAATCCTCATCATGTATTCCACAATGAAACTTGCTTTTTTGATTTCAGCTACTGTAGCTGTATGCCATAGTGCAATGTGCACCTCCTATAAACCAAAAAAAACCCTGTAAAAATACAAATACACATACAGACAGCTCTTTTATATGACCAGACCTCATGTTTCTCTCTGAATATTATTTAGGGAAGTCTGAGTGTAGAATGATAGACAAAAAAACTACACAGAAAAAGAAAAAAACACATATTTGCCTTTAAAGTAACATCTTCTAACCACCTTTCCAACAAAACTATGTGGGAAATAGAAAAATAAGAAGCTCAAGAGGATCATTTTCAGACATTTTGAAATGCTCTTTTACCCCTGTAATTTACTTCCAGGCAGTGCACACATTTTAGATGAATACTTTACTAAAAACTGAAATCATAGAATGGTTTGGGTTCAAAGGGACCTGAAAGATTATCTAATTCCAAGCACCCTACCATAGGCAGAAATTATGTTAAAAAAATGAAATTAATACATCATGTTCTGAAGAGGAATGGAGTTAGCAGTCGTTCAGATTATTTCAAGAGGTCTGTATCTCACTGATTATGATAATAATGGTAATGAAATAATGGAAGCTGTGAAATAACTGTTGGAAAGTTCTGAAATAAAGCTCTCACAGGAGCCATGCTTTTCCAGGGTTCAGTTATCAAGGATACTGGAAATACTTTCCAAAATATGTCAGGATATGGAGTGAGTGGTTAATCTGTATCACAAAATGAAGTAGCATATTATGAAGCACTGTCTGACCCTGTTTGTGACTACATCTTACTGGAGACTTGTGATTGGTGCAGCATGGAGTGATTTCAGCTGCTAATTCTCTTTGATAACGCATGCTGGGATGCTTTTCTCTCCTTTCAAATCCGAAGTGAATGCTATTCATGTTGTCAATACTAAAAAAAAATGAGGAGGAAACAGCAAAGAAAGAGCAGAAAAACTAAATTCAAAACAAGGAAAATTTATTAGAAAGATGCAGGGGAAGGTCCCAGCAAAGAACGAAAAAGGAACTGTAATTCTTCTAAAAATTAGGAAGCAGTCAGTAATTAAAATTCTTACCATGCTTTCCTTATGAGGAAGATTTAATAGAAACAGGAAAGTAAAATTATTGGTTTTTTAAAATCCATTGTTAAAAGTCCTCAAATTATAGCTCTCTTCAGAAAGAGAAGCACAAGAAACAACCTTTATTGTTATAAACACTGCATGGATAATCCCAAAGGCTGATGAATACAGAAGAAACATTTTTAGCGTGCTTATTATTGCCTTCTAAGATAGTTATTTTTGCAGGAAGTTGTGACTATAACTTCCATTTAACAGTAGATAGCTCTAAATGAATCACAGAAAGATGCACATCCTACACCTACATCATCCTGATCTCTTGATAAAGTTCAGTGAAAATCCTAGAATAGTTGCTTAATCTCTTGGCGGAACTCTAAAGTCTACATAAAAGATAAATGCAAGTATGTAAATTCTACCTACAGATTGACCAAGGCTGTGAGCCTCAAATTATTCATTTGTGGTCAAGAATAGTGGTCATTCAGATGCAGGGACTCAAAGGGTTAGCTACTAAAAGAGCAGAAGTTATCAAGGCTCCTTGAGCATTCTGGATTATTTATTTAAAAAAATAAGTATTTCTTTATTTTTCCTTCTGGTCCAAGAAAGAAGGCACCTCCTTCCATTCCACCTCCAGGAAAATCTAGTTTTATTAGTGCTGTTCTGCGAAGAGGTATTTTTATTTCTCTGGCTGTGCTGTACAGTGCTCTCTTCATTCTTCAGAATGTAAATGTGAGGCAATTAGTGAGAAATCAGAGTGTGCAGTTAACAGTCTTTCATATAACAAGTAGGATAATAAACCCTTAAAGAAAAATGTATGGAAAAGGGGAATTCTGTCTCCCTTTACAATAACAGTCTGTAAGAGCCGGTTTGAACGAGACTGCAAGGTATGCCACAGGTTTCTAAAAGGCCTGCAATTCTCTCATTCTCACGAAAAAAAAAAAAATCAAAACCTTGACAAATGCATCAAATGTATCAAAAGCAGTCAGAATTTTTGAGTTAGTCCTACACTGGTCTATTCTTTCAGTGTTTTCCAAGGTACCCACTTTTCATCCATCTCTTTCTTTTTGGATATTTATTGAGTTTTTATTTCATGAAAGTAGATAGAGTGACATCTCCTAATTTTTACAGACTTGTCTTTGATTAATAATTCTCTCAATGAAATGGATGTTGCCACAGCTGTTTCATCCCTATCTCTGCAGTTGTCTGTATATAAACTGTCACAAGGGTGGTTTGTCAAAGCCACCATCTGGTTTAATTTTTGTGAGCAATTTATAGAAATGTTTGCCTTGGTGGATCTACAGTTGTGTTAAACATCCAATTATTGAATATAAAATTTTAAACTCGGTCTTAAAAAATATTTCACATCTGACGACTCCAGTTCTGAGGGTAATACTCTCATTTCGATTATCCAGGCCTTTAAAACATCTTTCAACAATTTTTAAACATTATTTTCCTTAGGCGCTCTGCCTTGGACTCAAGCAAACCTTAAAAATCTTCCTCTGTTTCAAATATTTTACATTCGTAATAGTAAAATTATGACTCATTTTATATCTCTATCTCCACTGGTATGTCATATCTTCAAACACATATTTTATATATGAAATTAAGTCTTCGGTAACATTATTCTCTAATTATGAGAGATGTTGGAACTAGTGATTTAAAACCAAAATTCAACTTGTTTTCTAGTGTATAAAAACAAATCTGCATTATTTTGGAAGTCTTCAAACCGAAGTTTCTTCAGCTTTGTTTTTAAGTACAGTCTTGGACACTTGTTGTAATTCTTTTTCTCCGTTCTGTTTTCTAACTCAGATCAGAAGTTCAATAATAGCATATATTAACTCTTTGAGAATTTTGCTCTTTTCCTTCCCTTATTTTCTCAGACAATGCACATGTCCTATTTGTTCAATATCTGCTGTGTGTTCCAGGCTGCTGAATTTCTTTAAATATGTGACAGCAGAGTAGAGGAGGAAGGCAACTGTTTGCCTAGCTCTGGCTGTTGCACTGGGACATGTAAACCTTCTGCAGGGATGGCTCAGTTGCTCTGAGAAAAGGGAAGGTTAGGTCAAGAGAGACTTTTCCAGATGAGGTTGGGGGAGGAGAAAAAGAACGCATCTGTAGCATAACCAAAGGTTTTGGAGACTGTTCAGAACAGAGGCTTCAGAACTGATTGGAAAAAATCCTTGCAATGAAGACATCTTTCTTTTTAAAAAGTTCTTCTCTTGCAGGCTTCTGTAAAACTGATTCATTTGTTTCTGTTGATCTTGCTTCAGATTGATGCAGTGGAGTTTCATTATGCAGATTTCTCCATAGGATTTTTGCTGCTTTTTTTTCCATGTTGCTACTTTTCTGGTTTTGTGCTAACCCATAATAATGTTTCACTCTGTTGTTTAACTTCCAAAATTTACAACCTGGTTCAGTTTCATTCTGGTTTAGTTTATTTTCTGAGGGTTTTTTTCCCACGAGTTTTAATAGTTTATATAAGTTTAAGCTGTCTGGTGATCTTTTTCAGTTACAGGACTTTGATCCCCTTTACCATCTGGCCATGGATGAGCAATTCGACAAATCCTTTAAAACTGCATGTTTGCTACAGTATAATTAAATCTATTAAATCTCTCTTTTCTTGGGTTTTCATATGAAGCTGACAAATTTCCAGAAGATAGATTATTTTTAGGATTATAACATCCTGTAAGTTTTTGTAATTGATAACTCAATCTCTAACCGATAATTCAGTCTTCATTGGATAACAGAATTGATGTTTCTCCCTTACCTTTTT
Organism: Turnix velox; assembly: GCA_013400935.1. Taxonomy (NCBI): domain Eukaryota; kingdom Metazoa; phylum Chordata; class Aves; order Charadriiformes; family Turnicidae; genus Turnix; species Turnix velox. The sequence goes on along the minus strand of VZTY01021159.1, from coordinate 202,085 downwards.
TGACATAGATTGATCCAAGTAAAGTCAGTGCCCCTCACCTGCAAAACTGAAATAAACTGTTGTTTGTTTGGGGGTTTTTTCTCATCTTTCATTTCAGGAGCTCAATAAAAATTTTGCTGAAACTTCTTCTAGTGAATCATGTGTTTCTGGAAATTTTGTAGTTCTTGTGACTTCTCTATTCACCTTTACTTCTAACGTGCTGTTTCTCATCCAGTTCTCATGGAACTCTCTGCTGGTGCTGCAGTTCAAGACCATGTGAGAGTCACGCATTCACGTCACTAAAATTAGACGTATCTTTACTGTAACCAACAGATTAACTAATCAAGAAAAATTCTGTCAAAGAGAGAAAGCTTGCCTAGTAAACAGGTGGACTGAACCAAGACTCACATTGCTTTCCCAAAAATGCGCTTGTCTTTCTCCCTTTAAAGTCAATGACAATGTTCCCATTGATGTCACTGTTGTATGAGCTGAGGAGAACCACTTCTGCTCAGCAGTTTTATTGCTTCACTAACAATGTACCAGTAAGCACAATGAAGTTACAAACTTGTGACCATATTTTCATTTGCGCACCAAACTAGCTTCCCCTCCCAGCACCATTCACTGAGACAGAATATCAGCCTTTGCAATGATGTACCTCCACCTTTTATGAAAGTACTGGGTGGCATTATCCCAGCAATGGCACAGCCCTCTGTGTTGGACCAGGTTGTCTTACTCGGACTGTTCTCTTGGATGTTATTGTCTGGGATACCTGTCTTTTGGGTTTTCTAAGAATATTTTGTTACAAGGAGGATATAAACATGCAGAACTAAAACCATTCATGACCTGAAGGACAGGTCATATGAAAGGAAAGAAAAAGGAAAAAAAAAAAGACCACTCTTTTTATGGGAAATTATATCTGTCCAGTTGGTAAGCAAGTGACTGGCATGTGATTTTAAAAGTTCCTGACTTATTGCCATACCAATTTCAGTCTGCTCAGTGCTGTTATATGTTACAGTGCTACATTTGCTGATGAGAACCCAAAATTGTCAGAAATAATTCGTATAGAATTATATTTAAGTGGATGTTTTTATTCTATAGAGAGAAAGTAGTGCTGAAACAATATCTGCCTGTCCTTATACAAGTGTATACAGATGATTTCCTGAGAGAGAGAATCAGATTCTAGTTTTTCTGTTCAAATGTGAGCCATTAACCAGGTATGTTAGTGCCTCTTAAAGGTCGACAGCACTTAGTTGAGCGTGCAGTTGGTAGTTACATTTCATGGTCTCCAACTATGATTTATGTGATCACACAAGAGAACAGGAGACAAAAAAAATTGTTGCCCTACTGAATTCATCTTGGAAGTAAAACATCTTTTGATTCTAGGCTATAACAGGAATAAATTAGATGTAGAATAGATACTGGCAGGAAGGAGAGCTAAATCTGAGGAAGAGCATGTGCATATTGGAATAAAGGAACAATTGGAGATTTCAGAGCAAGATCATATAGAATCAGAATAACAGAGTGCATTCAGTTGGAAGGAACCTTCAAAGGGCATTTAGTCAAATCCCCTGAAGTGAGCAGGGACATCCTGCACTAGATCAGGCTGCTCAGAGCCTTGGCAAGCCTGGCCTTGAATGTCTCCAGGGATGGGGTCTCCCTTCACCTCCCTGAGAAGCCTGCTCCAGCACCTCACCACCTTCATGAGGAAGAACTTCTTCCTACAGTCTAATCTAACCCAGTCCTGCTCTAGTTTCAAACCTTTGGCCCTCATCCTGTCACTACATTCGCTGGCAAACAGCCCCTTCCCAGTTTTCCTGTAGCCCCTTCAGGTACTGGGAGGCCACTGTGTGGCCTTCCCACAGCCTTCTCTTCTCCAGGCTGAACATCCCCAGCTCTCTCAGCCTGCCCTCATGCACAGAACCTTTGAATGTGCAATTATTTACCTACAGTACAGAGTTGTGGCCTTTTGTGACCCGTATCAGCTGTCCAGTTGAGCATTAAGATGATCATACTCTTCAGATCATCATCTAGTTGGGATACCTCCTGGCCACGTCATCTTCATCCCAGTGGGAAAGGGTCAGGGAAACCTATGGCCTCCTGGACGGACTCATCCTTCTCTTGCGGTTTTTCTCCTCTCTGCTTCTTCTCTTAGGGTTTTAGTATCTTGTAAGATCAGTGCTTATTTCCTGAAATTTGTTGTGATTTTTGGAACTTCTTGTAACCTGTATCAACTCAGTAGCACCACCTGCATGTTCTTCCTTTATTTCCACTTTCCTGTTTTTCCTGGCTTACTGGCCATATGTCTGCTCTTTCTTAAAGACTAAGATGCTAATCACAACATGCAGCTTATAATTTATTTCTTTCAGTAAAACTTGGCACCAGAACCACATGTAGGTCAGCATAATTTATTGTAGCTCAGGGACTGGCAGTTACAGAGATGTCCTTTCTCCTCCAGCACTGGAAATGCAAGATGTGCTCCTTACAGTGCTACCACACATCTGTGATGACTCTTTCAAATTCTGCCTACTCATTGCTGTAGAAACAGCAATTCATTCAACAAAATATTGTGAAAATAATCTCTGGCACTTACCAATAAGAGTCTTTCAATTTGAATTGTAAGTATACATGTAATTTAGAAGTTTATTTTTAAGTGGTTCCGGAAAAGAAAAAGAGAAGAGAAATTAAGCAGAGTGGCAACAGTTGGAGGTTTCACAAAGCAAAGTGTGTAGCCACTGTGCTTCTTCCAAGCACAGCTTGTTTTCAACACGTGCTTCTCTTCTGCTCTTGTTCTGGATGATCAGTAGAGTTTTTTATTATTTTACCCTACCATTTGCATCTAGAGTTCTACTCTTCATACTTTGTTCTTTGCTTGAACAATGTAATACAGATTGCTTACTGACTTGTCTAATTTTATAGAGAATTTTGTTTAGGAACATCCGTTGGAAGATCTTGGATATGTACCCTTGCCAAGGTAATACAAAGCATTTTCTTGTCTTTTAGGGAAGAAACCTGCAAAGTCATAGAAGATGCTGAAAAAAAGGGAAACAACGTCTTTTCTGCCTTCTCTCCATTACTGACTCCAAAGCAGTTTCATCCTCAGAAGAGTGAAAAGGACAGAATCCCCTCTGCAGCAGATCCTTCTTTAGCACCTGGGAGACTAATCCTGGGAAGAATGTAAAGGAAGTGGCATTCAGGAATATGCAGTAAAAATGGTGCACTTTTTGTTTTCCTTAAGAAAGGAGAACTGGTTGTTGTAGCTGCAAGAGCACCCACCTAAACAGTGGTAACAAAGGGTTCAAGCAAGGCTGAGGATCAGCTGTTCAGCTCCCAACATGCAACCTATATCTCTCTGGTAGTCTGCTCCATTAGGAAGTGCTCTCATTGCTGCTTCACTGGAGGTAGCTCTGGTGTAGAGACAAGCGTGCACTTGCCTCTAGAGGAGTGGGTGTGCTTTACACTCTAGAGGAAGGGCAGTGCCCAGTCTCTCACATCTGTGCCCAACCCACTGATGAAGGAAACTGATATTTAAATTGCAGTGCAATAAAAAGAATAAATCCTCACAGTTAAGACTTCTAGTGGATGCTAATATTAGGGAGAAGTTATACTCTGGGCTAGCAAGTTGTCTCTCTCAGGTTCCATAAGCGCCAGGAACCCTGTTTTGCATTGCGACTGTGCTTTGGAAGAGGCAGGTACCTCTAAATCCAGGGATATACTCCCAGTTACCTAATTAACTAAACATGGATTTTTGTGTAGTCATTGTAGTACTCGAATTTCTAAAATTCACATTTGATTTTATGTGTTTTTCAGTTTTACTTGTTTGAATTTCTGCATGCAGCTGATGCATGCAGTACTTTGGAGTAAATGTCTCTTCTGTATAGTGTGGCAAAGAACAAATCAAATAAGGTTAGCCAATGGTCCTTACTGTGTTCCTTCTTACCTTCTTGGCTTTTATCCTGCTGAGACAAATCATCTGCAAAACATGAGTTTTACAGAGAGGCCATCAAAAAAATAGCGCAGTGCAGGTGCACAAGCATGTAAGAGTACAAATCAGAATCAGTCAAGAGCAGACAGATCAGACATCTGCTGAGAGCATCCCTGTATTTTATTGAGTTGTCATGCCTCATTGCATACTTAATGAGGATGACCCTCTTTATATGCTGACTTTACATTGCAAACATTGCTTTTCTGAGAGTATCAGCTGTAAATAGTTTGTGGCAATGCATCTTCCATGCATGAAATAAACATATACAACATTATAGCACACCTGTGTTATTGCCACAACTGTAAACAACTAGCAAAAGGAATATATTTACTGTGCCGTATTCACTCTAGTAATATTTTTTCCATTTTCAATTCTATTGACTTTATGAGACACTTGACACTATTTTATTGTACTGTCATTGCTTGTTGGGCCATCATTTAAAACAAAAGATATGTATATACCTCCATAGAACATAGGCCACACATAACAAGATCTTTCTGTGAACAGCAGGTGTGCCGTGTGTGGTTTCAAAGGGATAGTCGTTGACCTCAAGACTGATGAAATCCTGGTGACATAATGCTCATTGCATCAAGCTGCCATCTGGAAAAATATGGACATGGGGGAAAGTGTGAAAAGTAGTATAGCTGCATCTGCATGGAAATCTGTCTCCCCCTTGGCAATGCTGGTGGAACCAAGACCTTGATTACACACAAAACTGGTTTTGGTGTTGTTTATAGTGATATTTTGCAAGTTTTGAGAACAGGAAAGCATATAATTGTGCGGTATCTTGTGGGTGTTACCAGTCTGAGAAAAACAAATCATGCTTTCAAGAAATTTCATAGTAATTCTGCTAAGCTGTATCTCTCCCTTCAATATGGGTTTTAAGAACTACATCATTTATAAGTGAACTTCAGCTGCTGTAACTTTGCTGATATATTTTCTATAAAAAGCATAATTATTGTTGGTCCCTTATCACTAACTTCTAACTTAATATTGTTTGCAGTCTGTTTTAACAATTTGTTTTCCAACTACCATTATCTACCTAGGTCAAATAACTCCTCTTGCTTTTTTGGTTTTATTCCCTTGATTTATTCAAAGAGAGCAACTGCAGCCTTCTCAGATTTCTGCTTGACTAAACACGGCAAGCTCTTTTAGTCTGTTCTCATAAAATAGACCCTTCATTCGCCTTTTGTCCTGGAAACCATTTGGTATTTTTACCAGTTCGAACTGATCTGTTCTAGGGTGATAAGAACGGCACATAGTATTTGAGAAGAAACTATGTCCAGTGGGATGAATCTGAACATCTCAAAAACCTTGAAATTTCTTAAAATTTCAAGACTGCATTTTCCTATTTCAAGGGCTGTCATATTAATGCATAATTTAATAAACAGAAATCCATATATTTGTGCATATCTTCTAATTATTGAGCCTGCACCTTATAGAAGTTTCCTACTTTCTGAGTTTTTAAATGCTGAACTTTGTTTCCCCTTATTCTGCAGCACTGCAAACTTGTTCACCCACTCTTTCTCTGACTTATTCTTATTTTGCTCTAGTTTCTTAAACAATATCTTTGAACCATGTTCTGATTTACATTAAGTAAAATTTTAGTTGATACTGCAGTGGTAAATAGCTTCTCTAATATATTGAAAGGGCATTGACTATGCTTCAGCTTCTGAATTGCTTCTGAATCTCTGTGGTATTGCCTCAGCCATTGCCTTAGTGGCAGTCCTCTCCTTCTTGCTCTTGATTACTGTCACATAAAAAAGGACCAATGTACCACAAATTCATCTCTTTGCTGTCTTTCACTCCACCCCTTAGGACAGGTTAAGTGTGCTCACAATAATCTATACTTGCTTTTCCATTTTAGTTCCTGGGTTGCGAATAAATTGCATTTCTCTTTTTATTGGCTTTCATGAGTCTTACAAACTGCAAATTAAGTAAAACCTGATGAAGCTAAGTTGACATGGTTTTTTGTTTACTACGCTATTTTATAATGCAGGAGTATCACCTGCTACTGAGAAATCTTAACTGCATCTTCTAACTAAGCTTGTGGCAAGTTGAAAACTAATAAGATGTATTTTGCATATTATATACTGCTCTGGGGACAAGCTAGCATAGGAACCTACTACACTGCAACTTCTAGCTCAGTAAAAAAGAAGTAATAAAGAAAATCATGACAGCTCATTACACGAAAGAAGAAAATCATCACCCAAAGCAGAAGAAATACTGTTTCATTATAGTGTAATTGTGAAGGGATCTTAACTTTTTTGTTCATGAAAATATTAAATGTCTTCAGTGTTATCTGCAATTAATGTTATTTTGAAGGTTTTAGTATTCAACAATACAAAGTAAACTGAAACTATCAATGCAGTCAGTTGATCTGGGTAACTCCACAGAGCAAAAATTAGGCCATTTCTTTTACTATCAGAAAAAATAAGTAGTATCCACAGCCTTCCAGGGGTGTGTCCTCCCAGAGTCTATTAGAAGTGAAATCTATTTCTATTTACCCTCTAAGTTAAAAACAATATTGACAATGTTATTGGATGTGGTGATGGGCAGTATCTGTCCTTCGGCAGAGATATGTTTCAGAGCATATAATAACCAGAGCATCTTTCCATTTCCATGTTACAGACATCTTGGGTTTAATGTCTATTAATCACAAAATATTGTGCTTCAGCCCTGTCAATTGATGAAGAAAAGAATTTGGCCAACTTGTACTCCCAGGAAAGGAGACTGAATAGGTAGAGTTCAGTGTGTGGTGAAACAATGAAATTATATTTTGTATATAATCATCTTGAAAAACTAACACATTTCATTATAATTTAAGTACAATTTATATAAATTATGCACATGTGACACTTATAATTAAGTATACTTTAATAGTTAAATCATAGCTTTTTAAAATTATAATTAGGTTAGCTGTAAAATTTCAAGGTCTGTGATTTTAGAACTGAATTGCTCTTTGATTTACGTAACATAAAAGAATAGACTGGTTAGTGAGTAAGCCTAACAGAAGAGAAGAAGTCTAGGATATTATGATTTGAATTAGTTTTTCAAAGGAGCTTAGAGTAGACAATCTGTCCTCAGATCTTTTATCGCACACTAAAAGTGTGAGTCATTTATGATAACATTTCTATAATTGAGGATACAGTGATTTAATTAAGAACTGGAATCATAGAATTCCTCATGTGAGGAAAAGGATGCATGAATGGTGCCATCCAATTAATCCAAAGTATTCACAGATGGAAGAATTTTTTTGAATATGCAGCTGCTTGTTGCAGATGCAGCACAGCCTTTGTGAGTCCAGAAGAAGAAACTGGGAACTATACAAAAAATACACCAGATTTACAGTCAATATGGAGGCCCCATATATTGGTTCAAATCACTGAGGAGGTTAATAATCAAAGACAGGGCATGTGTACCCTCTAGCCACAATTTTGAGAGTCACTCCTGTGTAATTCTCAAAATTACCTTCTTGAGGGCTTCAGTAGGATAAAATGGCCCAGGTATTAGGACTTGTGTGCTTTGAATCATGCAAATCATGCTTAGGATATAATGATTCCAACTAGTTTTTCTGGGGAATTTACAATAGCAAACGGTCCTCTGATCTTTCTTTGCATATTGAAAGTAAGAGTCCGATATACCAGGGAATTGTGGCCACCTTTAAAAGAATGACGGATTAGACAGATTTTTTTTTCCAGCCTGGAAAAAAGCACTGTGGGAAGTGAGGGAAGTTTTTAGTATGATAAACCATTCAGAGAAAGATGGCAGGATGTTCCTGCTTCTTGTACGGAAATGGAGCCGGGTAATGAATCCACGAGAAGCTGTGATCAGATCAAATGAAGTAGATTGTTTCTGTAAAAAGCAATTGAGTTTAGGAAGCCAGTATTAAAGTAGTACTGGAAGTGCGCATAGTTTTGAAACAGTTCAAGGAATATAAACACATGGAAGATCACACAATATCTAGAAATTTCAGGTTGAGATAGAATATTTGAACTGGATTACACTTCATCTCAGGTTGCTCTGTCCTTGTTTTCTGAACTAGCTCTACTTTAGTTACATAAATCAGCCAATTTGGATATATATATGGTACACCTTTAAAAAAAAAAGTAAAAAATTCAGGATTGGCCAATTAAGCATTCCCATTCCAACTGTGTGTATGTATTTGACTATGCTGGATGTAATTCCCAGATTAATTTAATCTCTGTTTACTGTCCTTTCCCTCCGACTTGTTTCTGACGGTGCAAGTATGTTGATTTATCTCTGTGCTGCTGATCTCTCTCAAGATTCTCCACATAATTAATACCAACATCTGTTTAGAATGTAAATACTAAAACTGTGCTGTCCTTTATTTGCCCTTTTGATGTGGGAAAAACTGTGTGAAGGTTCACCTCCGATCAGATATTCCTTTCAAGCTTGTTTAAATATCAATTTTCTATTTGACGCCTCCAAAATGGGAGACAGCAGCCACTTTGGTGCAATCAAGCACTGTTTCCTAGCCTTAAAAGCTGATGTGTATACTATAGATTTTCTTTTGAGGAAAAGAAAAGTTATTTTACACTATTATAGAATAAGCTATGTTGTTTTCCCCTGGAAAATGTACAAAGACAGTATAACAGAGTGCCTCTTCATATCAGACACTAAAACTGAGATGTATACTTTATGTACAACATCACATGTATAAGCATGACTGTTTGTGGTCTGTATAAGAAATACCATTTCAAAGTAGAAATTATTGAAAATTTGCAATTAGTTTTTAGTCTGGAACTGCTAGGAGTTACACTGCAGCAGTCATGTGGGAGAGAAAAATGGCACCAATGCTTTATAAACAGGAGATAAGAGTGCTGTGGCAAACCTATCTACCACTGTGACAGCTGTGTGATTTATGTGCATGTTCTGTGGGTACTACTTTATTCCTAGGGGTAGGAATAAAGAGGTAAATAACAAATACTCAATACTGAGAATGTTACACATTGTGAAAAACACTGTGTTATCACTTGAGAAAATCTGTTGTCATACAACAACAGTATCATAACATCTCACATTTGCAGAATCCTTGACAAAGGATCCTGAAGTTCTCATATACTCATGAAATCTAACCTATGCTTTCTTTACCAATGGATGAATAGGATCTGATGAGTCTTTGCTTGTTTCCCAGTAGTGTGAACGACACCAGTGAAACCGTCTGCAACATTCGCTAAAACTATAAGGGCAAGATTCTGCAGTACTCAGCAGGTTTTTAATGTTTTGTTTTGTGGTCTTAGAATGAGGAAGTACAGTTGTTGTCAGGTTGTCTTCAATACAAATATTAATTCCAAAGCCAGAGTGGCTTCTATTCCAAGAATCACATAGCCTTATTCAAGAACAGAGTCCACTTTTGCTTGAGAAGTTTAAGCTGTGCGTTTTTTCTAATAATTTCACTCCAACCTAAGACTTGTAACATAAAAAAGCCAAAGCAACAAAACCACACCAACCCCAAAAAACCCACCCACTTGACTTGTATAGCCAGCATTTTTAGTAGAGCTAGTTATTAATGCTTTGGTAGGGTAATTTCCACTGGAAAATTTAGATTTATTGTAATAGTAATGGAGACACATAAATGGTATTGCAAATCCAAAGAAATCAGTACAATTATGTTATTCTTTACACAGTGTGTCTGTGGTTCCTCTAAAACATAAAGAAAAAGCTCTAAAGAAAACTTAGAAACTATTTTTAAATGTAGTAATAAAAACCAGTTACACCTAAATCTTCAGAACTTTTCAGGCATTTCTGGCAACAATTTGCATCAGAGCACTGTAGTATGGGTTCTGATAAAAAAAAAGCCAGTCCCCCTGAAGACCTTTTTTTCTTTAGATTAGTATGAGAAATTAATAACTAACTAAATATAATGAAATGGGTTTGACATTAAAAAGAAATAGAATTTGATGCATCAGTAATAAGGCCATATCATCAAATTGTTACAATTTAAAGTCCAACAGCCTGTATGAGCTGCAGTTCTAACTGCTCAAGCCATGCTGTTCACTGAAGGGCAGCAATAGAATGAGAAGGAATTTGGGGTTGTCTGGTGTCAGTGATTGATAGAGGTTGGTTAAACTACTTGTGTCTGCAGATAAACACATACAGAAAACTGAAGGCTTATTTTCAGCCTATTATATTTCCACAGTACTATGTCATCTTCTAGGATATTTTCTACTATATATGGTACATATCCTCAGTGGGAAGTAATATACAGAACAGTGTACAATTTCAGAAAGATGTGTTTTTCTTAGGGGTTTTGAACAGCTATTTTAAATCAAGACTTGGTGACCAATATTTCTTTGAATAAGGCATTCAGGTGCAAAGAGATCATGTAACTGATGAGAAATAGCACAGCATTTTTAATCATAATTGGGTAACCATCAGTGTTTAGCAGATAAAACCTTTCTACTGTGTTACAAAAGCAGATGTCTTCAATATCTGCTGGACTCTTACTTTCATGTCCTTATTTCATATCTCCCATGTTTTAGTGCACATGCTGTTTCAGATTTTTCTTAAAGATATTATTGAACATCTTAATGTTTTTTCCTCTTAAATGCTTGAAAATAGTGGCTAGTCAAAACAGATGAAATGCACTGTACTTGTGACAAGAAGAAACAGGTAAAGAAAGCAGCTTATGTGTGCCATTTTACTAAAATACAGGGAAGCTTTGCCATTTCTGGAGTAGCTTCTCTAAGATGGACTCAGAGTCAACTGACATACTGTGACTGAAGTATTCTTCTGTCCTACTGAAAGTTACAGATAAAGAGAGATACACTTCTATTGCAGATGTTTTAACACATCCCACTGTTTTCCCTAGTATTTGAAAGTGGCTGCTGCATACATCAGTATTTGATTAAGGATTTTCTCTACAATCTATACATAGAAAATAAAACTTTAATAATAACCTTTTGATATTTTAGCATCAGCTAATTTTCTGCTGAGGAGAGCAAAATCTGATTAAGGCAATGGAAAACATTTTATGGAGTGACAGGTGGTCATGAAATTATATTAGCATGAAAGTGATTAAAATGGAATCTTTCCTTTCCTGGTCTGAGAATGCCAGAAAGTAGAGCCAGGATTCGTCCTCTCCTCCCATTCCCCATGGATTGTATTTTACTTTAAAAACAGCTGTTAATTCTGTGTCACAAATTATGAAGGATTTTAAAAAGAGTGTCATGGCTTGCCATAGATACTGCTCGAAAACATTTTCCATCTGTGTGACATATTTTTAAAAAGCCCTCAATCACTCAGAGAACCAGCTTTATGAACTTAATCAGACAGATGATTTTCTTTTCTTGTTAACTAAGAATCAACTGTAGGGAGTGTTAAGATCACTGCGGTATTTATTTGAAGTGAGTTATTGAATGATTCCTGAGCTACTCTTCTGGAAAATGAAGAAAAACCCTCCTTTAGAGGCTACCTCTAATTAGAAATCAAAAAAAAAGACTGCAGATAACTTCATCAAAAGTATAAACAACTAATCAGCACCAGGCTGGTGGCTTTGTTTTATAATTTGTCCCTTATAAAGGCTCCTTGAAGTCAAATGACAGTTGGGTGTCCTGCCTCAAACTTCACAAATGAACCAATAGTTTCAAGCTGATGCTCCTTTTGATGTATTCTCCCAGGATAAATTACTCATGGCCTAAATGTTACATTTACATTTGTTATTCTCCATTACCAAGAACACGGGAAGCTGCAAAGATTAAAGTGGCAATTACTCAAGTTAGAACATTGGAAACGAAGTTCAAACACCAGAAATCAGTGTCTATGAAAATAGAAAAGACTCTTACTTGAGGCCAATTTTAACTAAATAGAAGTAGTGACTTCAACTTCAGAGAGGAAATTTACAGGTGATAATTACAGATGTGGATCTTTGAATTAATCAATGGCAGCTTGAGCAGTTGAGTTCAGACCTCGATTGTCAGAAGGCTGACCATGAGCCCTGGACTTTGACAATCTCAGGCTTCAAGGGAGGTAACAGCATGAGAGGGAATTAACTTGTCCTAGCAGTTGCTCTTTAGAAAAGAGTCAATGGGTGTTACTGCAGTAGCTGACTATTGCTTTGGGGTTTTATCTTCCTTGTCTTCCTGTTTTGCTTTTTGTCTTCTCCATTTCATAAAGTACCATTTTGTTCAAATCCTTGGTTAGTTGTCCTTGATAGAGGAAACACACATGAGTGAGTCCCATCCACTTTCATTAAGTTTTCCCATAAGTGGAAAGAGATTATAAAAATGGGAGATGTTCAGAGAGGACTGAATGTTGCAGTATGGGCACAGGCTATAAAGGGTTAACAACTGCTACTAAGTTTTCAGCTCAAAGCCTGAAGCAAATCTTATCAAGCCACCTGATGGCCTTGGAGCTCGCCTGTGTCTTCAATGGTTTTGGGAAAGTGTCTTCGATGGTCTGGGAAATTGTCGAGGGAGTAACAGATAACAAGGACTTGTGTACAGCTGTGTGTTGGCAGAAGAACTGTAAGAGGAAGGTCTGACATTAATACAAGAATGTAACCTGTAACCAATCAGTATGTTAGTAGCATTGATAATTAGCCATAACTGTATATAAGCTTGTCTCATGCTCTCAATAAATGGATTCTAGCAGACCATATTGATCGTGTAGGTCAGCCCCTTCTTACACCAACCGTCGTACTTCATTAACTGAAGAATTGTTTTGACTAAGTTTTGGTCTCTTTGCACTGTAACCACCTCATCTACAGGTCACCATGCAGCTACACCATGAAAACACTCACCTAGGCTCCATGTCTTGAAAGCAAGGTGTCAGGGTAAGACTGCACTATCATGACTGCTGCAAATCTCTGCCCAGGACTTTTCCAAAATGTTCTGAGGCTCAAGACAGTTCTGTAAACTGTTCTGCCTGGGCAGAGAGGTAGTGTGTGAGAAAAGCAGAGCAGTTATCACACCTCAAGTATGTGAATAGAGAAAAAGGGCTGGTGGGATGCCTGGGTATGTCTCGTTGCCTGCTACATCTGCACTCTGATGTGGGCTCACATAGTGGCCACTAGTGAGACTGTTTTTCAAACACTTAACCTTCAAAATTATGAAATTCATCTCTTGTTACTAAGAGTTAAAAATAGTTATTTGATCATACTCCAAATTGTAGTAGCAGGCACAGCAGCATATTGATCTGCACTCTGTGTCGTGTTATATGTACAATATAGTCTGATCAATATCTTACTTCTGAATTTGTGCTTCTTGCATGCATGAAACTGGGTATTTTACTGTAAGACAAATACACATGATGGAGCCTCAACAGTGTAGTGTAGAGTGCTGTACACAAGCTAGATGAAGATATGGAAATGTCAGCTTTGTACCTTTTTTTAAAAAAAATATTTTTCTTATGTCCAGTAAAAACAGAAACCCCAATATGACAGTTACTGTATAAGTGCAAGGTAAGAGAGTCTCCCTGTTGCAGATACCCTGCAGTTAAGTGCTGGCAGACAGACAAATGCAGGAAGGGGAAAGAGAAGACAGCAATGAAGTGACACCAAAATGACCAGTTAAAGCTTTGAGGACAAAAGGCCTTTCTAACCTAGGATATTGGTTTATCATGTTATTTAATGATCCAGTGGTATAAATAGAAGGTCTTGGCTTTTGCTAATAGACATCAAGAGAATAATTTGAGAATATCAGTGGAGTTAAAGTGGTATTATGCTAAAACAGTGAAAAGAAATTCAACATTTCATATACAGTACTTGCACAGCTTGTCTTAGAATTTTTAATCTGTATTTTCTCTTTAAAGGTGCTGTCACTCTACTTCCTGGGCCAACAATTACAGCTGCTTGAGAAACTCTTCTCCAAAGAACTGCCAATGAAGGCCAGAAATAGGAATTTAACAAAGAGAATATATTTTTATTGAGGGCCACGACTGCAATTAGCATAGCGTGTAGGTCTGAATACTCCCAAGAAGAGGTAGCACATTTGGTCTCCATTCCAGTTCTAATAAGTAGGAAAAGAGATGGAGGCTAACAGGGATGCACTGAAGAACAGTTTTTAAAAAATGATTTTAAATGTAAATTCCCACGCATGTATAAATATGTCTGTTTATGGCTCATCTGTTCTGCTTGTATGAGTTTCGGTCAATCTGATTTATTGTTATGTTGAACAAATAATAATATCATTAAGGTGTCAAATTTGATTTATAAATTCACTGTAACTTTTGGGATACATCTTAATTTTGTGAATACCTGAAGCCATACTTTGTGATTCTCTATAGCTACAAACATAGTTTTTTATGAAAAATCTCCACCTACTCCTAATGTACCCAATATTTTGATTCCAGGAGGTAATCAGGGCATAAAATTATGAGATATAATGTGCTTAAAAAACTTTCCATCATCTTCGGCAGTCAGTGCAGGACCTCTCCCTTTATAAGAATTATTTTTCATTGTTCAGTACACAAGATCTGTGCTTCACACACAGAGTAAACATGAAAAACAGCATTAAGCCTAGCTATGTTCATGAAGAAACTGTCCTGAGACTGGTTGTATAAGATGTAGATATTGTGCACAACTTCTTTTTTCTTTTTTAAGTGCTGCAGAGCATTGTGCTGCTTTATAATTACCTATAATTTTGAATGCTTTCATTGCAGTATATTTTTTTAAATACAACTCCCTGTGGAAGTTAAAGCTTGTTCTTTCCATGAAGGGGGAAAGTTAAAGAATACTGGAAACTCAGGCCTTGGCAGTTGAGCCAGTTCATCCTGTTGAATCCATCGATTTCTGAATTCCAGAGGAGCAAAAGACTTTGTGATCTTGCATGAATTAATGTTGACCTCTCAAACTGCCTGTGACAGACTTCATCCACATCAGGGTCTTTTCTAGGGTTTCCTGGTTTAATACATAACTGTGCCAAGTGTATGAAGAATTCCAGATGTTTGGGTGGGAAAAATGAGGTTAAGGAACTATTTGAGTTTTGCGTGGTGGAGCTGTCATTTGAAAGCTGTATCTAATGCTGTGTTCCTATTACTGGGGCAAGCATACAGATTTTCTTCTTCCCTGCTTGAAGCTGGCAAATAAATTCTGGTTTCTTCTGAACTATGTCAAAGCCTAAAGAAAAGTAAAAAGCATTTGCTATGCCCTACTCATTCAGTTCATAGATACAATTCAAGGTTATCTTCCTAAGAATAAAAGTGCTAAACAAAATTCAAACTTGAAAGGAATTGAAAGACAATAGTCATGTGTATTTAAAAGATCTATCACCCTGCAACTGTGGATGCTGTTGGGAAACAGTATCTCTGAGAGGTGAATTTTTATTTCAGTGAGGCTAATGAGCCCTTTTCTGAAATAAGAATGTAAAGCTTCAGAAACAACACAGCTATAGAGACTCAGAGCTGCTAAAGAAGTATGTGCAAACAAAATAGGTATGGAAACATTTTTGAATGAATTTGTAGCTGCTTGATTTTTTCTGTTTCCTGTGTCACTCTGACTACTCTCTCTCTTAGCCATTGTTTGTATAAACAGAAGTGCTATCATGTGAACTATAGAACTATGGATACCGTAAAATGTGAACTACCTTGCTCCAAATTTCAACAAGTTCATGCTTCTGTTCAGTGTTTATTTTGTCGTTTGATGTATTTGCAGAAAGATAGCATACATAAGTCATACAAGAAGAAGACAGGCTAAACCCTGCTCATTTTAAGGAATTGATCCAATTAAAATTAGCAGGGCTGCTTGAGCAAACAAACAGACACTGTTTGTTACTGAAACTCTTTTCAAGCAATTCTAATTGATATGGGGTAGAATCTCAGTTAACATAAATTACTATTCCCATTAGCATCATCTCAAATAGATGCTGATTTCTGCTTATAGGATCTAATTCTCTGCATCTAAGGACAATGCATTAAAAGGAAGGTGTTTTTCCACTATTATAATCTTTTTTAATAAATATATCAGGATTTAGAAAAATCTGTGGAATCTGAGGTATTCTGAGATATTTGTATTTTATTTCTGTGCAAGTATAAGGGCATTGGAGACTTCAGTACCTATACCACAAATACAGAAATGTCTATCTGTATATATCTCTATGTGTATGTATATTTATATATATATATACACACATTAAAATTTACCATTTCTATAAGTCTAGGCAAATGTTTTAATTTGGATTAATATACTTGTAAATATGTTCTATCATTACTCAGAGACTCAAATCAACCCATATAAATGATGTAGCATTCTGAATTACTGAAACTACAGTACAGGGGATCTTGCAGCATTAAAATACAGTATTATATATGTGTGTTGTTTTTCCTACCTTATCATGCCTCAGTCTCAGGAGAATTTAAGCTGAGGTGCTTGCTTTGAACTGCTTGGCATCAGACATAATACAATTTAGACAAATCACAGAATTTCAGGGATTGGAAGGGACCTCGAGATGTCATGTAGTCCAAACACCTTTTTTTAATTTAAATAGTTACTATTATATTCTGGATATAACCTGTAGCTAAGACATACAAGCTCTGAGTTTCAGTCACCTTTTCTCTAAATTCACTTGTCACTAGCAAAAGCTCTGCAGTTAATTTGCTGGCAGCATCTGTCATTGCCTCAAAAGAGAACAGGATGGGAAATGGTTCATCTAAACCAATTATAGGAAATTTTGACAATCTAGTGTTCTTTTTTCTTTGGCTAAAACCAGTATCACTCAGAAGCAGACGTGTATGGTTGAGGCACTTGTTCGGTCAATGGATGAACAGGTTCAAATATTTGGTCTGTTCCAGAAAAAAAAATAATTGGAACCTATAACTTGTCACTTGGATGGACTGTTGAGCTGAGCTGTTGCTATTTGTGTACAAATATTTATATTCTGTTACTTGCTCCCAGTAGGACATAATTGGACATAAGTCCAGGTATGAGGCTTGTCAGAGTTGGGCTGATGGTTGGACTAGATGATCTGAAAGGTCCCTTCCAACCTAGATGACTATGACTATGACTATGTAACTGCTGTACTGCAAGTACATATATCTGTACAGAAAAGCATCAGAATAGTACCAGTAATGCCATTTGGGACATAAAGTCACCTGAATGCATATACATTATTAATGTTAATTTAGTGGTCTAGTAGAAAGCAAAATGGCAGTATAATAAGTAATGAAACTCAATCCAAATTTTTGTCCATTTCAGACTGGAATATAACTACAAATGAGAAGTAGAATTCTATAGAATAGAAGAAATAATGAAATAACTCTCATGACTTCTCTCCTTGCTCCTCCACGGTTTGTACAGAGATTTCTAGTCTCATGACATATGAAGGAGAAAACCATATGCTTTGAGAACAGTGATCTTGCTGGCCTATGTGTGGGACTATTAAAAGCAAACTGGATAGGAAGACACTTGTGCATTAGTCAGTGGCAAAGAGCCTCATCTTCTGAGGCTCATCACAGCATTAAAACATTGAGGTTTTCAATTTGTAGCATGGCTGTGGAAGAAAGAATCAGTATTCTTTTTTGCTTTAAATCTCTCCTTAATGCTAGAGCAAACAGAGGCATAGATATAAATATCACTTTAAGAAATGGGACATTGGCAAGTATGTACACTGGGACACCGATCTCTCTAATGTTGGCTATGACTCCCCTACATTGGGACACGAAGCTCTCTCGTGTTGGCTGTGAATCCCCAACACTTGGACACCAAGCTCTGTAGTGGTGGCTGTGACTACCCAACAATGGGGCACCAAGCTCTCCAGTGTTGGCTGTGACTCCCCAGCAATGGGACACCAAGCTGTATTTTGGATCTGAGCTGACTTGTCCATAAAGACTCAAGTTCAGAGTAGTCTTCAAACAGACCAGTCCTTCATCTGGCACTACAAGGTGCTAATGTGAAGAAGTTGACTGTGTGACCTGATCTGGGTGTTCCTGCTCTGGCAAGGATTTTGGAACTTCATGATCTTTAAGGTCCCTTCCAACCCAAACTATTCTATGATCTATGAAGTTTTAGGCACACAGTGTTCCATATGTTTGGTCTTCACCACAGCTTGAATCTCATGTGGCAGTGCATGTGCCTAGTCCTCCTGCTGCAGACAGCTAGCTAGGTATTTCAGGTCCTTCTGTAATCAGGTACACAGCCAATCCTGGAAGCTCTTTGGTTAATACCATGCTGAGATACTTTCTGACTACTTATTGATTAGATCAGTTTATCTCACTGGTCTGTCTTCAAAGCATTGCGTATTACCCAGAATCTGAAGGGTATCTTTAGAATATCTCAGATTTGTCAAAGCAACAATGATAGGACCATGCATTTTTTAACCAATAAATCTTTAAAACACCTTTCTATCATCTAGGGTGTCACCTAAAAATATAATAATAGTTTCGCATAGTGAGAACCTGATAAAAATTGGATGCAACTGGTTTTAGTAATTGGGGTTTTTTTGCAACAGCTAAAAAATCAGTTTAGTGACCCAAAGAAGAAAGCTTCTTTCAGTAATTTTTTTTTGTTTTTAAGCTAGACCTCTTATCTCTGTGGGAAGCCGCACCGGTGTCGTGCTTTGACTCCAATGAGAAGAACTAACCACATGTCTCTCCCCCACACTCGTGGCTTGAGACAAAGGCAACAGAAGCAAAGTTTAACAGAACAATAACGGCAATAAGAGCAATAACAAGAGTAAAGGAATGTACAGACAACACAATAGCACATGTGTCTGCCAACTGCTTTAGACCTGCGTACGCAGCCACCCCCGAGCGCCTGCCAGCGCACCACCCCCTCTCACTTCCTGCCCACCCCTCCGTCTTTCCCGGCTAGCCCTGCCTATCTCTAGGCCTGGCTTAGGTGGCACTGGGATGATGCAGAGTTGAGCAGAGTTGAGCCGATCCCAGCCACGTCGAGGATGAGCTGCTGCTCCCAAATGCAGAATTAGGCACAGGACTGACAGTCTCCTAGTGTGTGGCGATTATTGAAATCAAAATCTTAGAAACATGTTCATCTCTTTTAAAACCATTTCCCCTTGTCCAATGGCTGCAGATCCCACCAAAGAGTTCTCCTCTATCTTGTAGCCCCTTCAGGTACTGTGAGACCACAATGAGGTCTCTCCACAGCATTCTCTTCTCCAGGCTGAACGGCCCAGCTCTCTCAGCCTGTCCTTGTACCAGAGGTATTTTTTCTATACATGCATATGCCTTTTCTTTAAAGTAAAATGTTTAATGAGAAGAGTTCAGTCCTTAAGGTGTAACCCTGGTCCCAGTTGTTGTTCTTTTATATCAACTTGGTATGCAATTTTAGCTCTCATTATTGTGTCAATAGTGACAAATCTTCCTGCATAAAAGAAGTGCTGTATGACATTGCAAAGATAGGTGGATAACAGATTACCACGTCCACTCCCATACTCCTAGAACAACAGAGGGAGATCCCAAACTATTAATCAGAAAGGCCTTTGGCAGGAAGTTCTTTTAGAAGCTGAGGAGAGATGTAGAGATTCAAGATTTAATTCAAATGTTTATTTCATATTTTGTTGCTGCATTTAGATATTTTACTAAATACTTCTTCATCATTATAAGGCAAATTATTTAAGGTTTTTAGGATCTGGTAGATGTATTTCCAGAAGGTTACCTTTGGCTCTGATTTTTATATAGAAAGCTGAATTCAGCAGTGGCCCCATTTGAAAGATATGAAAGCACCACTGCAGAATTCAGATAACACAAATAAGCCATGTTACATTTATGTTAGATGTAATGTGCATAGGTTGGGGAAGAATGTTATAGATTTTTTTTTTTAATTAAGGCATAAAAATGGATTAAATTATGTGAAAGCAAATGGTGGAGGATAGCAGAGGTACATGTGTTAGTAATCAGGGGACTAGGATTCAGGAGAACTCTCTACTTGTTATATGCTTCATTTCCTCTAACTTGAATAAATCATATGGGGCTGCACATGGGACTTCTAAGGAAGTTGAACTCCACCTGAATTTTATTCTATACTCATTCTTCCCTTATTGTGGGATTTTACCTTTTGTGCTTCTCTGTCTTGAAACATAGTGCAGGTCTTTGCAGTCCTGTGTTTCTGCAATTAATCAGTGCATAGAGGGCACTGAGATCTTTTGTTGAGAGTGACAATATCAGTATAAAATAGCTGACCAAGATCATAGCAGATACCTAGGGATTCAATATTCAGTCACCTCTCCTTAATTCTATTACATTTCTTCAAATAAGATACTCCATTTGATACAAATTTTTAGTGACTTTCGTGTCTTTTTTAGGGAAATTGTAATTGCCTTTCAGTGTTTTAGGTACCATTAATATTTGTGTTACAGAACATACTGCAATATTTGTACATTGAGCATACTATATTTTTCAAAGCATGTTTGCAGGCTTAAGGATAGATTCATCCTATTTCTCAGGATGTAAGGGGAAAAAAAGATTGGTGGTATATTCAGGACTCATGTTTGGTGTAGTGAGGACTCAAGTTTGCTTCATTAGGCACTCACATTTGGCATCTTCAGGTTAGTCTACTGCTAACTAAAGAAAGTAGACAGTTGAAGGCAGTGAATAATTCTTCCCCCTTTTTAACTTAACAAGCATTCTGCTGTGCATGGCAGTCCCTTCAGATGATTAGGGATTCATCTGTGGTAGCAGACAGCTCACTTTATAACTACCTGCCTATGCCTCTTGCCTTTCAAGCAGCCCTCTCATAGATCCACTTTCCAGTAGCTCTTAGCAAACACCACCCTATCTACTGCCCCTCTGCTCTTAGTCAGGACTTTGTAATTACTACTATACTCATCTTGTGTTATGACATACAAGCCTATCATAACAACCAAAATGTGGGCATGAAGTGAATTTGATTACAGCTGCTCCACAAATGCTCCGTTACAGCAAGTTCTGTGGGGAGCAATGAGAAATTGGCAACATGATTCTAAGTCACAATTTTCTTTCACATCGCTGTGTGAGTTTGAGACTCTCGCTCAGTTTCTTTTGGCAAAGAAGAAGCATTCGAAAGTTATCTCTGGAAAATTAGAAATTTCTGTCTCAAATAAAAGCAGAAATACAGGCAGTGTTCCCTACTAGTTTGTATTCTTTGTTTCCATTCCCCATCATGACTGAGATGCAGATGCAAGAAATAATTAAAAATTTGTAGGTCTAAATTGATTTCGGCTATTAGTCATTAAAAAAAAATTGTGAAGTTTTTGGGAAATATCTGCATCAGCTTTCAGTAAATTTCTCTCCTTGGTTTTCTACTTGTGGTTTAGCACAGTACTGTCATCTGCAAGCGGAAGGTGTAGCATGGCTGTGTTTCTTCTGTAGCGTTACCACAGCAGTCAAATATTATCAAGCAATTATTCTGGAATATTTTCTTGGGCATAAGTTCAGTAGAATAAACTAGCACATGGTTAAAGACATCACAGTTGTAATGAACTTGTCAAACTCTATAAAGAATTTATATAATGCTGTACCTCACCTATCTCATAAGGTTGTTACAAACCTGCTAGTTCCACACCAGAGAGTCAGTGGGCTGGTGCCTATTTGGTATTAAATATTAAATTCTTACTGTACTCATCTCTTTATTCTAATTTGAGTGTTTTCAGCAAGTCAGTGAAAGTATGCTTTAAATTATGTTATATATATTGCCTTGAACACCAAATTCTAAATCCATTAATACTCTTAGTTTTCAGAAAAGCTATCCATTCAGAATTGAGATGAAACTTCTTTCCAGTTTCAATGGAACAGAAATCTCATGGTGTTATGTTATAGAATCAGTTGTCTTCTCCAGGTCCTCATGCTCTGGTAGACCAGGGAGGGGAAGCTGCTAACTCACATGACGGAGATGCTTGCCATTGCTGTCTGCACTTGAATTCCAGCTGTGTCTCAAGCCAAAGCACTGTCATGTTGAAAAATCAGTGCCAACCCTTTCCTCACAAAACATGGAAATCCAGAGTAAAAGTCAAAACTGAGACTGCTAGAGGTGGTTGAAATTGCCTCACAAAATAAAGGGACCAGTAAGTCATTTGCAGGGTCTGGTACAGACCTATGCTTATTTTAATTAAGGTTAAAAATAAGTTAGGCAACTGGATACAAAGGCAGATATCCAAACCAGGTAGATATGAAAGTGAAGAAGAGACAGAGCAGCTGCAGCTGCATTACACTGACTTAACTTTCAAAAAAGTGGAATCTAACACCCATTGCTTTGGCAAGAAACACAGTGATGATCCACTATTGATGAGGAAATTTAACTGTCTTTCTGCATGACATGAAGGCTAGAGAGACTTTGAATGTAGATGTGTGAAGTTCCCCACCCCTGCTATCAGTGACTCCTAGCTGTATTTATATCTGAATGCCTCTGCTCTTGTAGTTTTCATTTGAGGGAGAACGCTGTTCTTTCTGTTACAGGTTACATTTTAAAAAATAAAACCATTAACATGCCCCAGTTGGTAACTTACAGTTTCACATGGCTGACATCCAGAGACTTACAGAGACTTCAAAGCTGAAGATGCCGCTGATGTAGACACAATGTCTGTGTTTCTCCATTTTGCTATAAAGCAGCCCATTTAAGCGAGAACAGTATTTCCTTAATGCACTGGCACTATAGATGCTGGCAGCTGAAACAAAGAAACTGCACACAGAATACTGTTGAGATATATTTGGCTTCCATTTCATGATCGCTTCTGCTGGGTGAAGACTGGAATGAGACAATTGCAGTGGCAAAGCCAGGTCAGGGCCACACTGGACCAAAGGACCCTGAGACCAGGGTATCAGGGTATTTGTTTCATTTTGGGTAGTGGAAACAGACATAAAATAACAAATAATCTACTGTGTTGCTGACTTGCTGTCAAAAACAGCAACAGCTGCAGCCCAAGCAAGCTGGAAGCAGGTGTTTCCAAAAGATGGGATGTTTTTCCTCTTTTGAAAGATATTTGACAATCTCAGCAGAGTAGTGCATTTCTCCACCTGAAGTTTCTTGAGATGGCAGCTGTACTCAGAGCTGTTTTTTGTAATGCTTGGGAGCAGGGTGAAAAATAAATCCATTTCAAATCTAAATGTAACTACTTGTAATTTGATGTAGAATTCAATTTGTGTTTTATTTGCAGTAGAAAGTCTTGCTAAAAGGCATTCTTTCTTTTGTCCACCTGCGTTTTGAAATCTGGGATTAGAGTTCAGTCATCTTTGTTTATGCTTTCTGACCCATGTTGGAAGATGTTCTCATGCCCAGAATATCACTGCCTGTGTCCTGCTCTGTCCCAGCTATTGCAGGAAACACTACCCTGCTAAATCTGCCTATGTTGTGATTGCTGACTACAGCTAAGTCAACATTCCTCAGGTAAGTAAATCATTCTGTTTCGAGTATTGGTGTTATACAGATTATTGTGACAAAATAGAAAGGGAATAGAAGCAGTAGCAAGATGGGTAGACTATAAACTCTGCTGAGGTGATGATGTGTAGGAAGAGGAAATCATCTCTTGATGTCATTCAGCTAAGACTAAGCCATGGGACTATAATATGAGGCATGTTTCTTGTGTAACAACATTTAAGTTTTCCCCTGAAATCATGCAAGAATCATGCAAGTTTTTCTTATAGCTAAGAGGGATTTTAACCTTTATAATAAGAACTGCTTGGATGCTTTTTGTATCAATGAGTAGTTGTGTGTGTGCATCCAGAAGACTATTGCAATTGCACTGTAAATGCAATTGCCTCCTAGATATGTTCTATAACATTTTCGAAACTTGAGGGACAAAAACACAGCCCAAAGGATTCTGCCCTCAGCCTTGTTCATGGCTGTATATTTTTCTTTGGCTATATTAAAGAAGTTCTTTAACCCTTCCAGTTGGCTTTGTTTCATTGCATTCATCTCTGCCTTTCTTATTGTAGATGTTCTTCAGCTTTCTTCTTGTCATGCACTTTCTCTTAGGTTGAGTTTTAATTCTTTATCTTATGTCTGCTACCTTAATTGTAGCAGGGGAAAACATGTCTCCAAATCAACACACAGAAGGAATGTTCCACACATTGGTTATCTCTGGAGCCCTCAGCACAAGAAGGACATGAAACTACTGAAGAGGGCCCTGAGGAAGCCACAAGAATGATGGGAAGGCTGGAGCACCTCTGCTATGAGGACAGGGTAAGAGAGCTGGGACTGTTCATCCTGGAGAAGACTGAAGTGAGACATCACAGCAGCCTCCCAGTACCTGAAGGGGCTACAGGAAAGCTGGGGAGGGATTGTTTTACAGGTCATGGACTGACAGGATGCAGGGCAATGGTTCGAAACAAGAGGTTAGGTTAAATGAGGCATTAGAAAGAAGTTCCTCCACGTGAGGATGGTGAGGTACTGGAACAGGTTGTCCATAGAGGTGAAGGGAGGCCCCATTCCTGGAGACATCCAAGACAGCAAGCTGTTGAAGAGAACAGTGAAGTGTGTGTGTTTTGTTGTCTGACAGGGTCTTCTCAATAAGAGTAGCTTCTATTTAATTACTGTGTATTGTTGTGTGTTTGTATATCTTTAAATATATATACATGCATGCATTAATACATATCAGCTCTCATATATGTGTATGTATATTTGTGTATATATATGAGACCCCTCTCATAGACTTTACATTGTGTTAGTGCTTGACCATAGGTGTCTAAACCCTTTAAGCTTCCCACTGAAAAAGTGCAGGCAGAAACTAAGACGAGCTGTAGTTAGATGCAGCTTCTTTGGAGAAACAGATGCGTTGTACAACGTGGCAAAATATAAATATCTGCAAAACAATAACCTGTGAGGTTTCTGTTGAAAGTTGATTGAAAAAAGCTCTTGTTAACATTTAGAGATCTTGAATCAACCCATTTCTGGGGAGGAAAAGATCAATCTGTGCTTGCTTTCCTTCTAGACTGTGAGATTGGTTTTTTTTTCAAGAAGCTGGCTTGCTCTACCTTACAATTATATCATGTCTTAGTGAGTGAATCTTTCAAAGGTATTGAAGGCTTTTGGGTTTGTTTTTCTATTTTCCATTTCAACAGATGACATCAAATGACAGTGGCCTTACCATGGTGGGAAATTAATTGAGAGAGCAATTCTACACTGTCATAATTTTATCATCATCTATCCTATTGCTGCTATTAGCAGGAATCTATAAACCCATGGGTGTCTTGTGAGACTCCCTTTTAGCAAAACTTAGGGTGTAGAGGTTACATGGTTAGCTCCTTCCATCAGCTGGGTCTGAATTACTGTCAGAAAGAAATTACTGTCATAAAGAAATTACTAGTGTATTCATTTCTTTAGCTTCCAACCTTGTGCTGAGGAGCAGGAGATGATTTGTAGCAAGCCTTTGGGGAGAGATGAGTGCTAGTAACCATTGAAGGCTTCTCTCACAAAGGTACTTAGGAGAATCACTGCATATTAACATAGGTGCACACAGGGGCATTTTTGATCTAACATCCATTATAGAATCATGTCAGGAAATTATAACTTCTGACTTATCATGTTGTAGCAGGATAGTAAAATAATCATGTTCCAGTGGATTTTTTCTATTGTATTTATTGAATTTCCACATGCAGACTACTACAAAGCAGGTTTTCTTAAATCCCCACTAACAAACCATCCTTCCTCAGTTCACACCACTCAAGTGGTGCGATGAGGAAACCCTAAATGTGCAGAGCTTGCTTTCTCTCCTCTGCTGCAAAGATAGAGTTCAGGGAGCTGCACTGCTGCGCAAGGACCTTCTTCCACCTTTGCCAGCATTTGCAGCTCTCCCAAGATGTTCTCTTCCATGTGTATGAGTGCACAGCTGTAATGCATCTCAGGAGAGCAAGGCTGTAAGCAGACCCTGACCTGGTTGATGTGGTTGAACAGATTAGCAGTCAGCCATTAATGGAGTCATATTTTCTTTTCTCTTCTACTTTCTCTTCTTTTGCATATCCAAGTAGAAATAATGTTCTTCAGAAACCTTCCCCAGCAACCCCACCAAGAGGAAGTGCTGTGACTGACTATGAGTGGAGCAGTCCTGTGGCAAGAGCCCCTCATTGAGGCTGGCCAAAATTCACAGAACCATTGTAGACCTAGCGTAAATGTCAGAGAAAGAGAAGAACCACTGGCCTAGAGCTAGCTAAAAATATAATTCTCCATATATTCTGAATATTTTGCAGTAGTACTTCTATCAAAGGGAAAATAGCCTTGCAAAATATTGGAGTGCATCTTTTAGAAAGCAAAAACTGGCATTTTGTTTTAGGATTAAAGAAAATGGCTAAACTCCCTTGTTCTTTATTTGCTTCATATTTATTAGATTTTTTTAATTTGTTACTTTCAAAATCACATCAACTGTTTGTTACAAGATTTCCCTTAGGGGAAAATGGCTTTGTATCCATGCACACATATAACAGTATAAATAAAACTTGCCACATTCCAGTTGGCAGGTAGAGAATATTAGTAAAAAATGCTGGAATGTAACTGGCTTTATCTTCCTATGATGTGTCACTAGGTACAGTTTCATTCTTAGGAAGCCTAACCTGAGAAAACGATGGTACATTTCAAATTGCAAAAGGATTAAACCTGTGTATTAAGGGACTTTGGTAGAGTGCAATTGTTGCTATTAAAATAAACCAGATTTTGCAGTGGTTTTTCTTCCAAAATAATCGATGGTTTCAGTGGTGATGGTTACTTTTGGTACTGTTTGTCTAAAGACATTTAAATGCTGGCAATTTTGATGGGGACAGCTGGCTTACAAATCATATCTGTTAAGTTTTATGCCAAACTCCATCTAAACGGCAAGGGATTATTACTGCAGCTCATAAAATTAAAAATAAAATAATAAAAAAGAAGAAACATCGCTCTAGTCCTTCTTTTGTAGCAGGAGCAATTGTAGCCTTTAGTGTTGCTGCGTTAAGCATATGTTCGAATATGATCTTCTGACTTCCAGTGCTTTTGGATTCAGAACACAAAGAACATGCAGTCTTGTACAGTAGTAGAAAAAAAGCAGAAATGGTAATTTGTCAGCTCATTAGGTGCGTATTCATCTTAATGGGGCATCAAAGTTAAAAACTATAATGCCTTCCTCTCATTTAATACTCCAGAGAACATTTGCAGCAACCACATGAAAGTAAAAAGGATTTCAACATTGGAGCTGCAAAAGTAGGTGTCTTCATTCCCTCCAGGCAGACAGAGAAGAGAGAACTACTTTTTAATCCTTTCCCCTGTCTAACTTGCCTTGCTATACTAGCTGTGTGTCACTTGAGCTGTATGAATGAAGATGCTGACCCTGGCTAGGGGGTCCTGGTACGTAAAATTTTAAATCCATAGTCTGTGACTGTGCAGTGTCAGCTGAAGAGCACAGTGTACTGAAATAGTCTCCAGGAATAATATTATTGTTTATGGGGCTGTGTGCCCTGATACAAAGACTCTTCATTGAAATGTGAGACTCGTGGTGCTTTGAAATACTCCCATCCTTAAAAATACCATCTTTGCATAAAGCTAAAGGTCCAACTTTTGATAATGCACATTCTCCTGTAGTTTATGTGGTAACAGCACCCCATTCAAGCTCTTTACTGAAAGAACAGTATTACCAGAAGGTTCTACTAGAAGTATTTCAGAGGCAGTACACAGCATGAGTTTCTGGGGCATGTTTACAGATGGGAGGCCAAACTATGTGTGAATGCCATGCTTTCTGACTTGACTCTGTATGTGGCATAGGATGCTTTACTTGCTTCTATTACTGCTGCAAATCGGCAGGGGTAAGAAAAACTGATCTGCACAAAGTTAGATAAGTAGAGATGTCCTTCATTGATGATGCAAACTGAAGACATGGGATCCTTCCCAAAGATGTCCATTTGAACATTACAATCAACAAACATTTATAACCCAACATTCATTGTTTCAAGTTAGTAGAATAAATATGCATAGAATGTCTGCTTTCACTTGCTCATTAGATTCAACCTTTACATTGGTTGGTCCCTCACAACATTACTCCATGTATGTTCATTTTTAATAAAAAATCATAGACACTTCTAATCATTCTACTGATTAAATCCCTGATAGTAAAATCAGGATGAGTTGGGTGGTGGATTGTTGAGCAACATCATTAGTTCCAAAACACAAAATTATTTATCATGCTATTCTTTACTCTTCTAATGTTAAGCTTTCTGGTCACATATCAGATTCTAACTTTGTGATTGTTTAAGTTTATGGTTAAATACAATGCCAGGTCCTCCCTACATAAATGTTATGGCTCCTGACTGTCTAGAGAAAAAAATCAACTTAGATATGCAACATTTGCACTATATACATGGTCAGTTCTGTAGGACACCACATATTGAAACATGGTATGCAGTCACTATCTCCCCAAACCAGAATTCTCAGTCCATTTTGTTTGGCTCTCTTAGCCATAAAATGATGAGGTAGGTAAAAATAACTGTTGGGAGCATGTGTTCATTCAGGATGGCACCAAGTTTTTCTTCCAGACTGGTGAAGTTCTCATATTCTTTCAGTTCTACATTCCAGATTTAGAATGTAGAGAGGCAGCTTCTTTGTCCAATGCATATTCTTTTCTTAGGACCTTAGAGAAAAAGTTCAGCATAGGACTATATTCTATTAGTATATTTTGCCTAAAAGATAACATTTATGTATATAATTCCTACAAAACATTTTTGTTGTGATAAAGATTTAATGAAATAAAAAAATTAAGAGGCATAATTCAGGACATGGTTGGTGAAATACAGAAGAAGCAGGCAGAAAGCACAAGTTCCTCATCTGATTAAACTGATTAAGGTTGACCATTTTCAGTGAAGTTGTTGTACTATGTCAGCTGGGAGGATTTGTCCTTAAAACATGGCGGGGGTTAAACATGAGTGATAATCTGAAAGAGGAAGGACCCAGACAATAAGAATAAGAAGGAAAAGCGAGCTATGAATGCTTGTGGATATGATATGCCAGTTTGGGGATGGTGGGAGGGAAGAAATGAGCTGATGGAAGACAAGGTGGAACATCTCTTTGAGAACAGCTTTAAGACAGCAGCCTGCACCTATAGAAAGAGCTTGCACATCTGTGGATTAGATTCTATTTTGTGGTCTTGCCATCTTAATTTTCTCCACAATATTTGGCCTCTGGATAAAACTATATTGAGAAAGCAAGCTCTTAGTACTAAGTTACTAAGGATGAAGGAGGTTTGCTGTGTTTGGGTAGTGGAACTCCATTGCTGTGACCAGCAACACAACCTACTGATGCATCAGTATGTGTTACAGAAGTACAGTGATCCAGCAGCTGTATTCTGACTTTGGTCATCATGCAGGATGTAGGAGCAAATTTTGCTGCATTTCAATTTTCTGTGCCAGTTTTCTGAAAAAGGATTGGTCTGTGTGAAAGCAGGTGCCATTTGAGATGGATTGGGATTCACCACTAGGATTAGGATGTTTTAATTTACATGGAGTATTTTTTCAAGCTTCACTGAAGTAAGTTCTGAAAGATTTCTTTAATTCCTGATGGAGGGATTCATGGGGGAAATTCAATCAACTGTCCTATGGAAAAGCTAAGACTAGATCAGGCAAGAGGAGAGAAGGGAGGCACAGACTCAACACTTCCCACTACTTGAATCTGAACTTTTTGCTCTTTTGCTCTGTTTATGTCACCCATAATTGCCTCAAGTTTCCAGTATCAGCTGCAACACCAATGACGTCCACCACATGTGCTACAAGCCACATGCTCGGAGTCTGAAAGCTAGCTGATAAGGAAATAACCACTGATGCAAAAGATAACCACGAGCACAAAAGAAAATTTTGAGTTCTTGCCTAAAAATACCACTCATGTAGCCTTTTATTGGGTAGGGAATCAAATGTTTTGGACTGAGTATACCAGCTTATTTGGTATATCATGATAAGCTGTCCCCAGCTATGCAGAAATGCACAGCAGATACTTGCTTTGACTTTTTTTGAAACAAAAAATTACACACTTTAGTCACTTTTTTTTGTCCATGAAACTATGAATGCAGTCTGTATGCATATTATAGATTTATGAGCTCATTGTACTCCAGAACTTCCTTAGCTGAAATGAGTCTAGACAACCTATTACTATCTAAAAAGACACTTATTCATGCAGCTCAAATTGATTCTCATCTCCTCTTCTCATCTCAAAGGCATTATTTCTGAAGTGATAATTGGGGTTATTTTTGTGTGATGAGTTATGTTTGACTTTGAATGACCCTTGCACACATAACTTTGGGTTTCTTACTGCAAGACTTCTACTCAGCACCATCCACAGTCATTGGGAAGTCAATGTAGAATCTCCGTCTCCTTTTCTCAGCAAGGATTAACGCTTTTGTTTAATACCCAGCTTCTGCTAACAGAAACCTATAAATAATGAGATGGTGAGACATTTTCTAAAACCTTATTTCTGAGTGGGCAATTAGAATGTTCCATGTCCTGGTTGACACAGGTGTGCTTGTGGCTTCTTTCCTTCAAGGATCTAATGATGTATTGTTCTAAACTGTCTTTTGGGTGCTGGACAGTTTTTAGGTTCTCACTTCTGACAGGAAACGTGCTTGGGAAAGCTTGTCTGGATGCTGGAACTCAGAATTCCAGAACTCTTATATGCCCTTTCTTCAGCTCTCTCTATTGCAACATAATCCTAAGAAGAAAAGAGATTCTTATTCATTTAATTTGTATAGTTTTAGAGGATGAAATGCATCAGTAAGTGATGTTTCAGAGTCATGCTGTTTCTCTTACTGGCCTGATTTCTGGCTAAAAGCAAGAAGCTATCTAAATTAATTTGAAGGTTCTGTCATTTCATAAAGCGATAATATAATGTGAAATCATCCTCCTAAATTTTTAACTTTTCACATGTTAAGCATTGCATTATAATACACAGAGTAAGTCAGGAACTTTCAAATTATTACAAAGTGGTGAATCATAAGACTGAAGGCCTGCTCTACCTTCTCACACTCATTTTAAGCTAACGCTAAAATCAATTTGTGCCTTGCAAACCAAACAGTAGAATGTCATCAGAAAAGTGAATTATGTAATCATGGTTAGGGGTAGCACCCTCTCAAGTAAAAATGCTTATTCAGTCTATGAAAACAAAAGTGTGCAACAGAGGTGGTGTTCTTTACACAGTCATAACACAAATCCAAATGAATACTTGAAATGTTGAAAAACAGAATCCAGTGATGGATAAGAGACGTAGGGTAAGAAGTGACAAAGATCAGGGTTACCCTTTATGTAAGCTCTGCAGTAAAAATGAGTCAGTTTGAGTTTGTTCTGTAAATTAAATTCAACATCAGTTAATCTATACGATGGGAGGGAATGTTTTTTTGTTACACTTCATTGTGCTTTCAGTAAGCAAGAGGCAATCCTATATTGTTCCTTTTACTCTCACATCAAAAGCTCTTAAATCTCCATCACCACCTAGGTGATATTTCTGGCAGTCCTATGGTTTCATCATGGTTTGTCTGATGGAGCAGGAAGGAGAGTGGACTGCACTAATGTCAGTGGTGACTGCTAAGAGATTTGATCCAACTTCAGAAACTAATGTTCTCATAATGAAGAAGATAAAAGTACAAAATTAAATACCTCCAACTTTTTAAATAAAGTGAGAGGATATGAGAGTGGCAACTACAATTTGTTTGGTTCTGGAAGCAGATTCACCAAAATAATAATAATGCTCTTAGAAAGGAGCAACTGAGAAAAAAACCTACCATAACCCAAACAGTAATAGATGAAGGAAATAGAAGTTTGAAGTAGCCACATCTAGAGAGTGATGATTTTGGTTCTGATTCAAGAAAACAATTGAATATTTACTTAAGTGCTGCTCTGAATAGGAGGAATGTTTTCCTGGGCTGAAAAGCAAAGGAACTGGTCACAGTCTAAGTATCCTTTCCCTGATGTAAGGAAGGAACAACTTGGAAAGATTTAAATATTAAAAAGCTACATTTCATCTACTCAGGAGTTTTTCTATTTCAAATGAAACATATCTTGGGACATTCTAAGGTAACAAAATACGATAGTATTCAAAATTTTCTTGGGAACAATTCCAGCCAAGCAGGGAAATAAATTCATTGACCCCAGATACTTTCTTTTCTTGTTTGCTCTGTTGGTGCACTTAAAAAAATAAATTTGGGAGAGCAAACTGTAACCTGCAGAAATGTGAACTTGTTGCTATTATAGTATAAACTTTCCACTAAGGATCTTTGAAAGCTGCTGAGTGAGACCCTCCCTCTTCCTTACCTTTCCCCCTTCCAATTAGACATAATATATCCAATTTAGCTCCCTTGCCAAGGGAATCTTTCGCTCTCTGATCTCTGCTGTAAAAGGAATGAAAAAGTACAAGTAAACTGATAAAGTCTGAAGGACACCAGGATCATGCATAATGTAGCCATCACATCTGCTTTTCTTTTTATATTACTGAATTCATATGATATTCAACACACAAGAGATAGAGACATATCTATTCCTGACTTATGGATATTATTTCTACATTAGTGAACAGTCCATCAACAAATAAAAATTCAGGAGACAGTGAATTCCACCTCTCTCAAATTGCCTTCATTCTAAAACATTTGACATAATTGCCAATAATTCATAAGAATTTAGTTTTTCTTAGAAAATAAATTTTAATATAGCTCCCACATAATATATTATAGTGCTCTTTAATACTGCAGCTTCCATATGCAAATGTAAGCAAAGAAGCACTCTGGATCAACACACATACCAAAAAACTGCAGCTGAAAATAAATTTAATTACAAAGCAAATTCACTTCAATGGCATAAAACATTAATCTTATGTAACTTTAAAATGTATGCCTACTGCACTAGTCCCAAAACAGAGCAGTATTGCAAAGTATGAAGTAGGCTTATTTAAGTCATGAGGGAGCAGTTCACACAAGCTTCCTGGAGTACTTACTTCTCTAAGTAATATGAAATGTTTGCTGAAATATCATTGTGTTTCATTCGGATAGATGTGTTATAAACAATTAATAGTGGAGAGTTTGCAAGGAGATTCATTCTTTTTCTTTAAAAGTGAAGAGGCTATGCAGGAAAAGAACTGATCAGCTTGTTATAATAAAAAAAAAAAAAACAACAAAAACCTGAGGCAGACCAGTGGAGAGGAAAATGTCTCTGTTTCTCACTTCTGTTAAGCCCACACTCAGAAGAGCATGGCTACTCTGTTGCTGCCAAGTAGGGTGGTATCAGATTGTGAATTCTTTTTATTTAGTATCATTTGGAAGGAATCAAATCACTATGTACAAGCTAATTCAATTAGATGCGAAACCCAGAATGGCTGAAGGGGACAGAAGTATTACAGAAGAATTTACTTTTGAGTGACAATTAAGTTTAGTAATCAGGGTGGCAAAATGCAGCCTGGTAGCTGGCTGATGCACCACAAAGTCAAAAGACTAAAAACATTAAGCAGCAATTTGCTTTTATGGAAAAATCAGATGAAAGTGGAGGCAATCTTGTTTTTAAATACCCAAATGAATTAGATGAGCAGATAACAATGCAGCCTGCAATGGCTGGAAAAAGCATGGAAAGCCTCTTGCAGAGATATTGGTGGTTTGGTTTGAAGGAGGAAGAACTAGAAAATAAATGTTTTTAAAGATGCTACTTAATGCATAACTCTTGGCCAATAACTCTTTGTCCCAAAAGGTACAAACTAGTGCTTTTTCTTTCATGTAGCTTTGCTAGAAATCTCTATTTTGAAGTAGTGAAATTGACATTGAAATTATGAGGAAGCTCAGGATGGGGTGAAATCCTCCCACATGATGCAATATGCTCCAGGCAGCACTGACTCCCCTGAGAACATAAAAAAATCTTCTGTTTCTGAGAAGGTTTGATCTGAAAGGAGTTTCTTTGCTGTAACTTCTTCATACAACCTGGTGTTGAGAAATGGAGCTTCCAATTTTGCCATACCATCAGAGAGTGCTTCACAGCAAGTGAAAACATTGGTGGGAGCTGTGCACTGCAGCTGGCTGCTGAATGGAGTTGGAGATGCCTGTTTCCTTGTCCTGGGGGAGTGTTGCTATAAAAAAATCTCATAGACACAGATCATGGGCACTTGGTCTTTGAAGGCTTTTGAGAACAGGTTAGAAAAATGTGCCACAGTTGGCCCTTTTGGTATGGGGTAGGTGCAAAGACCTCTCAAATTTCTTTTCCCCCTTTCTTCTGCAGCTCTGTGATCTATCTTTTGAGGAATAGCTGGTACCAATTTCAAATCCAAAATACCCTAAGATAAATGCATCTCCTAGATGAAATATTATCCCTCAGTCCTACGCCATGGTTTCCAGCCTTTTCTGTGAACATGGCATAGTATCAGCTTGGCAGGCAAAGCACCAGGACCAGAGAGACATCTGGTGAAGACCGTATGTTGTGGGTGCAGCTCCTTGTGGGAAGTGATATGGGGCAAAAGCATGGATTCAATCTGAACCAGTAAGTGTTTCAACTGTTACATTCTCACCAGCTGCAGTCCCCTTTCTAAGCGCGCAGAAGATGACTGGGAGATGGAAAAGAGTACAGAATTTTGGAGTCTCTTTTCTAGTCTCCGCTCAGCACAACAGCTGCTTAGATCAGAGGAAAATTATGTCACCTCTTGTGTCACACAGTCCCATTGCTATACAGAAAAGAGATTGATTTTTATGAACTTTCAATGCAATCTCTTTTGGCAGCCCATGGATGGTTCTGAGTGGGAAGGATTGCTAGCAGTGAGGAGTGAGGCCTGAGACAAGTTGCTTACACATTGCCTCTCTTCAGCTGGTAAGGCACCCCAAGGTCTCAGCCCAAGGGTCCGGTTGGAGGTAAAAGAGCTAGTTAAACACGTGAGATGTGTCTGGTAGGCATGGAAGGCATGAGTGAAAAGAGGCAGAGTTGAGCTCTGCAGCAGCACTTCCAAGGGAAGGTGACTTGTCACACAGGCAGAGAATCCAGAGGGAAGTGATGTGAGAATGCATCAGGGGATCCAGCAAAGGAGTTCGTACATGGTAGCCAAAATTGGTCTGAGAAAGTTTTTAAACTAGAGTAGGGTAGGTAAAGGTCAGACATTAGGAAAAAGCATTTCACCATGAGGGTGATGAGACACTGGAACAGGTTGCCAGAGAGGTGGTGGAGGCCCCACCCCTGGAGACATTCAAGGCCAGGCTTGCTGAGACTCTGAACAGCCTGATCTAGTGCAGGATACCCCTGCCTGCTGCAGGGGGGTTGGACTAGATGGCCTTTGAAGGTCCCTTCCAACTCTATCATTCCATGAGAGGAGTAAAAGCTTTTTGGAATTTGGTTACATGGTGATGATGAGCTGCTTGTTAATTCCAATTTCTTTGCATCCAGCAGCTTGTTTTATGCTGCAGATTTATATGCAGCCATTCAAAAACTGCTTTCCACTTCCTGATCTAACTAGAGAATCAGATTTCCATTATGCCAGTATTGCTGCCTGAATGAATTTTACTCATTTCCAGACTGGGTAATACAGAGTTCTTATCAACTATCCTGGAACATCAACCAGGGCACTCTACCCATCCATTGATCCATTACAGCTTTTTCTCCAAGTTTCCCAGGATGTCCCAAGAGATAGGACATGCTATTTGTATGCCTACTTTATGCAGGTGAATTAGATACTAAAACCACATCTTATTGCTTGCTACAGTGAATGGAAAGAGAGAAACACAGAAGAATGGAGAACAGGGACCTCGCTGTGGCAGACCCCAAAAAGTGTCTGCCCTGGCCCCTGGCATGAGCAGTGTTTGACAGACACAGTGAATTGGTTATTAGGGCTTAGGGACAACTGTGGCTCTCTGGTTGGCAGCTGGTTGGAAGTTGGTACAGAGCAGCAGAGAGAGACTAGAGAGGAGCAGGCAAATGCAAAGAGCTCAAGCAAAGCTAATGGGCATAAATAAAAGCCTTTAAACTACAGCATGCATGCCCTTGTTTGGGGTAAAGTACTCTTAGGTTAATGTAGTTTGAAGGTTTTCTTGCTCCCAGATGAGAAGCCTGTACATGGTACTTTAACAGGCTTCAATATATGCTCATTAACTTTACACTCTAAGTTGTCTCTTCATAAATTTCTGATGTATTTATTCTATTGGGACTACTTTTCAATTTATTTTAGTTCTTTATTGTTTGTTTTACCAGGAAACAACAATGTCTGTAACTTCTCAGTGAAAAAGCACCCTCATCTCCATTAAAAAGTGTCCCAAAATATTTTTTTAATCCTACTAGGCAAAAAAGTTGTCAGAGACAGATATTTGTGGAGGACCCACTGTACCTGCCACAGGAAATGCTGAAAGCACCAAAAAAGCAAAGCAGGGTCAATTACTAGAATGTGATTTATATGAAAATACATTATGTATTTTAAAGGTCCAGTTTTGACAGTCTTTAGTTATTACTTCATGAGGTTTTTCTATAAAATGTTGAACATACTCAGTATTTTGTTGATAATATTTATAAAGTAGTATTCTAAAATGCAGTAAAAGTTTAAGGGAAAATCGTTACAATAACAATAAAAGGATGGCTGGTCCAAAATACCATCAATGGGAACGTAATACAACTCTATCAGATGAGTCAAGTGACTTTAGGGGACTGATGCCACTCCAGACACAGCCATTCCTGCCACCTCAAAAGATAGATGAGTCTCTGTGAGCCTGGAGTGAAATGAAACAACAGCTTTATCAGGATTCATAGGAAGCATATTCTCCTTCCCCTGTCCCCAGTGGTCACAGAGCTGTGCTGCTGGTACTGGGGAGAAGCTGGGATACACAACTGGGGCCTGTACAGGGGTGGCTGGATTGCCCTGCAGCTGGTGTCAGTAATTATTAGGTGATAGCAGCAATAAAAACTGTTATGATGCACAATAGTTTTTCCTTTCACACTCCTAATTGTGTGATGAACTTACTTTGGCAGAAAATTGTCACATCTGCTGTGAAAAGGATTGCACTTAGGAAAATATTATAAATACAGTTGTCGGTACTTGGCAGAAGGAACATATTATTTGTTAGACAAGACTTCAGGGGAGATAGCAACTTCTTTTTTTTTAGACAACTGATATAGTAGGAAAACCAGGCAAGCTTCACATGCCCTCCTCAATTTGTTCATTCTGCTCTGATTCCACTTCAGAGAGTAGTGACACCAAAGGCCCCACTCGAGGTACCTCATGGTACAGTGGTGGTGCTAGTTTGAGATTGCTTCTGCCCATGTCCTTCCACTTACTAACAGCTCATCAATCTGCCCCCCTCTTGTCCTGCTCCTTCAAGCATGTTGTGGCAGCTGTCTGGGTCTGGAAATCAAAATGCTGGCAGAGCTGAGTGTGTTATCAGTAATGGGTTGAGCTGCTGCTCTCTTTTTCATGCTAGCACCGGTGTTCAGGGTATACCCATTGTCATCTGAGTCATGGAACTGATCCCACTGAAATGTCACTTGGGCAACAAAACCAACAAGTAAAGAGAAAGGAAATAGAAATGTTTGCTGAGATGTGGGCAATACTATTGTTAAAGCATTGTTTCTACCAGTCCTAAACCATGGTAGTATTTTCAGATATGCCTACTGATAATGGGATGTCTCTGTTTTGGCAAAATGCCACCTTAGAGGAATTTGTTTCTTCTGATGCTTGATGTGATGCTCTGTATAATACATGCATACTGACTGTCAAAATTCACAGCAGTCTCTGCTGTGTCTTAACAATAATCTCAAATTGCTTAAGAGGAATGTCAAATCTTTTATTTAAATGGCCTCTAGCAAGGGTTGTGGTTTTAAAAATATGTCTATGTCATGTCAGTTCAATAGTAGCTGCTTTTTATACATCAGGTCTGTAACGGTAGGCTTGCATTACCAAAAGTCACATTTACACAATCCTTTTGACAGTTTCATTGAGACAAATGCAGAAAGTGACAGATGGCTTAATGGTTCTATCATGGTGTCATCACATCACTTCAGGAAATGGCATCAACATGCAATCTTGACATGCTTAACTATTACAATTCATTTCTCTTTAGAACAACTTTAGAGAATCAGTGGGTGTCCCATGTTTCCAGATCAGCTATAAAACTACACGAGCTGCTCCTCTGAGTGGTTGATACACTATTTCATGCCTTAGTTCTTGTAACTGATTCCTGAGCCTCAATACTCTTACTAGAAATGGACAGAAATCAAAGTTTCAGTTTTTCAGGAAATTTGGCTTTGTTTTTAGTTCAGAAAGTGAGTCAAGAAGCAAATAAAAAATAATAAAAAAGACATTCACCCTCAGTCTCAAACCAATTTTGGAAGCATCTTCGCAATTACCATTGCAGGTGCTTAGTGAAGTTAATTTTTTAGTAGCTTTCTTTGCTCCCAGAATCCATCCGCTCAGTGAGGATTCACCAGCCAGCAAATGAGGCTATTTTAATTTTGTCTGTAAAGTCTTTAGTATAGTACTGCACACTCATGGTTCTGTGAGAAGCACCCATTCATTAGAATTCTTCAAGCTGTAACACAGTCTGCTCATCTTCAAGACATTTCACATAGAATCATAGAATCATAGAATAGTTTGGGTTGGAAGGGACCTTAAAGATCATCGAGTTCCAACCCCCCTGCCATAGGCAGGGACACCTCCCACTAGACCAGGCTGCCCAGTGCCCTGTCCAGCCTAGTCTTGAACACCTCCAGAGAGGGGGCATCCACAACCTCCCTGGGCAACCTGTTCCAGTGTTTCACCACCCTCACTGTAAAGAATTTCTTCCTTATGTCTAGTCTAAATCTATCCCCCTCTAATTTATACCCTCTAATTTATATGCTACACACCACTCTCCTTTCTCTCAGTATCATTCTTATTCTCCTAGTCAAAGCATCCTGTCAGTACAGCATTGCCTTCTCTTCCATTGAAAAGTCATCTTGTGGTTCTCTGTTTGCAGTTTTTCTCCCCCTTACCCTACCAGGCTCCATGCTTGTCTGCCTCACATCCTCTTTAATGATGCATTAGGAAAGTTTAGTTTTCTTTTGCTGTCTGCAGTAGGAAAGTTTCTCTTCATTGCCAGCTACTGATTTGAGATTGGTACCCTCAATAGTAGAATACAGGCTTTCTCAGCTCACTTTTTCATCTGCCTGCATTTACAGCACTGCCCTTTGATTGAAGTGCTCCACAATAGAATGCTTAGGTATTACATAACTCCTGCAAATAGCAAGGTATTTCTGTGAAAATGCATTATAAAATAAATTGTATTTCACTGTATAGGAGACATTCCCTGGAGGAAGCAATTACTTGTTCAATAACATCCGCAACATTCAGCTCTTCATCTTATGGCACGTTCTTGTAAAGGGCAGAAGGGTAAGTTTCTCAGTAAAATAATTGTATTTTAATTTAGAATATCCTCTTTCACTAAGCATGAAAACTATATAATACAGTATAAATGCAGTCATGAGAGAAGTGTACTTCTCTGATTTATTTTGAGAAAATACATTTCCTGCTTCTTTTCAAAATTGTTATTTCTAAATGTGGATGTCCATATAAATTCATCCATTCTCAATCACAGATACAATGTTGTATTGAGAGAATAAAAATTGCAGAAGTTACTTTTCTGGAACATGTCATTCTTTGAAAGTTTTTAAAAGTCTTTTCTGAGTTCTGCTCTGTATTGACTTGTAAGCAAAAATAAGAGTCGCTTGTATTTTATGTAACTGAATTTGGCATTCTTTCTTTAAAGGGCAAGTGTCAGCAAAATGCAAGATATCAATGGTACCAAGTAACAGTTTTGTGTTATCTGATAAGTTCACTTACCTGATCTAAGTATTAGAAGTTGTTCAATAAAAGGCTTCTTATTTCTGACCTATTTTTTAATACCCTTGAAGTTTGTTTTTTCTTTTCCACTAATTTTGATCAACTAGCTATTTAAGCAAGGGGCACAGTAGACTCTCATTTTTGTGTAATGATGGACTAGGTCAGCCAATAAATAAAAGAAAATTGAAATTGATGTGTGATCTGCCTTCAAAATGCACAATTGTGTTTAGATTTTTAAGGATACAGTGCTCTGCATACAGTCAAAAGATTAAAGCCACAAAATTGTGGTTACTGTCCAGGTGCACCCCAGGAATTTCCATGATCAACACTCATTTGAGCAGGATTCATGGGGTGTTTCTGAAGGGGAAGACTTCCAAAATCTCTCACAAAACTTTATGCTCTTTAGCAATGTGTAAAGTAATAAATACCTTTGTAGCTCAAATGATGTGCTTGTTTTCTCAGTCTAAATACCCAAAGAAGGAAAACTTGAGCCAAGAAGTGTCAGAGTGTAACTAAATAGTTTTCTCAATAAAATGTTAAGTCTCTATTAGACACCATCTATTTCAAAGTCAAAAAAGTCCCAAGAGCTATTACTTTGACATATACACATATATGTAATGGCTTCTTTGTTTGTTTAAATTGAATCTCATTACAAGTAATCTTAGTCAGTCTTGCTAGATTCAGTCACATGATTCAACTTATGACTTTTCAGACATCAGGAGTGCAAGGAAAATAAAATTGGTTGTAAAAATTTTTTCCCCTTCAGTAAAGTAATGGCAATCTAACAGAAACAGTGTGGAGCTTTCTTTTGCTAGTCAGCTGGACATTGTAAGAGTCTGTCTGATGATCTCTGATTAACTGAAACAAAAAGTCAATATTTATGCTAAGTAAATGGTGGTTGGCACGTAGATGGGAAAATGTCCAAAGTTTAATGTAATTGAGCCACATGACCCACAAATGAAAAAAAAACCCACAAAACTGTGAAAACTATTTTTCAGGGTCTCACAGTATGAGCAAGGAGTAGCTTACTGTGGACCAGACTGAAATATCTTTCTTCAGTATCTATCTCAACTTTCCTGATGAACCATCCTACTACTGCTTTGAATATGTCAAATTTAAACTCCTCCTCGGCACAGAGCACTTTTCACTTCCACATTAAGGATTGCATAGCAATACCCTTTAAAACACTTTCTTTACTTGAGGTCCACTTAAGTACCCTCAGCAAATAATTTGCCTTTTTAATCCTGTCTTATAGGCTGATATAGTCCAAATCAGAAAATATGCATATATAACTTATATGTATTTGATACGCATGCTTATGATCTGTATCTTCTTATCCAGAACTGCCCTAAAGTTAAGAGACCTGATTTACAAAGATGGGTTCTGTTAAAATTTTACCAGAGCGATTTTCCATTTTGAAGAGTGTTCATTGTTACTTATTTACTATGAGAAGGGACAGAGCATTTCTTTATACATTTGTTTGTCATAGGCATCACTAGCACAGGTATCAGGAGAACTCTTGAATGATGTAAGATTAAAAACAGCAAAGCTTCTGCTGAAAATGTTTCAGCTGATGTGCATAAGAGAAAATGGTGTTAGAGGAAAAAGAATTGCATTGCTGGAAGACCCATCTCCCTGACCTCCTCAGATGCATCCCCTGAAGTATAGCAAAGTATTTAAAATCAAGCAATTCAAAACCATAAACCATAGATAGAAAATGGTTTGGTGTTGAAGCTTCACTGGATGTGACCTTCTGCTTACAGCACTCTACGTGCATATACCAAATGATAGGTAGATAATTGGCAGGATGCTCCCTGAAGTCTAAACAATGTAATGTCATGTTTATAACTGCATGGGGATTTGTCATCACAATCCTGCATGAAGGACACACACTGCAAGAACTCTTATTAATGTGCTACATTGCTTTTTGGTTGTGGCTGGTGAATTTAGACAGATATTTTCTTTTCCTCCCAAATTCATTGTGGGAAGCTATCTGATACTTCATGAATTGCAAGATAGTGTCTGCTGTATTTTCTCTTTGTGCCCCCTCCAGGATACAGTAAGCTGCTTGTGCCAGGGGTGGTCACTCAGGAAGGCCTGCATGCTGAAAAGGAGAACTTCATTTATCGTCTCATTAACACTTCTCAAGATTTTTAACATTAATTATTTATCAAAGATGCTTCTGTCAGAAGTTTGGATAGCAGATGTCTTCTTTAATTATTCCTGACATTTTTTCCTCCAATGCAGTACATGGTGATGTTCTTGAAGGAGAGTAAAGATGCTTCATCTTGTACCAAAGATCAGACTGAAGAAAAATATTTCTGTACTTGTTTGCATGCTAGCACTCACTAAAGGAACTATTGTTCTCAAGTCCATACCAGAGATCCCTGCTCAGATATTTAGCTTGCTACATGTGGGAGACTCCCACTAGTTTCAGCAGAAGTTTAAACATGCTGGACTGACAGTTCTGGTTGCTGAAGGTCTTTTTGTCATGTAATACACATTTTAATACACTAGACAAGACACTGTCTTGGTAATGAGATGGAAGATGTGTGAGAAGACATGAGAATGTCTGTTCAGATGACAAATGTATTGTCAGGGGAGGGCTCTAGCAAAAAGGCTCCACATGTGCCCTGTCTCTGGACTGAACTCACCTGTTCAAAAATTAAATAAAATTTTTCTTTTATTTTGTTATTCAAGAGAAAACTTCATTTGTGCATCACCTGTGGGGTGCCTCTCTGCAGAGGAGTCAAATAGCCTGCATTTATGAAGCAATAGGAAGCCTAAATATTTTAAAACAAAAATTTACACTAATGATTTGCTGTGAACATTTGCATAAGGGACATTTCATTTGCAGGGACTTTTCTTCCAGGACCTAAATATATGTAAATATATGTAAAAACTCTTACCTGAAGAAGGTCTGGCATCCAAAGGCTTCCATCCTGCATGTTTTTGTGTGAAACCAACACTGCAGAATGTGCTCTTCTAACAGGTAACAATTGGAACCTTTAAGGAAAAGGAGTTTCATAAGTGCTTATTCCCAGGCTTATTTCCCAAAGTAATTAATAGTACTTGTCACAAGTTGGACTGCTGTTCTGGTGCAATGATCTGTGACACAGGAACACACAGATTTTCCCATTAGCTCATAATTAAATATTCCTTTCAGTGCGTATTTTGTGAAAGCCAGTTGCAAAAAAATACTCCTTGGTAAAGCATCAACAGCTCTTGGATATGAATTCTAATTTTTCAAAATAAATGCTGCACTTTTTACTTAGGTCTAAAATTTGCCTTTACATTTTTGTTTAAGATTATTCCTTTTCATGAAAAAGTAAGGCAGGCTAAGAGATCAAGAAAGTTGAAAAAAGTAGAACTGTAAAGAAAAGAGCAAGAGTGAGGTAAAACAGCTAAGATCATTTTCCCCTTCCACCCTGAAATGAATACCAAAGTTTTTGCCTACAAAATTTCCCTTCAGAGCTGAGTTACCTACATGGCCTCCACCCTCCCCATTAACTTCTTGCCATGGTCAAGACCATAAATTAGTCACAAGGGAGCTGTCTCTGCCTTAGAGCACTAGTGGAGTAGCTGTCAGGCTTGGTTCTCCCCTGTGAAAGGAAAGAAACAGTCACTGAACAAGAGCAAACAAGAGCTCGTTCTTCTCCACATGTGAATAGGAAATAGTGTGCTTTCTGAAATGCTACATCCAAAACATGTCATGTTAATGCTTCCAGTTCAGTGGAGAGTGTGTATCTCCTCTATTGCATTTAGCTGAGGTTCTGCTATTCATTCATTTACATGTCTGGTCACAGGGAAGAGGAATAAATGAGTAGCTGTGACCTGTGTGTTAAGGTTTTTTGGTGAAGATCTTGCTCCTGGTGTAAATAATTTTCTCTGAGTCCTGTCAGAGTGGTGTGGTTTGATTTGCTCTTGATGGTCCTCTCTGATGT
The DNA here is from genome assembly GCA_013400935.1 of Turnix velox. Classification (NCBI taxonomy): domain Eukaryota; kingdom Metazoa; phylum Chordata; class Aves; order Charadriiformes; family Turnicidae; genus Turnix; species Turnix velox. The sequence goes on along the minus strand of VZTY01021159.1, from coordinate 158,545 downwards.
GTGCTTCTGAGAATAGCATGTGGTTTCAGGTAGGAGGCTAGTTTTCATTTATGTGGTGTCTGTCTTGAGTGTGTTGGTCAATGATGCTCCTTGAGCTGCAGGTGCAGATGTTACATTATTCAGTTGTATAAAAATAAGTATTATATCATATTCTCAGTTTATGATGTTTGCATATTGCTGCATTATCTGTTTCCTGTGCTGGTTGACGTGCAAAAGAACAACAACAACAACAAAAAAAAAGCTTTGGGAACAGAATTTTTTTCACACCAGACTTATACGACTGCACTTTACCCTGGTGAATTCCACCAGGGTATGGTAAAAGGGTTACCATACCCAAGGAAGACTTAATCTTTAGCTTTTGAGTAGGCTGCAGGTATTGATTTGGGTTTTGTACATTTTGGGAATCAGATATTTATAAAGAGGCAGTCATACATATGTCATATCATGTTTTCATGAATCCTGATGATTGTGCTGCAGCATAAGGGGAAAGGGTCTTCTCAGTCAGCTCCAGGAAGTGTTGGCTGCTCCTGCTGGACTTCAGTGATGAGCCATGGCCTGCTGTCCTCTTCTTGGCTTGGCATGAGAAAACCAAACCCTTGCAAAATAGTTCTTTTTCCTGCTGCACTAGGGCTAGCAAGGAAACACAGGCTGGTCACAGTGACAGTGTTGAGGTCTCCTGCTTAGAGTATCCACCTAACATTTTTTAGGCATTGAGTCTGCAGTACTGTGCTAGCTTTTTTCTGTTTGCTTTGTCAGAACCTACACTTTCCTATTATAACTATGAGACACCATAAGGTTAGGATTTTTTTTAATAGGTTTACTCTGTATTTCTCCCTGCTTGATGATACAAGTAGACCTTTTTCTTTGATTTCTTTCTCCTTTCATGTTTTCCTACTTGTCACTGAAAGACTTTTAATCTGTAGCTTTCCTTCCATATGGGTTGTGTCTATGTCATACCATCCACACATCTCTAAACTTCCTTCAGTACTTTGTCACCTCACTGATACCCTTATTTACTGCTGCCTGCTGTGGGGCACTGACATTATTTCTTTCTTCATTGAGTAAAAGAGAAAACTGGAAGCCATCAGTAAAAGAATGTTTGAATGTGGTTTCAAAATCTCCCTCTTAACCTGTATGCCCAATAAAGGAAACTTTCTGTTCTTAATAGATTTTTTCCCTCAATTACTGAGGAAAGAGACTGTGGCACTTTGCTTCTGCTGAAACTTGCTACAATGTGAGATTGGGGAAAGCATACACTTTAGCTATATCCATTTGAACAGCAAATATCTGACCTTTCTTTTTTGTGTGGGTTTTGGGCCATTTCTGGACATTCTGAGGTTAGCTCTTTTTTATGACCTTACAGTATTTCATGTGTTGCCTTTTTTTCTCCCTTTACTTTCATTCCCTGCATAAAGTGTCTGAATTTCAAACAAATACTGGAACAAAACTCTATCTGTACCAGTAGAGCCCCACAACAAACATTACGTGCCAGATGATATATACTGTACATACTCTATTTTTTCATAAGCAAATTTCTTCTTTAGTGTTTAAGGAAAACCCCTCATTTTCTTAATTAACTTTTTAAATTGGGAGTTTAGTGCATGTTTGTTACAGAAATTGCAGCTCTTTTCTAAAAAGTTACTATAAACATTTCTTTGCAGGGTTCCATGTTTATTGTGCCTTAGTTATTGTCAGATCAAATACACACATTTTGGTAGTTAAAAGATAGTTTTGTTTTTCTACCTGGCAGCCTTGTGCATTCAAGTCGAGCTCTGGCTCAAGCTGGGTATTTTCCCTTCCCAAGCATCAGCAATAGTGGGGAAAACTGCAGCTTCTGTTTACACCTGCCTCTTCACTAGGGTCATAGAGGTATGACAAAATACAGCTTAGCAAACAGTGCTGCTTGTTGTAAGGAGGAACTGAAAGATGGCTGGCCTGCTGTCATGCTGGCTCAGTAAAACTTCCAGGACATATGAAGGAGGAAAATCACTTCTCTTGTTGTCATCATCATGAGTATATTTACATTTGAGGAATGAGTCTGCTAGACAAGACAAACAAGTAGCTGACATCTTCACTTTGTTGTATCCAGAAAAGCATCTATGCCTCTAGCCAGTAAAAAAACATCCTGTTGACTGAGGCAGCTGGTTATGTTCTTAACAGCTTCTATAGGTAAAATTTAGGACAAAATTTTGCCCTGCTTCTGGCAGGCTGTAGCGTGGAGCCATTCTCTATTTCTCAACCACAAGCAATTTCTCTACATTCCAGACCATAAAGATGCTCATAGCCCAGTGCTCTTCTGTATACAGTTTCTCTTTGGGAAGTATTGTGTATGGTGCATGTCCAAGTTCCTGCAATGGTGCAAGGGAAAGAAATTCCTTAACTAGGCATCCTGGTGGATTCCTATGTGAGATTCAGGTCACTGAGGCAAACAAGTCTGAGTTGCAGGGGGAAGATGAACTAGCCCCTGGAAGACAGTTGGTCATCTATGCATCTGCAAAGGTTTTTGTGAATGGCCTTTTGGATACAGTTGCCTATTCTGTGATTGAAGTTTATCCACAGTGAAGGCGGATCAGGTCTATTCCAGGGTGCAAACCTCATGTTACTAAAGTTTTGGTAGACTGAGCAGCACTTTCACTTCTGGTCTAGCTCCAGTGACTTCTGCAGCCACTGAGATCTTAAGGCACACAGCTCCAGAGCTGCCACTTGAACCAGAAGACATCCCTCCCTTAACCACTGTGTTCAGAGGCAGGGGGAGCCTCTGCAATACTTGAGTGTCTTCAGATTTTTGATGCTGCTTTGACATCTATCTGCAAATAAGGTCTTGTGGAAAAGGACAAAAATTCCACTGGTTTCACTGTAAGGTTTTTTTTTAAAGAAATCTTAATTATTATAATCATAATCACCTAGGTTGGAAGGGACCGTTCAGATTATCAAGTCCAACCATCAATCCAGCTCTGACAAGCCTCATACCTGGACAGGGATTTGAACCCCTGACCCTCAGATTAGGAGTCTGATACTCTCTCAATAAAAGTAGCTGCATCTCCCTCCTCCCTTCACTACCTTGAAACTGCTAAATCCAGCAGGAGGAGGCACAACAGCATTATTTAATGATAAAACTTGAAAGACTTTTTCTAATTACAATGTAGTTTCACTTAAATACAAAAGAAAAATACTTGTCATTTTTGATGACACTTCCTGTGTGGTTGCTGTATTTGAGATTACTGTAAAGTCACCATGTGTGGCAATAATTATTTCTTTTCATCCCTATGCCTTTTTTTTAACCTGCCACATGCTTTTTGCTCCATTTCCTTCTTATAAGGTTGCGATATGTTTATCTACATAGTCTTATGACTATATTAAACACCATTATAATCCATCTTGTTACAACATTGATGCATTATGACTTTCAGTAGTGGACTTTTTCTATTTTTTATTTATTAAAGAGGATGTATTAATTCTTTGGAACTGTAAAGCAGTAAGTATAAAGACCTGCTAAAAAGACTGAGAAGTAGTTAATTACAAATGGGCTTCTCAGCATATAGGGAAAGGTTTTCATTTTGACCTCAATATACTGAGGATATGATTAAAAATGAATCAAGGGAAAAAAGCTTGTGTATTAATAGCTGTTTCATAGTTCTGTGGAAGATGCTTACCTGGAATTTGAAGCATGTGGACCTTAACATGTGGCTCTGGCTTACTTTCCATGGCATTTTCTGAAGAGAACTGTCATGTAACCTGAGAGAACTGTTTTGCTACTTAGACACTTCAGTGAATAATGGCCTATTGCTGTTGTTTAGATACAAAACTATGTTCCAGTGCTCTCAGTTGCCAGAAATGCTAGCACAAAAAAACAAGGACACACAAAATGAAGAAAGACTTCTCCATGTCTGGGCCTCTCCTGCACCAGCAGTCTGTAGGCTGAGGGCTGCATTTTTAAGAGCTCTGATGTGTTTTTTTTAAGCAGATGTCTACTTTAGAAATCCTTCTGTGTGTTTGGACTTCATACCATTTAATGGACAGCAAGTTTCTCGGGGCCCATTGTATTACCTCCTTATTCGAAACTTGGATGAAGGAGAATAAAAACACTGTTCCTTTGTCCTCATTTTTCAAGTTTTGCAAGGGCCACGAGCCTTGGCTCTGTAGATGCATTTGTTAGGGCAAGACCTCTATGGTGACATAACGCTGACAATGGGTCAATATTATCAAAAGCCTTTTTAGTGATGATTAACTGAGACACTGCTCTACTGTTCAGGGACCAGATGAATTCCCAGACAGTGGTCTTGTTATCTTCTTTGTGTGGTGTGAAAGTACTATTGTCATGGGTTAGTTATCTGTTTATAGCAAGGAACAAAGATCAGGAATCTGTGCTGCTATTCTGAATAAAAGTGAATTGCTGAGAAAGATAAGGAATTTAAGAAAACAGTTTGGACTTTGGGCTCATACAGACTTCTGCTTTTTTCAATGCAATTGTAAAGAGTTTGTTTTGGTTTTTACACTTGTGTGCACAACTCTGTCCACTGATTAGAGTCTTCAGGGAGCTGGCTTTTTCCATTTAAACCAGGAATTATAGTGCTTTTGCTCTGTTTTAAGATGGCATCTCTGAGAAATGACTTTCCAAAGACTGTCTTGAACAGCTCAATCTTTTGATGAAAACTCTTAAGACTGAAAGCAGTGTGTTAATTATTACAGCAGCAAATCAATACATGTATCACTGTTGTCTAATCTACTGTCCAAATAAATGAGTTCAGTACTTCACTGAAAATAGGTACTGTTGAAATGGCTGACTGCTAAGACTGTTTGTCATTCAGAAGGAATCTTCCTTATGAAAAGTGTTAAAAGATTTAATCTTAGCTCTAGATATCAATTTCCAAAAGCTTTCGGACTTCAAAAAATGAGCTTAACTAGCCTCTAAAATCACATGAAAGGTAGTACAATATCCAGAACATCTACTGAAAAAGCCTCTCATATCTCTAAGTGGGAAATTTATCTCTGGATTTAACTTTAAAACTGATGGAATTTTCAAATAAGGAAAAAGTTCTTATAAAATGTAGTCATAAGCTGCTCTAAAACACTGTTCTGAACCAACTGGGACAGATTTAATTTCTTACCATACCTATCTGCAGGAAGATACGCTGCTTGAGGGAGTGATATACTACTTCTGTCAAAAAAAGCTGCCTTTCCTCTTGCAGATCTGTAAGAAGGTGAGTCTAAAGGGATTAGCAGATTTTAAGTTTAAGCTTTTTAGTGCATATTTTGGTTAATTTATGATACCTCTTTTTTAGTGGCTGTGGAAATGATCTGTTTTCTACTGAGGTACTACTGATAGTTTTATAGGTAACTTTAATTACACCGCAGTTACCAATTTTAACTGTTTTCTCTCTCTCTCATTCTTTCCAGAAGTGAGAGCTCCAGCTGTTTGATTTGGGTGTATCTATGCTCCTCTCAGTTCATTGTGACATACATTCATTCTAGCTGTAAACAGGAACAAAGGAGGTTTTGGCAGGGATAGGGTTAACTCTGGTAAATGCAGGTATCCCACTATGATCTAAGCCATGCTCACTGGTAGCCAAGGGCTAGTTGGGAGGGGAAGCAGGAGGTGGCCTGGAGGCTTCTCAGCACAGAGTTTGTGACTGGAAAGGTGGGCAGCCACTGATGGTGTTGTACCATGTTTACATTTCCACGTTTGTAGTATTGTTCTTTTCTTGCTGCTGCTGTTATGTTAAACTTCACTTTTTGCCTTTGTCTCAGCCCACGAGTGTTATTTTGTTCATCTTCCCCTCATGAGTCTGTCCTTCCACAAAGGGGGCATGTGGAGCGAGAGACACATGGTTCCTTCTTGCTGAAGTCAGACCACAACTTGGGGTAATGTCAAATTTCTTCCTCAAATATCCCAATAATGTTAAAGAGGTCATAGAGGACCTCCACACAGACATTGAAGTTGTCAGGTTGTTGTACAATTTTAATTTTAATCAAGAGGTAAAGGGACGAAACAAGTTTTTTTCCTCCTTTATCAGGTCAGTCTAAAGACATGCTCACTCTTCTGTGGTTGAATGTTAAATCTAAGTTGTTGTTTAATAGTTTGAAGCTTCTGAATATGTTTTGAATGAAATTTATTTCATGAAGGCTGTATAACCTGACATGAGACACTGGTGGACATCAAAACACCAAGCTGAGCCTATAAATAAACAGGGGTATGCAGAAGCCCTCTTAGGGTCAGAACTTCATGTCTTCATGTCATGACCTGAGCTTAGAAGACCAAACCTAGTTTAAAACATCTATAATGTTAGTTGCTACTAAAACAAATCAACATCATTGTCTAAACTCTGCTCTGTTTGCTCAGTAGAGTCAGCTAGGTTGGTGCCGCTTGCAGAAAATAACCTAAGCTGTCTGCTACTGGAACAATTGCTTTTGTGGATGGGTGTTTTTTGGTGGTATTTTGTACTTCTGTGTTCAGTATTTCTGTCAGAGTGTCACTGACCTCATTATCTCACTTCTGGGTAAGTTCTCTCAGTATTTCCTTGAAGACACTTATGATGGCCTGGTCATTTTGCATGAATTTCAGAGGTGATGGATTTCCTCCTAAGGAATTTGACCTGTGTTCCTTCTGTGCCTTAGAACAAAATGGCAATCACTCAGCATTGGTTTATTTTAACTGTTCTCTGTTTCGGCTCCAAAACAAGAGGGAGTGATGTGTTTAGCCTTTCACCAGAATTTATTCAGCCCCTTGCTGGTGTGGTGTGCTTTCTAGGGTGTCTATTTTTTAAACACTACTGGGGTATGAATGTTACAAATGCATTGATAGCTGAAAGGAAAAGAAACTTTGAGAAATTAATTTTTTTCAGTTGGGCAGTTTGTATTGATCTGTATTGTAGACAAAATCTGGTTCTGTCAACTTATCATCTCAAGCATCTCAAGTATCTATCCATATTGTCTCTAAATGTATTTTTTTAATACAGCCATCTTGTCCCTTTGAGTCCTTTTAACTGTTGTTCATTGTTGATGTGATATCTTAAAGTGTAAATTAACGCTTCACATGTTTATCAGGCCCACCCTACCTATCCCTGGCATTAAAAAAAATCGCATTGTGAATCCTAGCTTTCTTTAAGAAATTAACATTAGAGTTGCTTACAAGACCAAGCTGGCATCAAAGAACTATGTGTCCTTATCACTGGAAGTTGTTTGTGAAAATTATTTCCTTTTCAGAGTCTCCAATTAACATATAGTTTCTAATTATGTACTTCTTAGTAATTCTATTGCGGTTCTTTTTCCGCAGTGAAAATGTGATTTGTAAGGCTTTGTGTGATGTCATGTGGCACTACTTATACATACAGGAGGAGAAAGAACATTCTTGATCAGTTGATGTATTATTTCTAAATTGTCTTTGTCATTAATGTTACAGTTGATGATAATGATTTATAATGCTTGGCCACTTCCTTCTCCTTTAGGAACAGATTTTAAAAATTGCTGCATGTGAATCTTTATTCCCCAATCTTTGGAAAATTTTTAGTATTTTTATTGTCTAGTTCTGTTCTACAGATAGACACAGTGTCATGATATGAAGGATAACCTTGTTTACACCGGTGCCACTGGTGTCCATGAATCTATTTGTACTACCTGTGGAAGCCTCAGCGTTAACTATTGGGGAATATTACTCTGATACTCATAACAACTTAATACATAATAAAGTTTCAAAGGGCAATAGGGTATATTTTATATTTGGTTTTTAATCTGTAAAAACTACAAAGAAATGTGCCCTTCATAAGTATTTAAGTACATGATTGAATTAAGTTTTTCAAGAAAAATCACTAAATAGTTACTTATTTTCAAGGATATTTTCAAATGTTGGAGTTATAAAGCCTAAGTTTTAATATGAGGAAAATCACTGAGGTTTTGAAGAACTTTCGTGCTAGTTTCATGAATGCATCTGATAATTCCAGATCAATTTCTGTCAGAATAATTTAACAGGTTTATATGTTGGGGGGTTGGGGGGGCATTTTGCTTCAGTTATTCTGCCCAGCTATTTTAATTAATCTTCACTTAATTTAAATAAATTACTTTATCTGATAATAAGTTAAGTTGTAATTCAATTAGCAGGACCAGTTGCAAGCCTTTAATGTGAACAGAAACACCTGTAGGACTGCTCAGTGTGTATTATATCCAGAAGATGGCAAAATGGATTGTCCTTCCCTGGCACATCAGGATGGACAAGGTCAGATCACACCACTGCCCATAAAGGTGGACTGGAACCACCTCTCTCAAATACTCCATGTAAGTAACAATCAGATCGTGGCTAGGATGGGCATTTTCCTGCAATGTTTTATTACTGGGGTTGTAATGTAAATACTGAGCTTTCAGCTGCTATGTGAGTAAGGGAAGTATACAGTGTAAGACATCCCTTTAACCTGCTTGCAGTCAAACAGTGGCCTTATGGATGGTTGTTTTGACCCAGCTATTATTCAGGATGTTCGCTCCCACTCCTGCAGTATTGTATATCATGCTGATTCTCAGGCCACGTCAGGTTTCTAGGGAATTGTCTGTTAGCCATTTAGCAAAGAAGGTAGGTCTGTGTTTAATTTTGTAGTGCCACTTAAAAGGGAAGCTGAAACCACACAGTTTTGATTGTTTGCAATGAACTTTTGGTTGTTCTTTTGGAAAATTTTAAATATGCTGAATTTACTGGAGAAATATTTTCTTAATTGCAATCTTAGCTAAACTGGAAGAGAAATTGTGTTATAGTAAGTACTCTCCCTGATATGTAACTTTACACTGTATCTATTACTAGCAGTTTTGTTATTTTAGACAGAAAGGAAAGGTTTTGTTTAGAAAAGTTTCTATGATGAACATACTGACAAAGTAAAGCTCCATCTTTAGAACAAACAAAAAAAATCCAAGCAAACAAAAAACCTCAAAGTTGCTTCTGGTACAGTGGAAGCAGTCTGCAGATCAGTCACTTTCTAAAAGCATTCTACAACACCTGGTTGTTCTAATTAATTGAAAATTGGAAGCATGTTTCTTAACTATGTTAAGTTATAATGGAGTGAAGAAGGCAGATGTAGTGTCATCTACTCAAAATGCTTACACTAAGTACACATCTTAGCAAAGTTTTTTTGAAGGTATGATAGTATGATTAAAAAAATGTTGATAATGGCATGACCAGCGTAGAAAAAGCAGATCTGTATAGCAGTGGCAGAACAGGAAGGGTGACATAGGGTATCAAAACAGTTAGTTCACTGGGAAAGGAAAAGACAGAGGATAGAAAAGAGATCGAGTGTCTGAATTTCCCACTGCGTTGTGACTCAGGATGGGCTTTAAGCCAAATGACCAGACTTAATGCTTCTAATTGCTTTTTTCTAAGGTTCTTTTTTTCCCCTTCATGACTAGCGCCATTAACAGGCCAACGTTCATCTTAATTTTTCTTTCAGTTTAATGCACACTGACAATGCCAAGTATTCAAGGCGATCCAAATTTTTCTGCCTTTGGCAGAAGAGAGTTAGATGATTGCCCCTAATACTTATATCCTAGGTACTGTAAGTTCACAGCCCCATTGAAGTGAAAGTGGCAATGTTAAATGAATATACAGTGTCTGAGGCTTTTGTAGATGTTTAGCATAATAAATAGATTGCAATAGGGGCAAATAGGAGGAAGGTTGAGACCTTGACAGTTATCACAGAATCACAGAGCTGATTGTAGGGACCTTTAAAGGCCACATAGTACAACCCCCTTCAGTGAGCTGGGACATCCTGCACTAGATCAGGTTTCTCAGCAAGGCTGGCCTTGAATGTCTCCAGGTCTCCAACACCTCACTGAGCAACCTGTTCCAGTACCTCACCACCTTCATGGGGAAGAACTTCTTCCTAATGTCTCATCTAATCCTTCCCTGCTCTAGTTTCAAACCATTGTCCCTTGTGCAACATGCTCTGACTAATAGTCCTTCCCCAGCTTCCCTGCAGGAGAAGAGTGGTAGGGTATGTGTTGCTTTATATGTAAGAGCTGACGGTTCTTGTAGCTCTAGCTGCACCACTGTAGTGAGTCCCAAACACACACACCTTTGGTATCTGCAATTAGAATGGCACTAGTTGTCTCTTATAAAATTATTTTTGAATGGGCATTAATGTAAAAGGCCAGTCAGCTGGCCCATGGGTTTTTGTTCAGTTTTAGAGTGTTTGAGGGACTTGGAGGTTTTTGTTGTAATGTAGATCCCAGGAACTGAATCTGCTGCTTATCCCATCACTGGCTGTTGGTATTTCTTTGTCTGTGTGACTGGAAGGCCCTTACTCTGTGATGTTCTTTGAGAGCTCTTTATTGATGGCTTTGGGGGAACAACAAACACAAAAACTCTAAAATTCCACCTCTACAATTTGCACTGGATTAACTAGACAGGGCACTGTAATTAAAATAGCAGTCATATTTCTTTCTTTTTTGCCACTGACTTTTATGACTTGCTGTTATTTCCGTATTTCTAAAATATGATTGGAATGTGATATTTAGAAATATATTTCCCTTTGTGTGGAGCTCAGAATGACACATCAGCTAAGAGCAAGTCTTGAACAACTGAACTGATTTTTAACTCATTTCATAGAGACAGTTGGGTTTTTTCCATATGGCTGTATTAAATACATAGTCTCTGACTGTTGCCAGATAACCAGCTCAATGCACTGTCAGCAGTTTACCTACTAATTTTTCATCTTACTTCCAAAAAATTTTTGTACATTCTGTGTTTTCACAAGGGGTTTTACTGTGAAAACACTATCCATTTTAAAACTGAAGACCTATAACTGTACTGTAACAATATAATGTTCTGTATCTTTGGAACAGACACCTGAATGGCTGAAGATTTCACTGTTTAATATAGTTGCTACTATGAAATGAGTAGATGCTCCATGTCTCGTTATCACAGATGACTCACTAGGCAGCATCAGGTTTGTGCTTCAACTGTCAGGAAAGCTGTATTGTCCCTGGAGAGGTTGATACGAGGCAGAGGAAAAGCTTTTCCAGAGCTGAGTTATTTCCAATAGAGGAAATTACATCTGCTTGCATTGTTTTATACACGTTCTGAGAGTCTCTCCTGCACTGGTGTCTGAGGCTGCCAGCCCAGTGTACCTCACAAGCACTGCAGTTTTGCTGTAATCCCTCCCATGTGTATTGAAGCACAGTCTCTGAAATACTGGGAAGAAGGTGAGAATCACATTGTGAAGCACTTCAGGAGCACGTACTTTGCATTGATCATAACACCAGCTCTGTTCTAAACTGCTGTCCCTTCATCTCCCATGGCAGATGTAAGGGACTGTTTTGTTTGGTTTATCCTACATTTTCTTCTCAGTCTCCTCTTCCTTCTAGTGCTGAGGGAAACAGAAGTCCATATGGAAAATATTGGGTAGATCATTTAACCAGTAGAAGTCCAGCAGTGTAACGTAGGAGAAGTGGAGCCGAATTCAAAACAACACATAAGTGTTCATAATGATAGACTGCAAAGCTGTCTTGATGACAAGATTACTTTTTATTGCAACTTTAAAAAACTGGTGTCCATATTTAGAATATCAACCACAGGGCCCAAGCCAAGTATTTTAATGTTAGGTCTTCAGTGTAGACCTCTGGTAGGATATATAAAGTCACAGATGATCTCTGAAGTAGCTCTATAGACTTGATAGTTTGAACATTTCAAAAGTCTTGGTATAGAGCACAAAGTCTATGTTTTAAAAAGTATGAGTAAAAGCGCTACTTTTGCACTAGGTTGAAATGTCCAGACAACTTGTCTTATTTCTAACAGTAGTCACTCAAGGACACTTAAGGAAAGGATTAAAAAGGGTGTGAAGTACAGTATGATCCTTTGCCTGATACATCACAAACTTAAGGACTTCCTGAGGCAATATGCATTTTTTAGCCCACTGGAAAGTGTCAAGATGGCATACTTATGTGTATAGGCTTGCTTTGGTCACTAGTTAGGTAAATATGTTGTTAAAATAGAATAAGTGTTTGTCATCTCATCTACCCTAATAATTTCCTTCAAAGTTTTAACAGATGAACTGCGTTCAGTCTGAAGAAGACTGATAGCTGGACTGTAAAAATCTCAAGAAAGAGAAAGATCATCTAAGGCACACACATAATCTAAACCCAGTCTCTTGCCAACAGTACACATTAATTATGATTGGAGTACATTAATATGTTCTTAATTTGAATTAGGAGCAAAAAATGCAGCTCATTTTTGGAAGACTTATCCAATTGTTCTCTCCTATTGTTTCAATCACTGTAGGGCAGAGTTAAAGCTCTTTGGATGTCCTCAACTAATTATGCAATTGCGAGAAATTTATCCAATGTTTACATGCGTATAATACTTCTATATTAACTTCATTGACTCTAATGTGCTTTGGATCAGGTCCAAGATAGATGTGTTGCTGAATTTGTAAAATGCTTTGGGATACTTCAGATAAAAGGCACAGTGATAAAGTGGGAGGTAGTAATTATCATTAGGACAAGGAAGTGGTTGTACTTGACTCTAGCCATTGACCCATAACTCTTGGAAAGAAATTGAAAGCTAAATGATAGCTGCTGCAGAGTAGCATCCCATCAGAAAGGCTATGCAATTTAATAGTCTCTTACTCTCCAGTTCTGAAGGCAGAAGGTGAGATATTTTTGTCTAGTTACTGTTTAACAAAATGCCAAGTATTTCTTTTTCTGACTTGCTCTTTGCATGCTGAGCTGTTGGCTCATCTGAAACATTTCACAGACTCCAAAGGCATCAGTATGGCCAGCTCTTCTCTTTTTAAGGCAGTTCTGCTGTGCTGAGTCCTCCTTCCTGTCTGCTGCTGCGATCACCCTTTATTTGTATTGCTTCAGTATGATAATAAACAATGCATATGAAGCACAGGCTGGGTAATCCTTGTAGTTGTTTGGTGCTGGCATTTGCCTTTTTGAAATTGTTCAGCTAAGTCTCAGAAGACTGCAGATTGACATGGTCAGGTACCCAGCAGACCATGAACATGCAGAATTTCAGTCTCGTGAAATCTGTTGCTGCAAGCAACAAAACCTGATTAGCAAGACACAGGCAGAATGTATCAAATAAATTACAGTACATTGCTTCTCACTAATGCTAAATTAGGAGGAGTGAAAGTGGTTTTGCTAAGTGTGTGCTTGCAGTAAGTGTAAGAAAGGTAAATATATTGACTCTGAGGTAAGGAAGAAACAGAAAAACTTGCCAGTCTGCTTTGTACAGGCAGCAACTACTAAGTACATATTTCTTTTCTCAAAGTCTCTTTTCTTGTTGCTTTTTTTTTTTTAATAGAAGATTGTTCAACCCCTGTATCTTTGTGTAGAAAACTCTACTGAGGTGATCACAATGCTATTAGAAAGTATCATGATAGTACAGCCAAGAGGTTTTTGGATAGTGCAACAAGCATGAAAATACTTACAGGGGCTTGCATTAGAAACTTCACTTCAAACCAGCCATTGACTCTTCTACTGAAAATGGATACTGGTGAAAAAATTTTGGGGAGTTTGTATAGGAAATCTCAAATATTACATTTCCTATATTATATGGGAAATAAGTGTCATAGTAAGCAGTTAGCATATGTTTCATAGCCAAAGCCACAACAAAATGCATCTTTATAAAGCAGAGATATAAGCCACCTTCTTTCTAGATTGTCCAAAAGGTACTCCTCACTGATGCAGAGATCCCAGTGGAAGTCCCTGAAGTGCAAATATCCTCAGTAAGGTACATGTCAGAACCATCACATCACTTACAGAGCAGCTATGTTTCGGGGCAGAAAACTACATCATTGATGTAGTTAAAAATAAAACACCACCACCACCTCCCATCTCAGAAAGGAGTTTGACCCTTGCTTTCCCAATGAGGAAGAAGTGTGCTGTGTGGCAGAGAATAAAATCTTCTTGCAGAGGGGGCGTGTTTTTGCAAGTAAAGCAATTTATTTAGAAAAACAGACATATCAATCTAAGGTAATTACAAACTGCAACAGGAAAATTAATGTAAGTACCTCAGAGGCACCTGCTGTGGAAGAAATTTTAAAATAGAAACATACTGGGTTGAAAAACACAATACATATTTTTTTGTCTGTGCACAGTCTAGATTAGTTGCTGCATTAATGTGCTCTAATGTACATTTATGCACTCCTAATCATATCCTGAGCCCTTCTGAAGAAAATATAGGCTCTCTCTGTTCCAGCTAGTCCTGTTGCACAAATCAAGCAAGTCATCAGTGTAATTAGGGAATATAAATCACTAGGGACATCACACTTTATGTTTTGTCTGCTCTATTTTTAAGATTCTGAAATGCAAGTAGGTAATAAATTGTATTAGAGATAAAATGGGTTTACCTGATGTTGATACTAGTATGAGACAGGCACACAAATGGCACATATTGACAGAAAGGGCTGTCTTCTTTCATCCCTTCCTCCTCCCACTCCCCATGCACAATACATCACTGATGCACCTAATTGGGCCTTCTGTTAGGTCCTGGGCTGTCCTAGAGGCAGATGCTTTCTCTACATGGCAGTGCAGGGGAAGGGAGGGGCAGAGGAGAGGAATCAGAAGTGGTGAGGAAAGCAGGTGCAGTGATCCCAGCCTGCTCTGCTGGATGGTGTCTTACTCTGAGGAAGGGAGGGTGTCCTCAGGCTGGAGTCTAGGAAGTGAGGGTTTGCTCATTTTGTTTGAAAAATGGCTAGCAGGAAATCTCTGGCAGGAGGCAGAGCCTGGGTGCTGTCTTACTTTTGGAGCTCCTAAAGTTGTGGAGAATAAAGCATGTGACAGTGCAACATTGGTGCAAACTAAATAGCTTTTGGCATTGGCATGGGGGACCGAGGAAAGTGACAGTGACTGAACTACTTGATTTTAAAAGTAGGAAGCGCATTGCATGTGGGGAGCAGTCATCTTTTCCACTCTGTTTGCCTAGACCATTCATGTTGTGTTTTCGTTCACAGACTTGAATTACCAAAATTACTTACTGTGGCTGCTTCTGCGTTTCCATTTATAACCTCAGAAAACTCTTGTTTTGGTTGTGTCATTTGGGAGAATATTGAATCACATGTTCTGGTAATCAGTAACTAAAGATGGTCTATGTATGTAAGAACAGAGGAGATGCAGTCTGAACTAAGAGGAATGCTCACATATTTTTTGAGTGGGGAGTTAAGTAGCTACCACTTAATGGAGAAGTTTAATAAAATACCCTTGATCCCTCTGCTAAATCCTTACAAAGCTCTGGTAGAAAGATGCCACACAGGAGGAAATGAGGATCCTTACCAAAGTCCTAGAGGAAGGTACAGGCAAAGAAGGATCTGACCTGTAGTGTATGTACCCTCAAACTTCTCTTTTTTTTTTTTTCTTACTCTCCATAAAGTAGTGGAAATGTTATAGAGTGACAAGTGAGCACTAGCAGTCTTTAATACAAATGTTGATACTGGAGATGCAGAGTGAACAGCTTCAATCCTGTGGTGAGCAGAGGAAACTTCTGTTCTAAAGATGAATAATTTCAAAGTCTGAAAACATCCTACATGTTTCTAAAAATAGGAAAATAACTAGGAAGTACTTGAATGCACTTTGTTTTCTCAGAATTGTTTACTTATCTCCAAATTAAATAAACTAAGAACATTTGGAGGTCTTTCTGAGGTGATGTGAAGGATTAGTATCTGTGCCTCATAAATTGCTCTCTCCAAATACCCAGGCCTAGAAGCTCTGAATAAAGAGTAGTTGCTTAGGAGTACACAGGTGGATACAGACAGCACCAATTTATCCTTAGTTAGCTCTGAAAGAAAACTATCCACATGTGAATTGATCAGTGCATCCCAGGAGTATCTGTTGCCAGATATCTATTGATTCCAGACAGATTGTTGCAGGAAATAGAAGTTGTTGGTCAAAAAATGCTTCTCTTAAGACGATACCAGTGGCTGATACTGATCAAAATTATTAACTGTCAGTAAATTAGCTGACATGTTTGATCATCTCCTTCCCTCTTTCCTCAGGCAGCCCAATTCTTGAAAACGCAAGGTATTCAGATTTCTGGTTTTTTCCAGAGTATTTGAATTTGGTCAGATTCGATGAGCCAAAGGATGCTCTCTGTCTACAGCTGCTCATCCTCTGCATTTGTTGTGTCTACTGGGCTTTGGACAAATATATTGTATGGGCATTTGGTATTTATTGGTATTTATTTTCTTGTAAGGCTATTTTAAACATTAGAAGCCAGGGATTTATTAAAATGAAATTAAATACAAATATGGAGATTTTTTGGTATTGCAGTGGTTTTTGTTGTCATGTCATGATGCAATAATTTATGACCAGGAAAACTTCTTGGAATGTTTCCACTGTTTGATGTTAACTAAATGGAATATTCAAAGGTCAAACGTTAATCTGAATTACAGTTTGTTTAAAATAAGAAAAAACTTGCACTTCTTACATAAACAGCTTCTAGCAGGAATATCTTGTTTGGAAGGAAATAAAATTAATGATTTTTAAAAACCCTCCACCACAAACAAAAGAGCCCAACTGCAAATATTTTTACTGGAATGAATTACCTGTTGTTTTGTGACATGTTTTGTGACACGAAACAAATGTGTGCTAAAATAATATCACAAATGGGTATTTCTTACAGTAGTTCCATACAATGTATCCGTAAATTATCATGTCATTGTCACTGTTAATGCATGTAGAGGAAGATTTTTAGTTTAGGCCAAGTTTTGATTTGTCAAGGGTTGAGGGAACAACTCTGTTAGATAAAGTTATCAGAAGAACCTTATTTCTGCTTCCTCACATATGTGTTCCCCACCTGCATCCATGGTTTGTCTTTATTCCACAGCCCTTGCTTTGGGAGCATGTTTGCTAAATGCTGGATAGGAGCCAAGGTACAGGTGGTACCTTAAGATCCTGATTTAACAGAATATGTAAGTAGATGTTAAAATCTAAGCATGCTCTCTTAGTCCTCTGCAAAGGGATTCAGGAAAGCATGTATTCAGGGGCCACACCCAAGTGAATCAACCTCAGCACTTTTCTGATATCTACGAGTAGTACATCTTTCAGCATCATTACCAAAGCACTCAGAGCACCAATTAAGCAACTTGCACATCAGAGGCAAGATTAATTTCAGCTGATGATATCTTCAGCAGCTTCTGCCTCCTTTACACTCATCTCCCTCCTTCAAAAAGTAAGCAAAAACAATGTGCTTTTATACCTCTGAGAGAAGTGGATTTGGATTTCTCTGGGAACATTACCTTCCCATGTAGACAGGATCTGCTGCAGTTTGGATAAGCAAGAATGTCTTCATGAACACTGTTCAAGTCATCAGCATCAGAAGGCCACATACTATCCTCTCTATTAAAGACAGGAGTGGAAGGTAAAGAATTGCATATTTCTTTTAAAAAGCCCTCTTAACTAATAAAATCAACTTTATTAAAGCATCTACCATTCAGCACTTTTAGCCTATAAAACACCAGTGCCAAAGCAAAAAACGCAGCTGAACTGCAGCTCCATTGCTATGCAAAGAGCCTCATCTCTCTGTGAAGTATGCTGGTACTGCAGTGATTGACACATAGTCCTAACTGCATACTTTGGATGTGGATCTCAACATCCCTGTGATGATACAAACCTAATTTTGGACAAGAACATGGTGTCATCTGAATGCTATTTGGAATAGAAGCTTCTTTGTCAAGAGAATCATCGAAGATTTTGCTATTTCAGTGACACCAGTTGTTTCAGTGCTCTGTCCTAAGAATGTTAGTTCACATCCGGTCTTCGGGTCCCATTTTATAGCTAAGAGAACTTCTCTCCACCTTTTAGCCTTCTTACCTAATCTTTTTCCTCCACTTACCAGATGAAAAGCAAAGAGCAAGATGCTCATGTAGAATTCCTTTTCATGCTGGAACTCATTGGTTTCTATAAATTTCGGTTTTCATGGGTACAGTGACAGGTTAGTGGCCCGATTCAGTGCCTGTGCCTGAAAAGGGGGGATGGGCAGACATATTTTGTGAGCAGCTGATAGCAGCCTTCGTGTATCCCAAAAAATACCAGTTCAGACAATGTATACAGATGAAGATAATTAAAGTTTGCTGGTGCTATGAGTGAATAAAACTTTTCCTTTCTACCTGCTCCTCAAAGAATGTGGAGCTCCATTTCATAGGCGTGAAGTGCAGTTGCAGTTAATCATATGCAATATCATGGATGCAGAAGGATGTCAGGTTTTGGGTTCTGGGACAGTTTAAGAATAGACTTCTATGCCTGTGGTCTCTGAAGTTGTCGGTTGTCATCTACCCACTTGGTTATGTGTTCATAGAAGGTTATCAGGTTGGTCAAGCATGAGTTCCCCTTGGGGAAGCCATGTTGGCTGCCCCTAATGACTTGCTTATCCCTGATGTGCCTAGAGATAGCACCAAGGATGAGTTGCTCCATCACTTTTCCAGGGGTAGATGTGGGGCTGAACGGTCTATATTTACCTATGTTCTCCTTCTTGCCCTTTTTGAAGACTGGAGTGACATTTGCTTTCCTCCAGTCCTGAGACAGTGTAAATTCCTGTTGTCCTTGACTCCTCTTGCAAGGCTTAATTCTAAGGAGGCCTTAGCTTTCTTAGTTGTCTCCCTAAATCCTCTGACAACAGTTCTTACATTCCTCCCAAGTGGTCACTCCCTCCTTCCATGACCTGTAGACCTTCCTCTTCCACTTGAGTTTGCCCAGCGGTTCCCAGGCAGGTCTTCTGGCTCCCATTCATGACATCCTACCTCTTGGGATGCTCTGATCTTGAGTTTGGAAGAAGTGGTCCTTGAATGCTAACTAGCTATCTTGGGCCCCCTTACCTTCCAGTACTCTGTCCCATGGGATTTCACTTAGCAACTTCCTGAAAAGGGAAAAGTTGGCCTTACTGAAGTCCAGGTCTGTGATCCTGTTTGCTATCCTGTTCCTGCCACATGAGATCCTGAACTCCTTCACTTTCTCATGGTCACTGCAACCAAGGCTGTCCTCAACCTTCACTACTTCAACCAGACCCTCCTTTTTAGTGATAAGATCCATCAGCACTCCTCTCCTAGTTAGCTCATCCACCATTTCCATCAGAAAGTTGTCAGCAATGCACTGGAGGAACCTCTTGGACTGTGGATTGCTGGTTGAGTGAGCCTTCCAGCAAATATCAGGGTAGTTAAGATCCCCCACAATAACCAGGGCCTGTACTCTAGAGGCTGCTCTCAGCTGCCTGTAGAAAGCCAGTGCCAAAGGGAGACAGGTGAATGTATGATAGATATCAAAATGTCAAATTCTGCTCTGACATTTACAAAGACATCTCTGTAGATCTTGATTTTTTTCTATTATCCCCATACTTACATTTTATATTAGTTTTGACTAGATCCTACAGTTCCCACCTCCAACTGTGCCACTTTTTTATCCATCTCTTCATGCCTATTCTTCCTACGTCTGCCTATATATTTAATTACTATATAACCCAGCTATATATAAAGTCATTTAGAGGTTCTCAGCTGAAGCAACATAACAGCAAGAGTTTATTGGCAGAATATTCACTAAAGTCCTGGTTTTCTTATAAATCATATTCAGTTAAGGCCTAGTAGATAACATGGGATACCTTGAAAGAGTGTGGGAGAGCCCTACATCAAAGAGAAAGCAATCAGCTAAGCACTAGCAATCATAGCTGTGGAGTGGAGATCAAAAGACAAGGAAAATTACTTTTATGAGATTAGGTCACAATAATAACAAGCATAAAAAGATGGAGAATCTTTAAACCTAGGATTGATGGGAAAAATCTGTAAGCTCCTTATGGGGCTTATTTTACTTACAGGCAAACAATAGGGGCAGAAGAGGTAAAATAGCCAGGAGAATATGCATACTGTTAAAGGAGAGAATTTCTAAAAACCAGGTGGTCTGAATTATGAAGTTTGCTCTTTTCCAGCTCCGTGAATGCCTGCAAATTATGTATGACATCTTTGAGAATCTGCTTGTCTAGCGTGGTCTCAGATTGAATATAATTAAAAAAGTGATGTTTCAAGAATCTAAAGATGACAAAGTTAAGGTATAATTCATTTGGTAATGCTGAAGTTCTTGGTGCCCCCTCAATTTTGATGTCTTTGTTCATACTCCTAATATATACTGGTTTAAAGTATCGATAACATTCATGAATGTGCTGCTTCTCTCCCTGAGTCTGGATTGTCAAAGGATTTTTGCAAAATAGAGAGAGTTTCTGACTTAGAACCTGGCACAGTTTTTAGGCTGTGGAAAGGAGCTTGCCTTATCACAGCTTTCAAGTCATGGACAACTCAAACCATTCTTACTATAGTAATATTGCTAACAATAGAATGCTACGTGACCAAGTACAAATTCAGGATTGAAACCAAATAATTCAGATCATTAATCTGATTAGAAAGTGATATTGGTAACATCTAAGTTCTTTAATCTGAGATCTTCATCTCATAGCTTGTACTCAGAAAGCAGTTCTTCACTTGTAAGGGAAGCAGATATTTAAATTCTCAGAATGTAGTAGTTTCCTTTCTTGTCTGTCTGCAAGGCAAATGGGATTGGAAAAGAGATTGCAGATGTCTTAGATGACAAAGTAAGATCCAGTTTCACTACTGGGCACTTAGTCTGATGGTAAAACTGAATTTGTTCCTCTCCCTTTTAAAAGTGTATATATGCCAAGCAACTTGTCCCCTGCTTGTCACTGCTGTTGTCCCCTTTCTCAGGTGAGTTTTGGTGAGGTAAGCCCCTGATGTCAGACAGTATTTATCTTTTTTCATCCAAGCTCTAGGAAATTACCACAGAAAGCTTTCCAGAGGGTGGAAATAGATTTGTGATCCCAACTGAACAGCAAATGTTTACTTATCTTAGATCAGAAGCCTTAGTTCTTCACTTCAGGTGGACTGGGAGTTTGTGTTTACTGCTGGATGAAAGATTTTGTATTTCTCCAGTTTTTAATTTTCCATGACAAATTAATGATTTCAGGTAATTCTTGGTTAAGACTTTATTCATCATGACATTGTATTTATTGTAGAAGGAGGAATAGGACAGGAGTATTTTTTTAAATTTGAAATAGCAATCTATAATTTAGGAAAAAAACACCTGTAATTTTGTATGTTTCAATGGAGTCAGCAGTAAACTACCCGAATCATATGACACTTATTAATAAGATATTTTAGATGTTTCAGAGGGAAAACAGTTTTTCAGGTTTTAAGACATTAAAGAACTAACTGCTGAGGATTAGGTTTGCATCCAAAAGATACTATGGTCTCCATGATAGAGAACAAAACATCGAAAGATTTATATAGCTCAAGCAGCTGTGCATAATTGCAAACCAGATGTTACAGCATGCTTTGCATCTAGCCAATTGGCCAATATCCACATTGGGAATGAACATCTGAAAATATTTTTTCAGGACAGAAATTATGTTCATCCATTCTCACTGAAAACATACAGTTGATTTTCCTTGTCTCCCTTGTTGCTCATGTCCTATAAACTACACATGTAAGTGACAGCTTTTTCTCTATGCAGAGAAGCAAGAGTTGTATCTAGATTCACCAGCAAAGAAGTTTCTGTCTCTAACAGTTTCACCAATAATCAGGATGTTTGTTGAGTTCATACTCACTCAAGGTTGGGCATTTCAATTCAACAACATTGCTCCTTGCCAGAACCTACCATAGAATCATAGAATCATCATAGAATAGTTTGGGTTGGAAGGGACCTTAAAGATCATCGAGTTCCAACCCCCCTGCCATAGGCCGGGACACCTCCCACTAGATCAGGATCTTCATCTTCATCACATTGGGGTCACCATCTGAGGAGAGAAATGGTCTGAATTCTATTCAGTATGAATCAGTTGAGCTACATTATTGATCTACAGTGTGGGTTTTTTTATAGAATCATAGAATCATAGCATAGTTTGGGTTAGAAGGGACTTTAAAGATCATCGAGTTCCAACCCCCCTGCTAAAGGCAGGGACACCTCCCACTAGATCAGGCTGCTCAGTGCCATGTCCAGCCTGGACTTGAACACCTCCAGAGAGGGTCATCCACAACCTCTCTGGGCAACTTGTTCCAGTGTTTCACCACCCTCACTGTAAAGAATTTCTTTCTTATGTCAAGTCTAAATCTACCCCCTTCCAATTTACATCCATTGTTTCTGGTCCTCCCATTGGAGCCCTCCCGCTCCAATAGCTCAATGTCCTTCTTCTGTTGAGGGCTCCAGAACTGGACACAATACTCCAGGTG
>VZTY01021159.1:99633-136183 GCA_013400935.1 Turnix velox | reverse complement strand
TCTCAAGCCTGTCAAGGTCCCTCTGGATGGCATCCCTTCCTTCCGGTGTATCAACTGCACCACACAGCTTGGTGTCATCTGCAAATTTGCTGAGGGTGCACTCGATCCCACTGTCCATATTAGACAAAGATGTCAAATAGCACTGTCCCAGTACTGACCCTTGAGGAACACCACTTGTCACTGGTTTCCACTTGGACAATGAGCCATTGACTGCAACTCTTTGAGTGCGACCACTCAACTAGCTCCTTATCCAGCGAGTGGTCCATCCATCAAACCCATTCTTTTCCAGTTTGGTGACCAGGATGTCATGCGGGACAGTGTCAAATGCCTCGCACAAGTCCAGGTAGATGATGTCAGTTGCCCTTCCTTTGTCCACCAATGATGTTACACCATCATAGAAGGCCACCAAATTGGTCAGGCATGATTTGCCCCTGGTGAAGCTATGTTTCTTAATACAGTACTGAATTCACCCTGACATCTCAATTTTCATCGTGGAAATGCTCTTCTGCAAACTAAATGAATTGTCATGCTGTGAGTGCAGGAGATAGAGACAGTCTTTTATTCTCTTGTGTTGCATAAAGCATGGAAAATAGCAAAACTCTTGATGGCTTTGTTATGGCTGTTGTTTGTTTTTTAAGTAGTAGAAAAGTATTCTGAAGACATATGGAAATGCAAAACTATCTTATGGGATACGTGATGAAAAGCAGGTGTACTGTATAGGAGGAAAATGGAATAGCTTTCAGTACTTTATTTATGAGAACATCCTTTATCTCTCGCCCTCTACAGTAGCATGTGTCTTTTCAAAAGTGGATCAAACATTACTACCAACATATTCTCCTCATCTCCTATTTATCCTTCTATGTTCATCACACAACCCATTTAGTTTAAGCTTCCAGAGAAGTACAAAAAATTTTTTTATTTCAATGGTACTTTCTTTGGCTTCAGAGTAATCACTGTGCAGAGGGTGACGGTATTTAAGTAAGCTCTTATCTAATGCAGAGAAAGCAGTGGAAAGGCAAGTAATACCCTTTAGTGACAGAACAGCTGCTACCTTATATGAATGCTATGGATTACCAAATCAGACTTCTGGTCTTCTAGTTTCTTTCAGAAAAGATCTATTGGTGACAGTCCCAAAAGCTACTAAATTAGACCGATGTGGGCACAGAAACATAATGTCTTTTTGTACTAAAATACTCTGCCTACAGTAATCAGACTATAGCTTGCTAAGTACCATGTAAGTGCCTGGTGCATCCATAGAACTCTTTTCTCATGTTATAGGCATACTGAGGTGTATATAGGAACTGATTTGAGACTTTAGTTATCTTTTCATGAAACCATCTGAACATCCTCCTACATTTTCATATTCCTGACTCATTATAAAAAGATGCAATATTACACAGTTTACCTGCTGGTGAAAAGAAACAGCCATTAGTTGAACACTTTTGCTTGAAAGAGAAACAATCTCCTATTCAAAATGCCAATGACATCAGCCTTGCTGTGATTAGATCCTTTTGTCAAAACTTGAGGTATCATCCCTCTCAGAAGAAAAATGAGAGAGACTAGGGATGGAGACAGAGACAAATAATGCTGGTGGGGATACCTGGAAATTGGAGTCTGTGGAACCTCTTCCATTTCTGCATTTGAGTCCATCTCTGACATCAGTGGCATGGCTCCCACTTCCTACAAAGGGATGAGAACAAATGCTGAACCTACAGAGCTGTCTGTTTTCTGAGGATACAGATTTTGGAGATGAAGGGAAATGGAGAAAACCTCGCATTGTATTATTTGACCACTGCTGCATGATGGCCACAGACAAAGAACACTGGGCCTTTAGCTTGCTGTAGGTGGAACATTACTCTTCTGCACATAGCTTTGTAAAGATGTGAAACAGACTTTCCAGGACAAATGTTCAAAGAGAAACAGAGTAACTGGAATCAGCTCTGATCTTGTGAATGGTTTATTGGAAAGAGCATTAAATAGTATGATCAATCCAAATATGAGGTCTGCATTGTTTCTATTCCAAGCCCACAGATGGGTTATTTGCTTACGCAACATGTTTTCATGGCCAGCATTTCAGTCTGGTCTTATTTGCCTTGCACCAGCTTTCCTGAAAAAGACAAAAATCTTTACTTTCTCTGTCAGTAAGACACTCTGCTGTATGGAGTACAAAGAGGTTACAGAGTTTAAAGAGAAGAACCAAAGAAAAAAAGCTGTGAGAAAACTTCCCACTGTCATTATGGCAGAGAGATAATACAGGAATGTTCAGTTAACTGGAAAATGGTAACTGAAGTTTTGATGGGGATGCATTTTTCATAACATGTGTGCTGAACTGTGGAAGTCAATGAAACAAAATTCCATCCTAGATAGAAATTTATGAAGTGCTAGGAAAGTGGCTGAAATTTAAATAAATTTTGAAATAGTTACTTAAAGGAGAAAGCTTCAAAACATTCAATACTTTGTGGTAGAAACTCCTTACTAGACCATAGTGAGAGAACACCTCTGCATATCATACTCGCTTCTCTCTTCCCCTCTTCTCTTCCTTCCATCCGTGACTGTTGTTCACGTTTCATCCTCTTACACAAAACTCTAAATGCAAGTAATGTGTGAACATTTCCAAAAATACTACTCCACATTTGTTACACAATCAACATTTTAGTTCATGCTCATGTTCACTCCTCTGTTTTCTCATTTCCCTTTGCATTTAGCAGACAACAGAACCTAGGATCCCCTAGGTAAAATCCATTGCACTGTCTTATAGCAGTTTCTGGCTAGAAAGATTTTGCCTTAGCATGCTTTATGATGCTCCTATCATTTTATTCTGGCCTTTCTTGTAATTTGGCAAATGAACCTTCCTAAAGTAAGATGCTTTACCTGATGCTTCAATGACTCTGAAGCTGATGACAAGTTTTCATGCGCATATCCAATACTGACTTGTATGAAGACATATGTATGCCTTGTTAGACTTTAAAATGTGAGTCTACTCAAGGGAATGTTTTGCTTTCTCTCACAGGAAAAATTTAAAAAACCTATTAAAAGAACTCTACTAATTAATTTGCAATAAGAAATTTAAAATATTAATTTTCTCACCCATGTCCACTTCACATTGTGGAAAATGAAGACAGGCAATGTGAACAGCACTAAAATGTCTAAGTCTTTTCCAAGACAATCTGGAGGCTTGTAACAATGAGGTGACACAACTGCAAAAGCACACACACACATGATAACCTAAATACTTTTCCCCATAAAACCACAAATGTATTTTCAACAAAAGGGGTAATATTTTTGTCATCTGCTTTGTCCCACAAAAATCACTGGTAAAGTCTAGAGGTTGGTTCCCCTTTTCAACTTTAGCCTCATAATACAAAAATGCACCATTGCCATGGTAACAAGCTTCTTCTCCCATCCATAAAAATAAGGAGCCAGCTATTTGTTTCCAATGATAACATCTAATGTTTAACTGCCTTGAGCAGTGCTGCCAGGCTCAGTCCTTGTTACAATAGTTAGTTCTTCTTGGACAAACAATGAAAAACACTACCTGTCAAAATGACTATGATGGATGGACACAATCATAATTTAACTTCTTTAATGCAGTTAACAATTAAGTAGGTAAAGTACCCTTTTGAGCCCTCTCATGCCAGGTGCAGGGCACTTCTCTTCATTTCTTATTTGGAGAAATGTAAGATAATATGTTTAAGTATCTGAGGTTTTTTAAATAAGGTTTCACTCCATGGTGCTTTACTGTCTAATATAGAAAAGTCATGGTGAGACATAGTCTAGTGAGAAATTAGCCAACGTTGAGATAACATAAGTAGTTATCCTTCATAAGTCTAAAAACTGCGCAAAGAAAACTCTCCATTACTACTTCCTATGAATTTACCATCTTTATTGAAGTGGAATCTAGCTTGCTTTCAGTTTTCTTATGACCAGGGAAGGAGGCAAGAAGTTTGAGCAGAAGCAGTGTACGATTTAGATGTTTGTTCTTGGTGTTTGTACTTTCCTCAGATGAAGAAAGCTGTTAATATTTCTAGACCAGTCCTGAGAAATCCACACAGATTTAGTCACCCTTTAAATGAAAACATTATATATCTTTTAAGTGATATTTTGATATTTTGATGTGAAAGGGGTCTGGCTACAACAGGAAGGTGCGTGTTTTTATCTTGGAACATTTCTCACCATGAAAGTGAGAAAGGAGAAGGGAGAATGACCTTTCCAATTACATCTTGGGCTGTACTTCTTTTGTTTCTATTATACTGTGCCCAGCTCTGGACACCCCCCACAATGCAGGAGGGACATAGATCTGTTGGAGCAGGTCCAGAGGAGAGCCAGAGGACTGGAACATGATCAGAGGACTGGAACTTCTCTTCCGTAAAGAATGACAGAGAGTGTTGAGGCTGTTCAGTTTGTAGAAGAGGACCTCTGAGAAGACCAGTAACTGTAGGTGACCTTCGGGAAAGCAGAAAAGGGACCTTTCTGCAGTGATCTGTAGCAATAGGATGAGGGAAGTAACAGTTTTAAACTGAAAGAAGACAGATTAAAACTAGATATTAGGAAGAGATTCTTTAGTCTGAGGGTGGTGAGAGGTTTTCTAGGGAAGCTGTAGATACCCCATCCCTGGAAGTGTTCAGTGCCAGGCTTCATGGGGCTTTGAGCAACCTGGTCTAGTGAAGGTGCCCCTGCCCATGGTAGAGGGGTTTGAACCAGGTGATTTTTAAGGTCCCTTCTAACCCAAATCATTCTATGAATCTTGGAAACAGTGAAAAAAAACAGTGCAAAAAAGCCCTCCAAAAGGAGGGCTTTTGGCAAACCTAGATACTAGAATTAAAATTGGTAGAATTTAATAGGTGAATTACCTTCCTGCAACTAGAAATAAATTTAAGTCACATTTCTCTCAGACAGCACCACAATGTGAAGCAGTGTGCAATAACTTTGCTATTTAGATAATTTTATTAAAAATAAGGATGTTGTGACACTGTGAATAAGCAAGGGCTTAGAAATCTATTTGTGTTTCTTGGGTATGGTGGCTTTTTGCCAGATGGACCTGTTCCTGTGTTTTAGAAGCCTTCGGCTTCAGGTTCCCTCTCCCTGCTGGACACTTCTTCAATAGGGCAAAAAGGAAAAAAGTAGTGGAAGTTCTCTTATTTTTGAGGGGGGAGGCAGAAGCTAAATGAAAAACTGGATTTCCTGTCCATGTAAAACAAGTAATAATTTATGGACTTTTAATTGGGCTGGGCCTCATTACACAGCAGTAAATGTTGATGCTCATATCTTACAGCTGGCTATTGTTTTAAAGCTGTGTACACTTAATTGTTTGGGTACCATTTAGTAGGGGAAGTCTTCAAAAACTACACATGCATTCCTGGAAAGGATATTGTGGTGTGAGAGAGATCCAGTGGTAGGCATCCAATGGTTTGGTTCTACCTGAGCTTAATGGATGATAATGCATCTTTTATGACATGTATAATGATAAATTTACTACACTAATAGGTCTGAATGCCATAACAATAGACCACTGCTCCAGTAAGTTCCCCTTTTATATGAAAAATTGCTTGTGTATTGAGAAGAGGTTGACATGTAAATTGCTGCATGTTACCATCTTTGGTGCAATGATGAACAATTACTCCAACAATAATTGTTAAATCAAAGTCTGTTAATGAAAGCAAGAAAGGAAAACAAGAAACTAGGGAAGGAAGATAGTAACTTCAGTTCTATTAAAGATAAATATCAAGAGAATAGAGATTGCTGTGAGGAATTGCTATACTGAGCTGTGAAAGAATTTTTAATCTCTCTTACAAAAGAAATATTCAAATATTTATTAAAAATAACTTGTGTGCAGGTAATACACCTCCAGGGCATTCTGTTGGCTGAAAGCAGCTGCTTTAGTTTTTCTTAATTCCTCGGCATTCAAAATACACGTGCGACTATATGTTCAAAATATACTGAACTATAATTAAACAAGATACTAAAGTAGTCTGGTTTTTTACAAATTCAGCAGTAATTGGAAGAAATATGACAAATATTAAATTTCTGTAGTCCCTCTTTTCCCATGTCACCTCCCTCCTACTTCACAGAATCACAGAATATCAGGGATTAGAAGGGACCTCAAGAGATCACCTAGTCCAATCCCCCTGCCGGAGCAGGAACACCCAGACCAGGTCACACAGGAAGGCATCCTGGCAGGTTTTGCATGTCTCCAGAGAAGGAGACTCCACAACCTCTCTGGGCAGCCTGTTCCACTGTTCCATTACCCTCACTGTGAAAGACTTCATTCCTGCATTTCTCTGGAACCTTCTATGTTCCAGCTTGTACCTCTTTCCCCTTCTCCTATCATTGGAGGTCACTGAGAAGAGCCTGGCTCCATCCACCTCACACTTACCCTTTACATATTTATAGACATGAATGAGGTCCCCCCTCAGTCTCCTCTTTTCCAAGCTAAGGAGACCCAGCTCCCTCTGCCTTTCCTCATAAGGAAGATGCTCCAATCCCTTTATCATCTTTGTTGCTCTGCACTGGACCCTCTCCAGCAGTTCCCTGTTCTTCTCAAATTGAGGGGACAAGAACTGGACCCAATATTCCAGATGTGGTCTCACCAGGGCAAAGTAGAGGGGGAGAAGAACCTCTCTCGACTGACTATAGCCTTCCTTCTGGTCTCCATTCTCAATGTGGCCTTGGTGGTGACAGGGAAATGTGTTTCAGAAGAAGCCGTATACAGGTGACCTTTTGTGTTTTTAAAACAATTATTTTACTAAAGAAATTGTGCAGTTCTCTTGTTTCACAGAGTTTTAGGAATGCTTTTATTTCCTACATATTTAGAGATTTTTTTTAAGGTACATAAAGATTACCTGTCCTATAAAAGCAGAACTGAAAGCAATCCAGTTTTCAGGGCTACTGGAAAAATCAACTCAATGAGTATTTCTCTTGCATTTATCCAGATAATTTGTCTGTCAAGCAGTGGAGATAGTACATGGGAAGCAGTTGTTGGATTTTTTTCATTGCATTAAATAAAATTGCTGGAAGTATCCACCTTTTATATTAAAAAAAAAAAAAAAATCCAGCCTTTTCTGTATTGGTTTTCAAGGGAAGGTTTTTGTTGTCAGTGGGAATAGAAAATAGTTTTTGTGAGAGTAGGGAAATGAGTGGGATCATATGGAGCATTCTAAAATGTCTTGTTCTGAATTTATGTTACTTGCCATTTTCTTATGCCTATAAACCATATTTGAAACCTATGCCTAGCTGCTGCAGTCCGTATATATGATGTGGGACACATTATTTAAGCAAAAACATCTTGTAAACACTCATTCTGAGCTAACGTTCTCACATTTGTAGCAAGAATTGCATAGTGTGGCAAACAGTGTGTGTTTATATTTTTCAAGGTAATTCTCCACTGAGTAGCTGAAGGACCTCTATAACAGATGCAAGGTGATCCTCTGCAGCAGGAGGATCTTAAATGCATCATTAGCACCCGTTATTTCAGCTTAACTTTAGTTGAAATATTTTGATATATATTAAAAGTTATGGTTCTTACAAGAAGTCTATTTAGAAGTGACCAAAACAGAGAAAAAAATGCTGTGTTTCAGCAGATTTTTGTGGGCTTGGGCCAGGTTGAACTGTGCTGGCTGATCCTTCTGGAGGCTGTGGCTCAGGCCCACTGCACAACAGGACTGTATGGAGAATAGATGACATTTGTCCAGCAGCAAAAATAAACACAGTTATTATCATCATTACAGTCTCATTGTTTGCTGCACCAAAGAATGAATGTCACTACTGTTTTTTTTATGCAGACTATTATTAGAAGTTGACCCTAGAAACATGTGCTAGAACTCTGTTAAAAAGATGGTTGTATTTGAAGGAAATTGGTTCTCTTTAAGCAAAATAATGGATTTAAAACTCAGCTATCATCTTTGAAAAGGCACTGTAGAATTCTTTGTCTGTGAATGGGGGGAGAAAGTGGACAGTTGCAAGCCATCTTCTGCAGCTTAAAGTCATCTCTGCTAGTGTCACAGGAAAAAATCAGATTAGCTTCAGTATGTGTCAGGAACATATCTTGTAGGATATCATAGAATCATAAGGTTAGAAGGGACACTCCAAGGCCATCTAGTCCAACGCCCTTCAGTGAGCAGGGACATCCTATACTAGATCAAGTTGCTCAGAGCCTCAGAAAGCCTGGCCTTGAATGTCATCAGGGATGGGGCCTCCAACACCTCTCTGGGCAACCTGCTCCAGTGCCTCACTACCTTCATGGTGAAAAGTGTTTTGCTAAAAAATATAATATTATTAGAGTCTGTCCCAACATTTCTAAACACTTGGGGCAAAACAATTATCAGTGTCATGCTGCAGCCTGTAAGAGCTGCAGTATACTTGCATTAAAGCTAAATATGAGCCTTTCTTTACTAGTTCATACACAAATGAGAGCTTTCATTGTGCTTCTTTCCTACACATTTGTTTAAATAATTGCATGAAGTGACGCTGGTTGAAAATAAAAAACAAATGGTGCTGGAAGTATTTTAGGTTTTTTTATTATAAGTTTATTATATCTTATAAGTGAAAAAGTTGAGGTCAGAGCTGTGTGTATTTTGTTTTTTTCCTTCTGATCAGCTTCAGACAATGCTATTGTGCTGTATTAGCATCAATTTCTTCTATTCTGAGACCAATAAAACGAAGATTTAAATTGGCTCAAGGACTGGGATGCCAGTAACCCATGTCTTCATTGATTGAAAACCCATGTAAGCAGAGTTTTGTTGTTTTTTCATTTTTATTGGTATTACAGTTGCAGTGAGAATACAATGCATCAGATTCTGTGCAAACAGAAACTTGGAGGCAGACCCAGCTCATAGTGACAATAAGTAAAGGCTTTTTTCCTGCAGAGTGCACTGTAGCATTGAGATTCCCAAGTATGCTCTGAGCTAGATAATCTGGGTACCAAAAAAAATTGCTTTGGTGACCATAGTGTGAAGTTGCCAAGCATTTTCTATTTAGATTTGAAGTCTATTTCATTACGTCCTGACAGTAGAATAAACATGTAAGGAGGAAAGCAAGTAGAAAAAAGTATGAGAGTTAGCACCCAAGTTATGAAGGAGTCCTTCTAGAGGTTACTTAAGCATTGGACATCCTCTGGAGTCTGCTTCTGATCCCAGCAGTCAGTTCTTTTAGTTCTTAGGCTGCTTTAGTTATTTCCACTGTATGTTTATTTTTTACTTCTGCTGTGTCTGCTTTTGATGATCAAAATTACTAGAGCCTTCTACCCATCACAGTTTGGGCAGACTTAGCCATGTCACCATCACCTGCAGTTGTGTTCTCATTGTGTTATGTTGAGATAATAGAAAAGCCACACTTTTTTTGTTTTGTTTTGTTTTTAAGCCATATTCCCACAACAGGGAACCAGTTCCTAGATGTAACTAATGTTTTATGCTTATTGTGGCTATACACTCATATGAAGTGCTAGAGCACTAGCCAATAAACATATTATTAAATGCACATCCATTTTTCAAATATTTCAAAACCTGCTAAAATACTCTAGATAATAAAAAGCTTAATTAATTACACTGAATGTACAGGCATTGGATCCAAAATACCACAATAGAGGATTAAAGGGAGGAAAATAATTTGAAAAGAAATCTTGTCTTCCTGTTTATGCCAAAAGCCGTATAATTGCTCAGCTTTATTTGTGAATATAAAAATGGAAGTTTTGTCCCCATGATCATTTTTGTAAGGAAAATACAGATAATATTTGTGAACCACAAAGAACGAATTCTAATGGAAATTAAAGACTCTATCAAAAAATTGATGAAGACGGGAGCTTGAGATAGGAGTTTATCAAGGCATTACACAGGATTCTGCCTTGGAGGACATATAGAAATAATTTATTTCACAGTGTCATTGCCAGCTGGAACAAACTTATCATTTAGAGAAAGAAGAAAAACAAAATCTCACTAGTATTTCCTTGGATATCTGTCTTTCGAGAAATTACTTGCTTTCACTCACAGGAATTTTCTCACAGCAGTCTCTTCTAGATGTCTGCCTCTGGCATGATGCTAATGGAGCTGATGGTCACCAATATCCAGAAACAAAAGTTTTTTAGGTTCATGTAGCCATCTCCTCTAAAAAGGTCCTTTTCATATAAGCAAAGAAATGTAACTGAGATACAGAGGATCCAATTTTATACTGCCTTCTTATTTAACTTGAACTTTACAAGCTGGTCAAGGAACTTAATATTTATTTACCAACCATTCAGATTTTGTTTGAAAATATTTACATGTTATATCCACATGGAAATTATGTCTCTGTTCATTTGAATCTGGTGTGATTCAAGTCTGTAGCATCTCTGTAGCATTTCTGAAGAAAGAACTTAGATTAGTTGAATCTACAACATTTGAGACTAGAGCTGACTTGGGTGCTCTGTCCATTTATATAATCCAGGCACTGAGACCTGGAGATATAAAGGAAAAAAAAAAAGTGATAGAACTTAGTATTATAAGTCAAATTTTTATTAATTATTACTATTTCCTGTCCTTAGGTAGGGCACAGAGATGTCATGGAACTGCAAAACTGCATGATGCAATTTTGATGTTAGTGAAAGTTCTATCCCATTCTTGAAAACAAACAGCTTCTAAATTTAGGGTGTTTTATCTACTCTTTTTCATGCTCCCTCCTGACCACTTTTCACCCATTAGACTGTGACATCCATCATACCCTCAACACAAAGAAGTGAGATACCAGCTCTCTTCAGCTTCAGGTGAGGAGGGTGAGTGCCTACCAAGGCAAAACACTCTGATCTCACTTAGCTTTGAAATATTCCATTAAAATAGGTGTAAAGGATTGACAAAACTCACTGAAAGTGGCTGAACATTTCAAAGGAAAGAACTTGTCACACCAGGCTGCAGAGTGTGGGAATCTACATGGGAGGGCAAAGAGAAAAAGATTTTTAGTTAAAAGATACTCAGGAATATCTTGGCTCAGCTGGGGAAGGAGGACAGGAATCTCCTGCTGCTGGAAGAGAAGAATCACAGGAAGTTTATTTCTGTCTTTAATATATCAGTATTATTCATTCTAGCTTGAAAGAGATCAGACAGACTCTGAGCTTGGAGAAGCTGATTTTTTTTTTAAAGTCCTGGTTTTAAATTATAGCCACTGTGGCCAGTTCCCCACATCTGGGCAAGGTGGTGTGAAATGGGTGCAAAGCCTCTCCAATTTAAGAGGGTGAATCTGTAACTACAGGTGCACTATTTGAGCTAGTGGCTGGTTTTACAGCTCCATGTTTTTCCACTGAGTGGTAGGAGGCTTCTTTTCCAGTTGCTTGTGAAGATTGGTCTACTAAGGCAAAATGAAGGAAAATTTCCTCCTCCCTTCTCAGCAGACTGACTCCAGGCTGATGGTTGCTTTCATGCTCCCTGACTCCTTCCACTAGGAGTTAAACTGGAATGATAACCAGTCTTTAGTTATTCTTGTCACAAAATTACAGTTCATAATTTCTTCCCTGTTAACTAAAAAAGCTTTTAAAGGTTTTTAGCTATCACATATGTGATGGTATTTTCCTGAAGTGACAGGAATCATGAATTTACAGTCAACTTGTTCGTCAAATGAACATACACAAACTGCACTTGCTCTTGTAAAATGTAAGCCACAGAGTTGCAGGGACTCTTTTCAAATCTCAGTTTTTCTGGTGGCACTTGAGCATCCCTAAGTAATTATGTCAGTAACTTCCACTGGGAGCTGCTCTTATGTGCTGTAAGAGATGCAGCACAAATTGTTATGGGAGGAGAATGGGAAACAACTAGATTCAAGAACTCAACACAGAAATGTTTAAGAAGACATGGCCTGGGTCCTGTAGCTGCAAGATGTTCCTTCATCACTGTCACAGCTCAAACTAAGAATAGACACAGACCTGGGCGGCTGCCAGGAGGCAAATCTCAGAAAATGCTAACAGCAAATGCACATGTATGTCTTGGTTCCTCCATAATTATCCTGTCTAGTCATATATGAAGAACTCTCCTATATTTACAAGATGTCTGAGTCCGCTTTTCTCCACCCTTTTGTATATCAGGCCCTACTTCAGATACCAGCCTGGGTATGAAAGATCTTGTTTTCTGTTAATTTCTCACAGCCAGTCTGTAGGCTTCCTGCTGTATGAATGATTTGCAGGAATTTATGAAAATGACATGTGCACATAAATCTTGAGATGATCTCTACTCATGCTGGTTTATGGGGGCTTGTCTTCATGAATATAGAGTTTGCAGGAAACTAGATATGTGCCCTACTAGATGTTTCTGGAAGATGCTAGTCTTATTTAACTGGAATGAGTAAAGCAGTTTTTCTAGCATCTTTGCAGATCTCCTAAAAACCAAATAAAGCAGTAGAAAAATTATTAATGCTGCATCTGTCTCTTAATCTCTCTGTATGTGGAGCACATCCTACAGCCTCTGTGTTCCTGGAGGTCTGTGATTTCTAACTTCTCCTGTACGAAGTTCTGTTCATCTCCACCTTGAGGTCCTTCTCTGAGCTTGCATTTTTAGGGGCTTCAGTCTGCATTGTGGGATTCAGGCACTCTCCTCAGTCATGTGGTGGAAAGTGTCAGGAAATCCCACACCTTTGGGTGTTCCTGTCCTTTTTCAAGGTCTTTGTGGCTGTCCAGCTCTCACAGCTCTCACAAACATCTTCTCTTGAGATGCCTATTAGGTGTTGCATGTGGTATGGTGGGACAGACATGCTCTTGGATAAAGCAAGAGAGCACAAATCTCCTTCACATGCTTGGTCAAATGCACGATGCAGCCCCCAGCCTTACATTACAACCCGACAGAGCTATGATTTTTCTCTTACCCAGTGACTCTTCTGGGTCAAAGCCTGTGTCATAGGAAGGACAGGGGCAGTCAGAGAGAAGTGTGAATAGAGAGCATGACTGAGCCCTACCGGTAAGCAGTAGTTCCTTGCAATACTAGAGACCTGGCAAGCAAGCAGGAGTTGCCACTGTGAGGTTTCTTTGTAGCCTAGAGTGTAACTCTCAAAGCTTTGTATAATTCTTCTTCAGATTTTTCAGTAAATCCTCATTAGTAGGGAAGAACATGGTGATTCATTGCATTACCGTATGCACCAAGAGTAGTTTGCCAAAACCACACTGGCTGTGAGCCACCGACTCTTCCAGAAGGTCTGTGCCCTGTTTGGGGAGGCCTGCAGCGTTCTCATATTTCTTTCAACACCTTCAGAAGGTGTGTCCAACAGTTTTGTGCAGTTCGGGCCTCAACGTGGAAACACAGGAAGGTATTTGTTCAACATTTTCCATTGGAGAGGACTATTAGGGATGTGCTGGCCCAAGCTTTCTCACTATCCGTTTTTCTGGCTGGGCTCTACATTAGCTTAGCTGTACTTGAGTAGTTTGTGAGACCTCTCCAGTTCTGGCATGATAGAAAAAGGTGGCTCTCTTCCTTGTGTTGGGAAAAGCTGTCTAAGAGATCAGTTGGTAAAGTGCTGCAGCCTCTTCAACTCTGGGAACAAGCAGCAGTTCAAGAAAGGATTTGAAAGAAAAGCTGAGAGGACCGTTTGGAGGGGAGAAGCTCAGAGAAATTACTGTCTCCCTCTGTGAGTCTGAGCTTGTGCTTGTATCTAGACCACAAATCATGAAGTAACTGGATCTCTCCTTTCAAGAAACACTTTTTTTCCCTTCAAAAGCATACACAGATTTACAGTTTAAATGCCCCTTTAAGAATGGGTTCCTTTTATTTCTACAACAGTCATTTTTGGTGCCCTAATGGTCTATAGACTGTCGCTGCCACTAAGCTGGGTGGGTCAGAGAGGGTTTATGCACAGATCTGCACCTGGTTTCATCCCTCTGATTTGCTCATAAGGTGGACAAAAAGCAGATCCACAGCTTTTGTTTACCTCAATATTTCTGAACAGCTTTATTATTGACTATCTCAGCTATACAATCAAACCTTCTGTATCTTCCAACATTAAGTGGAGGGCTTTTAAAGAATGGATAGGGTCTGTCATTCTGTTAAGTGACAGCTGAACGTGTTTCCTTGTGTTTCAGGAGGGAAACCGAGCAGAGTGAATTGAGCTGTGTGCTTATTCTCTCTCTCTTTCTCATGAGTATGCACGGAATGCCAGTATTCTCTCTCACAGTTTGGCAGTAGGATTGTGGTTAGCACAGGAGTCTGGGTCTACACCCTTTCTTATTGTGAGGGAAAGCAGATCCTGTTGTTTGCAAAACCTTGGTTAAAACCTGACACATTGAGAGGAACAATTGTGTCTAATAATTAAGAGCAGGAGTTCATATTCCTCAGCTTGTTGCTGTGTCCCAGGCAGGGATGGGAGGAGATGACAGCTGGTCATGCTCTGATGTTCAAAATGGAATCTATTGGAGACTAGTGCTATTAGCTCTAGTATTTCTGTTGACAAACAGGCATGAGAAAGTCTGTCACAGGAGAGCATGAAGCATAATTAAGTCTTGAAGAGAATAATAATTAAATACAGTTCAGCCATATCTCACAAATTCTTGGTCACTCATTTGCCACAGAGCTGGTCTGTCCTCTGAATGCATCACCTTACTGCCTGAGATGAATAAGGCTGTGTTCTGAGTTGATATCATTGGCTTGGCTGCACCAAAGGAAATAGAATATTGTGATACACATCCACCTGTGTTCTGAGTTTTAGTCAGATCATTACCAGTGTGCTCTGAACCCAGCGGTCTTTGGCTTAGGCCATAAGTCTAAAAGAATATGGCTCTATAACCCATAGTAATTTCTCTAATAGCAGATTCCTGCAGAAGAAAGAAACGAGTTGTTCTGTTTTCATTACATCCACTGTTGTGTTTTAGTTCCAACAGCATGCTAGAAAGGTCTCTGAAATATTCCAGTCAATCTCATAACATTTCAAAATGTCTCTTTCTAATTAAAAAACATTCAGTTCATTCCTTACGTAGAAACAAAATGGAAGAATTCATCTGTGTCATGATTTTGAGCACACTCTGGACAGTGTTTTTACCCTGTGAATTGAATAAAGGCATTCCAAATAAATTATTTCAGATTCTTCAACCTTAAATTCAGTTTGGCTCTCAAATTACAAAAGATGCATTTTAATACACTATCAAATATCAAAAACTTGTTTAAACTGTTGTGTTTGCTATCAGGCAGGTTTCCCTTGATAGCTTATGATGTAATCCTGTGTAACTTTGTCAGAAATTTTTAATATTGTCACATATGTAACCTATTGTCAACAAGATGATACACATTCAACAGTCAATATATTGATACCAAACAGGGTTAGGTATTGCTACTGAATCTAAGGATTTGCTCTAGAATGAAACTGTGAACATGAATTATTTGAAGTTACATGCAAGTACACTAGAATATATTCAAAGTGTAGCATTCTGTGTTACAATATTAATTATTTAGCTTTATGTACAATTGTTGGAAAGAATTATAAATGAGAAAATTATGAGCAAAAGTAGAATTCCACGTAACTGCCCTTTCCTAACTTTATCTTCAAGATCTTTCTCCATCCTACACTTGCCAGCAATAGGACAAGGGGCAACGGTTTTAAACTTGAGCAGGGTGTGTGGCTTAGCTGGGAGAGCATCAGACTCTTAATCTGAAGGTCAAGGGCTCAAGACCCTGTCCAGGTATGAGGCTTGTCAGAATTGGACTCGATCGGAAAGGTCCCTTCCAACCTAGATGATTATGATATTAGGGTAGATTTAGGTTATACATTAGGAAGAAATTCTTCCCCGTGAGCGTGGTGAGACACTGGAACAGGTTGCTAGAGAGGTGGTGGAATCCTGGGAGGCATTCATGACAGGCTTGCTGGGGCTCTAAGCATCCTGATCTAATGCAGAATGTCCCTGCTCTCTTCAGGGGGTTGGACTAAATGGAGTTTGAAGGTCCCTTCCAAACTTATGATTCTATTACTCTACTTGGTTCATGAAAGCTGTGGCTTAAAACAGGTTTACGTTGCTGCTAAACCCTCCTGTGATGGGAGCAGTGAAGGTCATGAACAGAGCTGGAAAGAAGCACTGAAGTTACTGTATAACTCTTATGATCTATCAAAACTTAATCTATCCAGTATCATTTACATGAGCAGTTCTGTTCAACAGCTCTGTGCTTTAGCCTTTCCTTTTGGCTGTGTCTGTTCAAATTCTCATCTAGCCTCCTCCACTCTGTCTGTCTTGGTTGTTTTCCTGGGGAATGAGCCTCTTCTTCCTGCAAGGGGTCAGGCACAGCACAGGCTGCATCAGCACTTTCTCTTCAGATGGCTGAAGAGTACCTATTTTGCAGCCTGTTTCATAGCTTTGTGAAAGAGATGAGACAATGATAAGAACTGTCTTTTTTTTAATCATTCTTCATCCTCACAATGGACTTGCCTCTTATTTCTATAAATCTGCAGCAGGAAAACAGGCAGGATTCTGGGAAAAAATTTAAAACCATAACAACAACAGGTCTCTAAGAAAAGGGCAAGTTTTACCTGCTTCAGCTGAGGCAGTCTGTGCATTGAATTCTGACAAATTCTTTGTTCATCTCACTTTCCAGCAATGCTCTTGTCTGCCCTGAGCACAATTCTCCGCTTCTCTTTTATTTGACTATTCCCACATGTTGCAGGAACTCACATTCTCTTTTAGAATGCCAGTATTACTGGCTCAAACTTCTCTTATTTTCTTTTCTTCAGACACTCCAGTACTTGGATGGCTTTTAGAAGTCAGAGCTCATGAATCTCAGGGTTATATGAAAGGCTACTTTTATTTAAAGACGGTATTTTACTGGGCCTTTTGATTATGCAGAAAAGTTTGCTCAGTAATTAAATGTTCTCTACAGGCTCAAAAGGCAACAATGGGTTAATTCTCTGCTTTTTAATGTCTTGGGGTTTTATCACTCTTGTGGTTTTAAGCAATATGACACATACTGTTTTACAGCTAGAGGTTAGTACAGCTGTGTGCAGGGGCATCTACAAAGAGCAAAATCATGTCCAGACACTCTGAAGTTCAATGTAGGTTTGCTTTCCTGTGCAAAGTCACCTCTCAACTTGGTACCATGTCATCTGAATACTGTCCTTCATGAGCAGAGCTTCTTCTAGACCTCAGCAGTTTTCCTTCAGCTGTGCTCCAACAGCTGAAAGAGGTGCCTGTGCCATCGCCAGGAAAGGGAGGCTGCTCCCTATGAGGAATGGGAGCCTGGCTGGAGAGCAAGGGGCAAAGAGTCAGCAGCTCCTTGCTCTAAGTCCCATCAGGCCTAGGTTTGCATACTAGTGCCATCACCCAGAAGAGGCCAGAAATAAAATATTGCCATTAGCAATGTTCTTTTCCCCCAGCAATGTGTTAACTCTATAGTAACAAGGACTGAGAGAAGGTCACTGGTTCAATATGTTAATTTTCTTTCTCTAGTAAGAAACAAAAGCTCTGCTTCCCTTTAACAACAGTCTTGCTGTTATTTAAGAGCAGTATATGATGAGTCATGAAGCCTGTGTTGGGGAGTAAAGACAATATTCTTATTTTTATTGCCCTTATAGTTGTTTGTCAGTGGACTGTGTGAGTGAGTACATATTAAGCAGCATTATGATATTCTCCAGCAGCTTCACTTTAAAAAGAGCTCCCTGATGGTGCTGTGCTTACGGATTCTAACCTGTGTTTCTACAGAGGTCGCATAATATCATTCTGAAGCCTTGGCTGTCTCTGCCCTGTTTGTGATGGGTGAGAAATGTGAATCACTATGCCAAGTCTGTTCTGTGTGCCTAAGCTCAGGGAAAAAAGAAAGATCCAGATTTACTATCCCACTACAACAGTAGAGTCACCTCTGCTCTGCCTGAGCAGTTACCACCAGTGCATAGACTCAGTCCACTTGTAGCTAAAATACAATTTGTTCCCAGGTCATTCAGATGGAGAGGAGACACATCAAATGTTTTCCCCTCATGTGCTCCAGCAGTTTCTTTCACAGTGCTGTAGACGTGCATGAGTCCACTCAAGCCACCAGGATCTTTGCCCTAGAACTGAATCTCAGTGCAAATTGAGCCAGTGCTGTAGAAGGACTGAGGAGGGCAGCCTATTATCCTGTAATATAGAGGACTGTTCATCAGCATATCAGGGAATCTAATAATTGGTGTTGAAACACTTACCCAATATTTTTGCCTAAAACCAAAGGCTATCTTTTTGTTTTTCAGGAAAGATTTGTGCATTCCTGAGAAAATGGAGCCCAGATGCATCAATTCAGTGACTAAGGTGATTAGGTTTGTTTAAATTATGAGTACTCGTTTGGTATTTTTTACTAAGTCAGTGCTATTTTTATTAATAGCTTTCTTTTTTATATTTACTTATCTTTTTAATAAATAGAGCATATTACTGAATAAATGTGGGACAATTTCATCATTATTACCAAAAATGAATATGATGACTTAGTCATGGCCATGGTTAAAATAGAACAGATAAATCTGGAGACTTAACTGAGCAAATCGTGAGATTAATATGGCAGATAACATGTCAAGGGTTATGCAAAAGATATTTGCTTTGTGATGCCCAGGCATGAGGGAAAGTTGAAGGACACTTTTTCATTTCCATCTAGGGCTCTGGCTTGTTTTAGGCAGCTTGGTGTGGTGACCTAGACAGCAAATATACACCAGTCCCTTCTGGTCTCAGACCCTTGCCAAGTGAGACTGCCCAAAGCAGATGGGAATCCATCCTGGTTCATTTAATTTGCCCTCAGCAGCTCTGTGTGAATGCTCTCTCATTAAATCTCACTGCTGATGAAAGTTTCTATTTTATTGGGTTTTTTTTAACTTCCCACTTCTGCAGAGTTACAAAGAACCTGTCAACACAAAGATGCTGTTTAAATCCTTCACATCAGCAGTTTTTAAATAATGTGCTTTGAATACTATGGACAGCTGATGGTGAGGGATGGGGTTGGGGGGGAGGGGGAAAGTGAAGAGGGGGGTTGTTCACTTTTGCTAAAAGGAGAATTGCTTAAGAAGTTCCCTAAAATCCACATTTGCATTAGCTACTGAAACGCAAAGACATTGTCTCATCATAATAAAAATAAAATGCCTTTGAATTTTTTCTGCTTGTTTGTTTTGGTAGGTGTTTTTGTGTAGTGGTTCCTGGATCATGGGATGAACCCCTGACTAGTGGTGGCAGCACAGCAGCCTGTCTCTGCTGGAAGCTGTCTGTCAGCTTTCTGGGCAGCCTGGCCAGGCTGGTGAGAAGATGTGGTTACTCAGGTGATATTGATGCCAGCCACAGAACTG
Source organism: Turnix velox (assembly GCA_013400935.1). Lineage (NCBI taxonomy): Eukaryota > Metazoa > Chordata > Aves > Charadriiformes > Turnicidae > Turnix > Turnix velox. The sequence continues at coordinate 116,974 of VZTY01021159.1, read as the reverse complement.
GTTCTTTCCTTCCTTCTGGGCTGCACTTTCACAAAATCATTTCCCAAGGAAGTGACTTTGGGATCATCATTAGTGTCCTAAGCAGTCTGGGTAGGAAGGATCAAACTCCCTTGTCTGGCTCACTGGTGGACTCCAGGTTCTGGTGGAAAACTCCACAGGTATGATGCTGTTTTTATCCTGGAATTGACTGACTCCACTATAACCCAGTGTTCTTCCAGAAAGGCAGATTAGAAGAGGCAGTGGGGCTATGCTGGGAGGAAAGATGTTAATGCTGACACCTAGGTTAATGGACATTAATTCTGCTGACTGTGGGTCTAATGATCTGCAGTCACTGCCTTCTCGTTACAGTTGTTGTTCCTTGATCTAAATTATGAAACTAATAGTTTTAAGATCATAACTTGCTCTAATTTTAATCTCAAATCAAGAAGCTGCTTTTACTTGTCTCAGAATAGATTACTCTTCTAACTAAAAAAATTCTCCCAGATCAACTGGAAGCTGGGCCTGTGCCCCTCATGTGTAGTCTAAACTGTATGTGATTAGTTCTTTAATTTCTATTAGAATATGAAATGGCAGCCTAGGGTGCATCCAAGCCAAGGAATATCCCATAGCCTTTACAACAGACTTAGTAGTTTGGTGTTTGTGCAATATCAGATTGTGGTCACGGTAGCAATTTACTCAAAAGCAGCTTTTCTGCCCTTTGCATGAACTCCAGCTCTCCTGGTTTTCCCTGAAATAAATCCCTGTTTAGGATCATTGATTGTTGGTGATAATGTAGAGTAAAAAGAATACAGTACGTCAGAAAATACAAACCAATCTCCAAGCAGGCAGGAGCTGAGCATGTACCTGTCTGTAACATGGGTTTCTGTCACTGGAAAAATATTTTCCCTCAAGAAAAACTCATTCCTTCTCTTCCCACCTCCTTAGTTCCCTTTTTATCAGGGCAGTGCTTTAAAGTGCCCCACCAGGGAAATTGGATTGAGAGGCGGGCAGGCAGACAGGCTGCAAGGACAGTAGGTCACATGCCATTTCTCATTCATGGAGGCAGGAGCAGATCTGTCTGTAAGGAAATGCACAAGTTCTTGTAAATATTTCCTGTTTACCATCATAGAATCATTGAGTGTGTTGAGTAGTAAGGGACCTTCAAAGGCCAACTAGTTTGACCCCTCCTGCAGTGAGCAGGGACATCCTGCACTAGATTAGGTTGCTCAGCCAGCCTGGCCTTGAATGTCTACTGGGATGGGGCCTCCACCACCTCTCTGGGCAACCTGGGCTAGTGTCTCACCACTCTTGTGGGGAAGAATTTCTTCCTATCAACCAGTCTAACCCTGTCCTGCTCTGGTTCCAAACCATTGCCCCTGATCCTGTCCCTCCATGCCCTGGCAAACAGCCCCTCCCCAGCTTTCCTGTAGCCCCTTCAGGTACTGGGTGACCTTGTATATTTTTAAAGGATCCATCTCAATAGCCCATTTTATGCTATTAAAAGATGTTGACCTCTGTTTTGTCCCCTACTTAAGGGCAAATCCAGACCCATTTCACTGATACCAAACCAGTTTAAATGTCAGATTAATCAAACCATATCACTAACTCAGACAAAGTTTATGCATTGCTTGAGTTGGGTATAGATTTGTTTCTGATCTCTGTGCACACAGATGAATTTTGCTTCCAGCAGTCATCTGTTGGAAAAATAGAGATGCCATGTTTGGCACAATCTAACTTAAAGTGCAATGAACTGTGCAGAGACATTCCTGTTGATAACTTTGAGCTTTAGGCTGGCTCCATAAAAAGAACAAAATTCTCATTATATTTATTAATCAAAACTCTCAAAAGCAGGAACATTGTAACACCTTCCAAACAGCATGACAACTGCTGGCAGAGGTGGCTTTGTAGCATGTGGAAAAAGCAGGGTCTGTCCAGAAATCCCCTGCAAATGAACCTGTATCACAGAGCCAGAACTTGCCTCTGCTGAACACCTTCTGGCCAAGGAGAAGGTAGCTGACTCAAAGCTGCTTTCCAGATGAGTCAGAAAAAACAGCTGCTATCAGACCAGTTGCACAGCACTCAGCATAACCACAGCCAAGTTTTTTGAATTGCCTTCTAGATATAAAGCCAGGACTTAGAAACATGGCATCTGTAATTTGCAGCCATAGAGTTCACATGTAAGGAAATCCAGACAGCAGGAAAGAAAAAGAAGAAAAGAAAACGCACATAACTAAACAACAACAAAAAGTCATACATTACTGCTCATACAGTAAGATGCAAAGAAACCAGTTTATGTTCCAAGATGGGTGAAAAACAGAAGGCCACTTCTCACTTTTGGGTGACCACGCATGCAACAGCTGTTGTATCTGCGTAACTTTGTAAAAGATGTGGCTACCTTTCAGAAAGCAACTTACACCAGATGTCCTTGAGGAATGAGCAAATTGGAAGTGCAATTGGAACCCAACCTTCTGAGCAGGTGAACAGTAATTCAGTGGTGCATCTAGAGCTGGCAGATGTATTGTGCTTTGCTACCCAAGAATTTTGCTGGTTTGGGATTCATTAGTTTGGCAGTGTAAGGGACAGTGTTGCCCAGGTATAACACCAGGATCATTTTGTGTTTTTTAAGATCCACGTAGCTATTTACAAGCTGTGTAATCTGTTGATCTATTTAAACGTGAAAAATTGTGGATAGCTTTATCATTAAGTATGCCTTTTAAGCAGAAGTGATCCAAGACAATGGGAATGCCTTAGCTACTTTTTGTTATCCTCTGCTTGACAGTAAGATGATCTATGGCTAGATATAAAAGGATCTGTGGGGAGCCACTTGGTTTATGTCTTTTTTCTGGACTGCCTACTGTATGGCTAGTTCTTTAATTTTATCTAGATAAATAAATAGAAGACACCTTACTTAAGCATTTGACTTATCAGGTTTATTCTTATTTGAGAACAGCAGGAGGTGAAGATAAAATTATAAAAGAATGAAAATAATTTCTATCAATTAATAAATAATGAACTTTAAAGAAAAATAAATTTATTGGGAGAGGGGAAGCTATACATTATACATTAGAGGATGTATTAATAGTATATGTGTGTAATTAGAGAAGCTGCCTCTGTTCTTTTATTGCATCCTTTCCCTGAAATCATAAACTCATTAAACCTCATTAAAAGTGAGTATAGCTCTGAAAGGACACCAGGGCTTAGGAAGGTATGTGCTTGTCTGCAAGTAATGACTTTTCTCCAGCTGTTGGGGATTAATGGATTAGATGCTGTGCTCTGTATCAATAGGTCTTGATAGGTGATTGTCCCACACATTTTTTTTTCTTATTGTGATGATTTTTTTTGAGGCCTGTTTGTATTTTTAAATAAGAATAAATAAGAGTTAAGAGATTTTGTATCCATCAACAGTGGTTATAAATCAAATTGTAGGCAGAACTGTGGTTCTCTGAAATGCAGGTTGTCTCTTCAAGTGTATCAGTCATTCTTGGATGCCACCTCTTCAGATGCTTTTTACTCTTTTCCTAAAGGATCATTTTGCAGCTATAAGCTGTTCCTCTGGAGCTTCCCAGCCCTAGTACATAAACCTAATCACCTTGAAGGAAATAATTGGTGACAGGGGATATCTAGTAAAAAAAGATGAGATATGGAAAAATAACACAGCTAAGATCTGGAAGAGAAGTTATCTGGAAGACAAGGCATTTTTGTCTTTAAGATGCTCCCTTTATGTCCCCATACTCTGTAAATACCTTACTACCTGTAATATATTTCTTTATACAGTACATCCTCATTTTATGGATGAAGATTTGAACAATGGATTAGTGTGTACCAGAGAGCTCATGTCTCTCCAAATCTTAGGACAGTGTCCTAACTGCAGACTACCCTTCTAAGGGATCAGGCATTCATGCAAAATATAAGGTCCATGCAAAAGCTGATGGAAGCTGTTACTGATTTACCAAAGCCTATTTTTTCTGTGACTTTCTGATGCCTCAGAGCACTCCAGAGGAACAGGGGAGTTTGCATAGCTGGAAAACAGTTTGCCTTTACCACTTCTATGCCGTTGACTGAATCCAGTCCAGAGCATTTAGCAGTCTTGGACTCAGAAGACGCTAAATACAGCTCAGCTTTTGAGTCTTTTCTATGTATGAGAAGCTCTAAGCATCAGTACTAGATTCATGTCTACTGATGTCTATTTTGTGTCTAATGATCTTTGACAAAGGTCACATGGATTTGACTTGTAGTTGGGATCATTCAAGGATCTCCTCTTGAGGTCCTTTAGTGTCTACTAAAAATGAGCTTAGTTCAGAGCACTGTCCTTTTCCTATTCATCTACTTCAATGTAACTTTTAAGCATTTAATTATTTGTGATGCTTTAGTTTGGTTGAAAGCAGCCAGTGGAATAAATAATGGATGAGAGAGGAAGGATGCTCATAATCAGTGTGATCACATACAATCAGTTTCCAATAGAAATAAGGCTGAGACCTGACCTACTCACTACACCATAAAGCTGACATTTCTGATTTCAGCAATGGGGATGTGGAAGCAGTTATCTGTTCTAAATATAAGCAATTACTGAAAATGATTAATGTTCTTGCAAAGAAAGCGCACAGAAGAACTTAATGTCTGTTATTTCTTTGAAGTCCTGCATGAAGTTTTTTTTCCCTAAAATTTTTATGGGGTTTTATGAAATTATGTAGACCAAATGGGCACAGACACTCAAAGCAGTCTAAAACTGCATATCTGTATGTATTGTAACATAGTTAAATATGGAAAAGTAGTTTTCCTGTAGTTTTTCCCCCACTTAAACATGAATCAATAGTGATTATATTTAACCAACATGAACAGCTTGCAGTGGAAGTCCTGATTTGAATGACTTAGCTTTTCTACCAATAGAGAAACAGTCTCATTATCATTCAACAAACAGCAACCAGCTTCTGCTGGTTTGAACTGCTCAAACTGATGGGACAATGATTGTCATCATTTTAAGTGCTGTGTTTACTTCCTGAGGGTATTACCTGGGAAGACTTTCTTAACATCAAACACAAGTTACTGTCTACTGTTGCATGATAAGTAACAACAAAGAAAAGTTTGTAATCTTGCTAATCTACTCTTTGCCCAAGCTTCACAGTTTTATAGATAGGGCAAAGGAAAGACAAACCACTCCCTCCGATTTCTCAGCACGGATCAAGTGACAGAGGATGAAGTGATTTCCTCTGTATTCCTAAGGTTTCATTACTTTTGATAAGATACATTCCTGTTAAGAGGAATGATAAATTATTAAATCTAAATTACAATTCTCTGAATCAATATACAATATAAATTTTGGTCACAGCATTTTTTCTCTTTCTTCACTTGCTTGGTAATTAACAAAATTCTGTAATGTGCTATGGGTCTCCTAGGTATTACAAACAGAGAGAGTGTGTGGTAATTGCAGTTGAAAACCCCAAGCTAGCTATTTCCTTAATTCTGATGTATCTTCATGCTTTGTCACTCTCTATATTTGAGTGCTGTAATTCTGCTTTCATTTTGTTCATTTTCCAGAAATCCTACTTCTAAGCTGTTTGATGGTCTTTAACAAACATATAATTTACAGAATGCAACAGATTATCTGCCTCTGGAGCACCATCCCTCAGGGGTAAGGGATGCTTAGATGAGTAGTCCTGGCTCTGTCACTCCTCCACGAGCTCAAAAGTGCCTTTGTTCATTACCGATCTGGGCTGCGAACCCAGGCAGACCACATAACCAGCCCTCATGACCTTCATGCCACGCTTGCGGCAGAACTGCCTGGCACAGGGGAGGGACAAGCCACATGCTCAAGCCTTGTCCTACGGAGATGTCAGAAAGTATATTTGAATCTAATTTAAGAGGTGTTCCTCAGTTTAGATCCAGTCACAGCTCCCCACATCTTCAGGTCAGTGGATGTGACTCCAGTGCAGCTCTTCCAAGGAGACAGCAAGACAGAGAATTACAAAATTGAACAAATTTCTACAATGAAGTGCTTGTCTTTAGGCACCACATTGAAACATTGTGGTGCAGATATGTAGTTGCTTTTAAAGGAAGAGTTTTCCCTGAATTTCAAGATACCAGGATGGTTGAAAGTGGTTTTGGAGGACAAAGAAGAAAATAGCTAATATGGATTCAGGAAGATATTATGAATGTGTTTATAACAATACTAAAGAGGATCTGACCCAGCAGTCTCATCTGCACTCCCCAGATCTTTTTGGGCAATTTTGTTATTAGAAGGGCAAGCTAAAGGGGTGGGTGTATGGAGAACAGATGAATATGAATGAGAAGAGAATTTTGACTGGATCTTCCCTGTTACTATCACAAAAGAATGCACTGTTATCGCAATACGAACTCTTAGTAATGGTTAAGCCTAAGAAAACATGAGTATTTTTTTTATTCAAAAAATATTTGCCTGAAATATGTAGTGTCAACACAACAAAGGGTCACATTGCTCAGTCTGAAAAAGAACTGAATAGTGATAAATAAAACCTGTTGCTTGAGGCACGGAAAATTCCCAACGCTGCAAGAAGGTCTTTATACAATATCCAGTACAAGGCTCATCTACCTCTGCATAGTCAGTGTCCACTACTGCAAGGCTATAGACAAAATACTCCATCTGGGTTCATAAGCTTTGGAAGACTCATGTTATGACACAGCATTTAATGTGCAGTGTAAGACCAGTGCTCTGTCTCTTGCTACTGAAAGCCCCGAACTGTGATTATTTTGCTTCATTTGCTGAAGCTATTGGTACCACCCTTGACTCTGAAGACTCATGGTGCTAAAGAATTTTGTATGCAGCGTTCCTATAATCCAGATTGTTTTAGGTTTCTTAGCACTTAGAAGGTGCTAACCACCTTTCTGTCTTCTAAACCAGGCCCATGCCAGCATGCAGGATTAACCTTCTCCTTATATCTGATTGTGATCAGTTCGAGAGTGTTGAGCCTTGGTATAACAGAACATTCCAGACACTAAGCTATTAAGGCAGCTATCATTTAAATAAAAAAATTTTAAAAAGATACTTTAGCTTAAGTGTGGGTAATAGGCAGTGTTCTCAAAAGAAGGGTTCAAATTTCCCAATGCCACCATGCAGCTGAGATGTGCTCACACAATGAGCAGTTCCTACTGCTTACATTTCGCTTGGTACCCTTGGGGTGGGGTGTAACAACATGAGTACAATTTCAAGAGAGTCAGCAGACTGAAGAAGGTAGGCACTGAACAATGCTGGAGAGTTCAAACCACTCTGATCCCTAAACAATGCTCAAAAAATCTTTTTCAAGTAATGTTGTGTGCAGAGTTTCTGTCTTCTGGTTACTCAGAAAGTACTCTTCTTTTTTCCTTTGTGGTCCCATATCTGTTCAGAGCTGTATTTGGGAAGCATCAAGATAAACGGGAGGGTTTTACTTGCCTGTTAAGTAGGTTGTGCAGCCATGCTATACTGTTTGCCTTAGTCTTAGATTAAGTTTATTTTTTAGATTATCCACATTGGTTCAGTAATCCCTTCTAAAGCCTGAACAATGCAATAAATAGTAGTTGAGGAAATCGGGAACCAGGGTCCATGTGGAAGAATCTTCTTTTTAAGGCATACCAGATGTTCAGAATAGGAGAATGAATCAGGGCACAGATCCTTAAAATAAGAAGTATAGTAAGTGAAAGTCTGTGTATCCCTTTTACCAAATTTCTGTTCAAAAATTCCCTGTCATCCCTCACCATAAGACCAGTGCTGTAGAAGCAGCAATGAATTAATTAGATAGTCCCTATTTGCAGAATCACCACCTTGTCTTCTACACTTCAAGGTGAGCTTTTCTTTAATAACTTCTAGTCCTGTAATAAAAAGAAATGAGCATGAGATTCTCCAAAGTTCATAGGGAGATAATAGTATGTGAATCAAGGAGTCATATTCATATTAGTCATGAAAGCTGATGGAAAAAAAATCTTGGATAACTAAGATGACTAACCTCAGTGGAATCAGAATGTCATCCAACTTTCTCCCAATGCTAATATCAGCCTCTTCCTCTTTATATGGGAGGAATTTGGAAAAAAAAAAAATCCTTGAAAGTAAGGAAGCCTTTTTACATGACTCTTGAAGCTTATAGTACCCCTATTAATAATGTTAAAGGCTGTAGTTCAAGAATATAATTTACACTGATGTAGCTTAAGTTCAATAGTTCTTTCTTAAAGCTAAGAGCACAGTTTCAGGCAAGGTTGTTGTGGAGTATCATGGGCTGAGAGACATTTGTCTTCTGTATAAAGAATAATTGTAGAAACCAAATTACAGCACTTTGATCCTAGCTCAGCCCAACTTCTCAACTCAAGTTCATCTTTTTTTTTTAAAAATAGGTAGAAACTGAAGCAGCACCTTCATACAAAACAGTCAGGAAACCTAACTTAACTGACTGCTTTCCTTAAATTCACCATGTCGTCTGTGGTAGAAGCAGAGAAGGAGGGAGCAAGAGGAAAGATACACAAACATATACAGTCCTAGGTGTAGGTCCTGAAACTAGGAAGTAGTGTCCCTCTGGAGGACAGGAAAGGAAGACAGGTCACTCAAGGGACTTCTGACTGGGTAGGTGGTGTCAGTACATGCCCCATTGCCTTCACCTGTATTTTGCTTGTGCATGCTGTATTTTGTGTACATGGCTTTGGTGCACTGTGTATGACAACAATATTGTATTATATTGTTCTACTCTATTATATGATACTATAAAATTCAATGCACTCCCACTATTGCTTGATGGGGGAAAAATACTACAAGCATGCATTTCTCCTTATTATAATGGAAAGCAGCATCTCTATAGCTTCTCTTCTACTACTGCCTTTTATCAGACAAGATGAGAGAAAAAGGTATCATTAGTCTAATAATGAGTGTGTTAGCATTTAGCAATTACAATTTCTCCCTGCTTTGCTCCCAGAAAGTGCTCGGTACCTATAGGGAAAGAGATTATGAAAATAAGCTGCATTTTCTCACTAGCCTAATCAGTACAGATGCATACAGAGAAAGTGTTCTTTTGGTTAATTATTTAGTCAGCAGTCACTCCAGTTGTCCCTGCCATGAGATCAAGAAACAGAAGAAGTATAATAAATACAGACTGGGGTCACTGACCAGGAAAATACATTGCAGTTGGGTGGCACAGGCCTCAGGTCATGCTGTGTGAAAAAAACTGCATTTAAAGCATTGACAGGAAAAAAAATTAATTAAAATTTGAATAAATTTCCAAGCAGATTTTCTACTTCATCCACTACATGGAAAGCTGTCTGAATAAAGGTATGTTGCACAAATCCTCTCCCTTGCTTTAGGAGTGATTAAATAGCTGGAAGAATTTGATTGCTATTGCTTTTCCTTTTGTCGTCTACCTTTGCTCAATTCACAGAATTTAGGAATACAAATTACAGCCTGCATTAAGAATGAGATCTTCTTCTCTTTGCTCCCTTTAAAAGAAAGAAAAAATGGTGATTAAATATTATCTTCTTCACTGACATAGTACTAAAAATTAATTTCAGTCCTCTGTAGAATTGCTAACTGCCACCTTCCCTCCTGGGCCCCTTCCCTTAGGAGTTCATATGCTTTAGAAAATCAACTCTAAATAGACATAACTGTTTAGTTAAGAAAATCTAACTTATTAGCTACGTAGTCCTTCTGGGACTGTCAGTACCTCCTCTTGCAAAAAAACAGAGGTACTTCAGAAGCAGTCTGTATTTTACAGTCTGCCTAAACAGCCCTTAAATCTCACTTGAAGAATCAAAGGGGAAATTCAAGCATGCTTTACTGAAAACAGGCTGCAGTTTTGCTTTGAATTATGGAGAATAACCAAATTAAGAGCTCTGAGGTAGTTCTGGAGAAAGGATGTTCTAGTTTCATGCAAAGTCCTCTCACATTCCCAAAATACGATTTGAGTGATTCTTTTTTACCCAGCATGCAGCAAAAGCAGTCATTAGTCAGTAACTGAGAAGTTGTGTCACTCTCATATATTGAGAGGCATCTACTGGCACCATATCTGTTATCCACACATTAGACACCCACACACTCTCCTCAGTTACACAGCAGATTTTACATTTTTGTACTATGATATAAATAACAACTATTTACAGCAGGCTAAGCTCATGAAACATCTGCAGGGCACCCCTCAGAGACCTTACACAGACAGACTCCTCCATGCCCTGTCTGCAGCTATATAGTGAGACAGTGGCTAATGCAGGAGAAGGGATTGCATAATCCCTTTTCGTAACTTTCATAAGTTTCTCCTGCACAGTATTTTTCTAGGACATAAAAATCCTCTTTGTTTCCAAAAGTGTATTTGGGTGTATGCTATGGTTACTGTAGTTGGTTACTATAACTGGAGTACTGCACACCATGGTCAGACATAGTTGGGCACTGATGCTTCTTATAAGCAGGGATACTAATGTTAGGTCTCCATTCATATACAAAAGGGAAGCATGGACAGGCTGTTAGAATGATTATCTGTTAGAATGATTTAGCAATATATCAGGAGACACGTAGCAAAGCTTACAGATATGGGTTGGCACAAGGTGCTGAATACAAAATGATTGTATGTTGTTTCATAATGCATGAAGTAAGAGTATCAAATTACGTTAGTGAGTGCAAATATAAGAAAGTTATCTTCTCACACAGTGGTGAAACTCATGACCATAGATCCTCCTGGCTTCCATGTGTTTCAGTGGTTCATGGAACGAAAACCTATCAGGGGCTATTAACCAAAGAGATGCTAGTTCTTTTCCTTGAGCAGTCTCAGCCTTCAGCTTGGAAAACACAGTTACTGTCTTGCTCTGATAGCTTCCTCTTAGCTATATATCAGAAGATCCATGACACACTTCAGCAGTGTTGTATCTTTGTAGACCCTCAGCAGTGCTGCCTCTCTGGCAGGAACCAGCACTCCTCCTTCGCTGCATCTGTCAAACAGCTTGTCCTCGTGGGTCTACTAAAAACAAGCACATCTGCAGGCTGGGCAGAACTACATCTGGCTGTGACTGGGCCCTCCCACTTCTACAGACTGCACAAAGTTCAGGTGTTTCTGGTGACAGCATTTCCACATGAAGACAGGAGTGGATAAAACAGATTGCTTGGGATTTGTTTGGTTAAAACAGTAAGTAGAAAGACTCTCCACAGTCAGTTGGGGTGAGCTGCATGTAACTTCTGCAAGAAGGTGAGCCTCGCTAGTTGACTGAGAAATGCCACATAAGAACACTTTTATGTCTACAACTTGTTTTTCACTGAAACAGACTTATTCCCTGCTATAGAGAAAAGAAGAAAAAAGCAACTGCTACAATTCCAATTAAGTAGCTTGAGAAAGTAGCTAGAGAAGACCAATGGTATGCTAAAGCTGTGCTTACTCTTTCACATTTTAGTTCATCTTTGCTCTTTGGCTCAAGTATCTCCAAAACAGTAAAGTTCACCACCACTATCACTTCTATCAGTGTCTGACTTTTTGAAGAGCTGTCAAGCCACCTAATCCATTGTAGTCTTGTCTTTTCTGGAAGATGGAAGTGATTTCTGATGCTGGTAGCAAAATGTCCAGTCCCACAAAGGTGCTTGTAGGAGCAAAGCTCTTTGTAAATCAGTCAAGAAATAAGACTGTTAAGTTGGCTCACCCTGGTAGTGAACCAGAGTTATGAATTTCTTCTCCCTTGAAGTAATTTTTTTACTCTTCAGGAATAAACAAGGCTGAATAACCATGACTTTATATAAGCTGCATGAAATGTTAAAACTCCAGAATAGACTATAAATGAATGTATAAATCTTTAGGATCCGCACATTTCAATCCATCTATTTAAAACTGACGGTAAAAGGATCACAGTATTTATTCACATTTTCTGTGCCCTGTGTGTAATTTTTATGACACCAATTTCATGTGTGGAGCAGCACAAAATATTGTTTCAGACTATATTACAATACTTTGTTCTGCTTCTTGGCACGTACCAGTACATTCCATTGAAAGTAAAGCATAACATAAGACAGTGTTTTTAGCATAACAGGTCACCAAAGTAGTAGAATGTATCAGTCAAAACCCAAAAGTGTGAGACACGTTCTTTATCTTTACACATGAGGAGTCTTGCTCTGAAGCAGTTAATTGCAGTGAAAAACATGGCATGCTTTTCTCCTAACTAGCTATGAATTGTAGTTGGATTACACACTAGTTCAAGTGAAGATAGTGAGCTATTATTTTTTTCTCACAAGTAAGGGGTGAAAAAAGCTTGATGATATGTAGATGAATGGAATCTACATACAAACTTGTTGTTTACAGTCCCAAAGGACTCCTCAGAGCATTAAAAATCCATGTGATATCCAAGAGTGGTATACTTTGAATTGAGAACTGTGATTTAGTTGAAAGCTGTATAAAACCAGTAAAATAGCATGAAGGCAAATGGTACCCTACTGCCTGTGTGTTGGAATGAAGCCACGTGTACTTTTTCTGCACATATGAAAAATAGATGATCATAAAAACTGCTTAAGATTCATGAACTTCTGACAGGACCACATGTGTAGGCCAATTCTGCCAACTTTTGGTCAAGCCAGGCCTGAAAACAGGCAGCCCTGAAATAAGCATTGTTCATAATGTGAGAAACACAAGCTTCATACACAGCAAGTCCATGCATGTTGTTTGGCCTTTGCTGTTCTTCTGCTGGAAAAAGCAGCAACTCTTCCATCTGGGCTAGGTCTTCTAATTGGCAGCTGGATTCCCAAGCCTTTTCTGTCTGGGCTCTTTGGAAGCAGACTTTCTCTTTTATCAGGAGAAATTTACAGTGAAAAAAGGTGATCCCTGCACTCCACTCTTTGGTATTAGCCAGACCATTTTTTGGTAAAGTCTCCTGTAGATTAAAAAGATTTTTTGCACTTTTTTTCCTTTTTTTTTTTTTTTTTAAATTTCCAGGAACTAAGACTGCTAGTGCCATTCTTTCAATAGATTATGCACATGGTGTGGGTGGCTCTCATTCTCACAAGAATTGTGCAGAGTGGATTTTTTAATAAAATTCTGGACATGTGTATTTCATAAATTTGTGCCAACTTGGTGTCAACAATGAAGAGGCTAACTCAGATGACTCTTTGGTGGGATCTGTGCTTAGCAGCTGTGGAACCTTGCACCATACTATTAGTACTGGCTTGAGGAAAATGTTGATGAATATTATCTAGACTGTAAAAAGCCTTCTTTTCACTGGTATTCATGACTAATGTCACCTTCTTAGGGCAGAGACAACAGGCGCCACGCATAAAGATAAGGATCCACAAATTAAGATTTATAATTTTTGAGCAGAGAACGGGTACCATGTATGTACCCATGTCTGGAATTGCCAAGGAGGTTTTGCTTCTCCCAAGTTCTGTGAAACTTTAGGTAAGCTGCAGACTTCCAGGAGCAGCATAGCCAAGATGTATAATGCAAGTGTGAGTAACTGAGGGTGCATAATTCGTCACTAGCACATCATCTCCTAGCCAAGCACAGCAACAGAAGGCATTACTCACAGACTATGTGGGACTGGGATCAGGTGCAGTCTGTCCCTGGCCTCAGCTGCTGGCTACTGCTGCCCACTCCTAGCACAAAGAGTACAGTGTACAGCCAGGACAGCCTGGCCCTTGTGCTTTGAGGTCACTGGAGCACCAGAAACATCTCAACCAGATGCTTTTCACCTGGGACCTGATATCCTCCAAGCACATGTGGTGTGACCATGTGTATTGGATGAAATTGTGTCATTGTCAGCTGCCTGCAAGACTGTTCATCTCTCCAATTCATAATTTCATCTAGATTGTTTATGAAAGGCCACAGAGTCCAACCATCAACCTAACTCTGACAAGCCTGGAGAGGGACTTGAACCCTTGACCCTCAGATTAGGAGTCTGATGCTCTCCAAACTGAGCGACACACAAAGGTTTCTTGTAGTGTAAACATGTATAAAGCTGCATAGGCCTCAGAAAAGCTTCACAAGTAACAGCTTTAATACTCAATATGTAGTCGCCCCTCAGAAAATACAGGCCTTTTCAAGAAGGATTCAGGTTGCTTTTCCAGCTTGTTCAGCAGTGGAGCCAAGCATGTAACCACAAGCAACCATACCGATCACTGCTGGTCTTTGGTACTTGGTTCGGACTTGGAGAATGGGGAGACAGGAAGACGGGACACATATGTTGTGACCTCAGTATCTCACTAAGAGGATAATGGTTACAACATGTACCACAACACTGCCTGTGTGGTAGTAAGCCATTGCATGTTTTTTAAGTAGGAGCTTTTGTGTAGCTGTGAGATGGGATAGGAACATTGTGAAGTACAAGAATGCAGGTGCAATCAGCCAAGGTGTTGAAGTACAGCTGGGAAAAACATGCTAGCCAGAGATGGTGTGCACAATGTTGGATTAACAGGGCAGAACCATGTATGTTTTGGAGCTAGGAACTCATTTAAAAAATCACTGTAACTCAAAAGAAACTGCTAGAGAGAGTAATGGGGAAATGGGGCTCATAGGTCTAAGCTGTTTTTTTTGGAACACCAACTGGTGTATTTTTAGCATAGTTTTTGTCACAAGTAAAGTTTTCATATCAACGTCTTTTTAGAAAAAGTACCAGTGCTAGTCACAGCAAAACCCCTAATACTGTGCCTTAAGCAGATTGCCCTTGAGACAGTTCTAGGTTCAAAGTTTACACATTATGTTGTGACAACTACAAAACATGGTGGTGGAGCTTCCATATTCCAAAGTCAGAAAACAAGTACAGAAACAGAAGTGCTCCTTCATCTCCCCAGGCAGTGCCTGTTTGAGTAGCTGAAAAACAAAGCAGGGTAAATGTAACTCAGAAACATGTACCTGAGACTGGGTCACTGCAGAATTATACAGCACTCTGGGAACAACACAGGCCATGGCTGGGCTTCTGTTGCTGTATTTAATGATACTCAGTGAGCACTGGATTAACTGATAGTATCATCTTGGGCATGAGTTGTAGTGATCAGAGAGGAACTGCAAACAGGAGAAAATAGAGCAGTGAGACCACAAAGAAGAAGCCAGTGGAAGAAACAAGGTGGAGCAAGAAGAAAGGAAGAGAGAGCAGGACATCCCTTGGTGAGGCTGTGTGACTGTGGTACTTGGCCAAATGGGGCATTTTTTTTACCTTTAAACACCTTCATGATTGGCCAAGCAGAGAGCTGAGTTTCAGCAAGCAAAAAATAATTAATATGCAAAAGAAGAAATAAGTTAAAAACAAACAGAAAAAGGTGATAGGGGAAAGTGGAAACAGAAAAAATATAATAGCAATGGATGTGATGGAATAAAGAGCTAAAGGGAAAGAAAAATTTGTTTCGGCATCAGGTCCTCAGCTGGCAGATGGTTTGTAAGCCTGTAGAAGATGAAGGGTAAGATTCAGTGCAGCCACTAGCAGGCACTAAAAAATAACATTTCCTTCTGCTAGGTGTTGCTTAGAGCTTAATTGGTCAATAGGAAACAGTAGGCACAGGGATTTGTGTGGATCTTCCTCAGAACCTTAGCGTATATTGGAATGTGCAAGCTGATAACCTTTTCACTGTAGCAAAGGCTTCAGGACTAGAGGTAGGTAGACTAGGTCAATACAAATACCGGGGGGTGGGGGGTGGACAGAGCAGGGCACAGACATAGGCGTATGGGGCAGAAAGGAGGTCGAAGAAAACCTGTCTTATTGGACAGGAATGTTATAAGCAGAAAATATGCTTTGGCTCCTGTGTACTAGACCCCCATATGAAGTGATACTACGCACTGGTGCTGTTGTGTGGGTTTGGGGAGATCCCTCAAAAGCATTGTTACATCAAATCCGCCAAATGGTATTTTTAAAGAAGGCCTTAAATTAACAGAAGCGGTCATGCTTTTGGAAAAAGCATACTTCTAGGAGGAAGGAGCTCCTCACACACACGCGGGTGTCGCACGGAAAACCATGTGCCAGCTCCTGTTCGAAGCCGCCGCCCTCGGGCTTCGCACTGGCTTGTCCGGGGCCCGCGGAGCCCTCGAGGCTCTGTAGCTGAGCCCCACAAAGAGAGGAGGGGACAGAAGGAGGCGCATGGCGAGCCTGCTGGGCACCTAGCACCGTGGGACGGGACGGGATGAACGCGGCTGCTGGGCAGATGGCTCCGGCCTCCCCAGGCAGCGGCCGGATGGCACGGGCTGTCCCCGTCCGTGGGGACAGAACGCCTTTATCTTGGAAAGTGCTTCCCTGATGCCATCTGGACGAACTGATTGATATTTTTTAAAAATTTCCGGTCCTGGCCGAGACAGCTGCTTCATCCCGCCGCACGTTAATGAGTGCCGGGAAAAGGCGTCCCGTTTACCTGGTAATCTGTCGGATTCCCTACGCCCCGCGAGTGGCTGCAGCTGGGGAGATGCGGGGAGGAGGGGGCGCAACTGAACTGCAGGGCCGGGGTGGGGTTAAGCGGCTCCCAACAGCAGCTGCAAAGCACCGAGCAGCATGATCCTGCCGCCCGTGGAGGGTCGCGGAGTCCTCCCCTCCCATCTTGCCTGTCGCCTCCCAAAACTAAAGCCCAGGAAAGGAGGAGAATCTGCAGCGAAGGGCGCAGCAAGAGAGGCGGCACCCGCAGCTCCACGTCAAAGCGGCGGCTGGAGGCGGAGGAAGGCTTCGGCGGTGGCTTCCTCGCTCCGCCGTCTCCGGGGCCTGCTTTGGTCGTTACGGGGCAGAGCAGCCCTCGCTGCCGCCGCGATAGTGCGTTTTTCCTCAGGCTTCATCGTGGGGGTGGTGCCGGAGCCTGACAAGACCTTAGCCACAGCCTGCCGAGTCCGGGCGGGATCTCCCTCTCTCTTTCACCCCGCTTTCCTTCTTTCTTCTTCTCGCTACCTCGGCTACCGGGCGTCCACTACAGAATCCCTCCTCCCCCAGCCATGACGGGCTGTTATTTTCCGAACCTCGCATCCACGCGTGAATAAGTATCAGTACTCGTTGTGGGCGGCGGCGGCGACCAGGCAACTTCAGCGTGTACGCGCGCGCGCGACGGGGAGGGGGGTTACATATGACAATGCACCCTGAGCATCTCCACCGCAGGTGAGCCATGGCCATGGGCCGTGCATCCACACGGATGGGTGCATATGGATGGCCATGCACTTACATGGATGGCATGTATGTGCACACACGTTTGGACGATCACACGGATGTACGGATGTGCACACGTATGGAATAGATGGGCACACATGCACGTGATGTATGAGCACGCATTTACATCGCGCACACGTATGGGCGAGCACGGAACTGCCCACATCCCGCAGCACAGGGGTCGCAGCGGCGATGCCGGGCGTGGGCGCGGCGCCTCGGAGCCCCATCCGCTAGTCCGCCCGGCGGCGGTGAGGTGCGGTGCGGTACAGCCCGGCCCCGGGCGCTGCCGCGGGGCGCAACAGCCCCGCCC
>VZTY01021159.1:57910-99166 GCA_013400935.1 Turnix velox | reverse complement strand
GACTGCTGCTGGCTGCTGCTCCCCGCCGTGCTACTCGTCCTCGCCCGCCCCGACAAGCTGGCGGCCTTCCCTACATCCTTAAGCGACTGCCAGACGCCCACCGGCTGGAACTGCTCCGGTAAGCGCCGAGACACCCCGCGGCAGCTCGGAGTTACGCGGTGGAGCTCGGGGAAGGCAGCTTCAGAGGGGCAACATCGCGTCCCCCTGAAAACACGAGAGGAGAGAAGGCAGAAAGTCCCGTGCGCTGGAGCTCGCCGCCTTTCCCGGCGCTGCCGCGGCCTCTCGGGCTCTCAGCCGGGCTCTCAGCCGCCCTCCGCTCCGCGGGGCCGGGCGCGGCAGCCGCGCCCCCTCCGCCGGTGCCCGCCGGAGCCCAGCTCCGCACTTCCACCGGGCAGCTTGGCCTGTGCTTGCGGGAGCAAGGAGAAGGGAGCCGCGCCGTATGTCGACGTTCCCCATCGCACCCCATATGGAGCAAATTGGGGGCAGGGACGCCCGGCATCTATTCCCTAAAGTCGCACCGACCTTTGTAATGATGCTTTTTATGTAGGTTGGCAGCCGGCCCTGCTCCCATGTATCAAGTAATAATGCAATGAGTGTGATAGCCTTCTAAGGGAAATAGTGTTCTTTGGGGTAATGTGTTTTATGCAAATTGTACGTTTCCACTGTAAGGTCTTAATTTTAAAAATGTGGTGATCGGCTTAAGAGATCCGGGTTGATTTTTTATTTTTTTTTAATTTTTTTTTCTATGAATTTGGATCTTAATGGGTTTGGAGTGTGATAGAGGCGTTTTGTTTCATACCTTGCTGCATGCTGTTGTAGTGGGAAGTCAGCTAGTGAACTAGTGAAATTTGCAATTCATGCTTGTATTTGTGAACTGTATCTTCAGTCAGATCTGTTGATTTCTGGAGAAAAAGAAGGCAGAGAGCTAGGATCACTCAGCAGCTTGTGAGGAACCGGCACTTCTCCTATTAACTTGGAGGCAGTCAGTCTTCATTAGGATCAGACAGACCATCATGGAAAGCACACAGCCGGTTTGTCTTTATTATTGGGAGCTTGGTGCATCATGGGCTGTAAAAATTACAGTTTGGACTTTTTTCCAAGATATTTGTGATTGAAGGGGGATAAGTTGATGATATTTCCAACCCAGAGCTATGAAATAGCGTAATTACTGGGTGACTTTTAGGAAACCGAGTATGTGAAATAGAAGTGTGTGAGGAATGAGGATTAATAGAAAGAAGGAAAGTGGAAAACTGAGGACAGGGAAGGACAAAACTAAACCTCATTTCATCAACAAGGTTATTGCACTGTGTACATTCAAATGCAATCATTCTACATTGTTCCTCCTCCTAGACCAAAGCTGATCTTTCTTTTTTTTCTCCTCTTTACATTTGAGGTTATGATGACAGAGAAAACGATCTCTTTCTCTGCGACACCAATACCTGTAAATTTGATGGGGAATGTTTAAGGATTGGAGACAGTGTGACTTGTGTCTGTCAGTTCAAGGTAAGAAGATTGATATTTCATCCTCTAATTCACCAATTAGAATCCAAATCAAGGATCTCTCTTTATAAGTCATCACTTGACAATCTGTTTCTGTATGTGAAGAGCAGTTAGAGGGAAAGCCTGGTAGGCTGTATATAAGCTGGCAAGAGAACCAACTGGTGGCAAGAAGGCATAAGTTTCTCTGCATCATGCAGATGCTATGTCGTTAAATGTCCTTTTGGGTCTGCAGTTGTGCATTTCTGAATTTGTGTCTCTGTCTTATTAACAAGAATTTAGAGTCCTTTCTAAATTCATTTCTGATACAGATCATTGCTTTATGAATTTGGAGTTCTGATCTAGTTATAAGAAATGGATCTGTAATGTGCTTATGTGATATTTTCAGGAAGGACTCCATAGTGACAATGCATTTGCCTCTGTATCTGTCCAGCTGATCAGATTGAAGAGCAATCCCTCTTTTCCAAAAACATGAACTTCCTTTAGGTTTTATGTACTTTTAAGGGTATATTACCAAGTGCCTGGGGTATTTTCTCTCTATTTCTTCTCTCTCCCTCTTGCAGCTACATCTGAAACCTCAGGCATTCGCAAAGTCAGATGATTTCATTATGAAGGATTCCATTTAATATGTTTTAGCCAACTTGCAAAACAGCTGTGCTTTATGTAATGACCTGAATAAAAACTAAACAAATTAAAGGAGTTAAGAGCATGTACCAGCATGTGTTCTGTATATGTGTTGATGCCTTTTGTGGGTTCTTGCATGTGGATCTGTGAAGTTGTGGAACTTACAGCTCTGATTTGACTGTTTACAGTAGAGCAGGCCAAATAGTGCACAGTTCAAGATCATATAAATGTCTAATATTTAATTTATTATTGAGCTTTGATAGACTATTTGCTTTGAAGCATGACAAGTATTATTTGTATTTCTGGAGCCTCATGTCTTCAGCAAAAAAACCCCAAGTGATTCCTTCATTTGAAAACAAAGAAGGAATTTTCTGTAATAAGAACAGGACAGATGTTTACTGAAGTGCTCATGTTTCTTGTGTTGCGAGAAAATTCATGTTGACTATGGGATCTTTTTAATTCTGTTTCAAGTTTGTGTGCAAACAAAAATTCAGTATGAGAATGCTGCTTTGAGCCTTTGCCTAGGCTCAGCATGTGGAGTGATTTAAGGGTTGGTCTGTTTTCTCTTTTTAAGAAAAGTCTGTAACACAGTGAAATGTCTTTGACTTATCCCATTGCTTGGTGGCAAGCTAGGACAGTTGTTGTGCCATGTGCGCTGGGAACTCCGAGCAGCCACAGAGAGTGCTTGGGTCTTGTCTTTGGTCCCAATTTGGTGTTGCTATTTGGCATAAAGCAGTGGGGCTTGTAATCCAGAAGGAGCAAATTCAGGATGGTTCTGTCAGCAGGGAAGAGGGCACTGGGAGTGCCACTTTCCCAGGACAGGATGCTGCTCCCTGGTGATTGAGGGTAAATGAAGCTAAGTAGAGCTCTTTGGGCTGTGTTGCCTCTTCTTTGAGACGTGAATGCCATCCTTATGCTGAGTTGAGTGCTTCTCTAGGGAGCAGCTGAAACAGATTAAAGGAAATCAGATAATTGGTTTATGGATATGTAAATGAGATCCAAAGAATGAACTGGGCAGTTGTGGGCTTGATTGCTGGTAAATAAGTGAAGGGCAGTAGTAATCTGGTTTGAAGCATTGGCCTCTGGATCAAGCATTGTAAACACAGGGAGGTTTCTCTGTCTTGATGAAAGCCCTAACACTGACCTTGGAGGGCAAATTACTTCTGGCTGATTCTGTGCTGCCTCTGTGAAGGGTGGTGCGGTGCTGGGGTCTTCTGGAGAACCACATACCTGCTTTGATACAGGCAGAGTGGGGGGGATGTTACTTTCTCTTGTAACATCAGTGAACAGCCTGACAAGCCAAAGAGATTTGCTATCAGAGTGGAAAATTAATTTCTAGTGTTAGTGTGAGGTAGAGCCAGGTAGGTAATTTATGTCATGATAAGAGGGACTTCCATCAGAATTCAGGTGCCCTGTTTCCGTGACAACTCTCAGTGGTGATAGTGGGTGAATCAATAGCAGATTCCTCATTACTGTAATCATTTTTAATGTTTTCTTGAGAATTTGCCTGGGGCTTTAACTGCAGTTGGAAAGAATAGAGAATAGACAAGGACAGAAAGGTAATTTTGCTTCCATGCTGTTGACAAGTTTGGGGCTGGGGCTGGCAGAAGTGGCATGGCTACTGCAATTTGAGTTTGGATTTTTTTTTCAAACCAGAATCATGGGTGCATCATGTTTGTCTGAGTTAAAATTAACTTACTGTTATTTGAAAGGGTGAATGTGATCAGACTGACATGGAACACCTGAGTAAGGCTCCATCCCTAGAGAGCAGACAAGCATGTGCTGGGAGGCGGATTCATATTGCTTGTCTGTCTTGTCATACTCTCCTGTGAAATGACTGACTCCTTACAATGAGACGTGTATTGCATTGAAAAATATGATGTCCCACTCTAGTCAGTAAATGCAGACCTGTCCCCTGCTTAGGACAAGTCCATACCTTGGTGTTGGGAGAGATGGAAGGCACTGAGCTAGTGCTGGCTCCAGCATGGGGAAAACCACCACCATTCACAAAACAAACTCAGTGGGTCCACCAGAAGATGCAAAGTGGTGCCAGAAGGAGTCACTTCATCTGGAGTCTCTACCTCACTCTGCCCAAGACGTAGGTCTGGCAGGCTGCATTCTCTTCCCTCTTAGATTTTTATGGACATCTCAAAAAATAGAGTATTTTCATCAGTATGGCGTGACTTTTCTTTTTAGTGATCTAGACTGTGGACACTGGGGTTTTTTTTTTGTATGAGGGAGGAGTCCTGTTTTCTTACATGCTGAATCCCTTACAAGCTTCAGTGTTTGTGGAGCTGGGACACCACCTGGCCGACTTGCAGTTTTGTATTGTATTTCCAGAATTTATTTTCATGCTACTTGATTGAAGTCATGGATGGCATTTTGGGAATAGTTAATCTCTGAGAGTAGGAGGAAGCCAAACTTTTCACAGTGTTAGCAGGACAAGGAGTTACACAGGTTGTAATTTTATTTAGAAAATAAACCTTAGGCTTTCAGTACCAAGTGCTGACCCTGACTCTTGCAGATCTAGGCCATCTCTGGCTGTGATAGAGGGCAGTGGAGACTGCCAGGGCTTAGGAAGAGCCTTTCATTGATACTGGTTGTATTGTATCTGTTTCAGTAAGAAGTGGACATTATGGTACCATGCTTCTGGGTTTAGTGGGAGTTTTTACATGAATTTCCACAAGTTGCTTGAATCAGGTTTTGCTTAAGGGAGGGAGGATCATTCTCATGCCCAGGGCTGGGTCTGTTGAGCCCTAAACCAACGCTATACATGTGACACTAGACTGAGAAGACTGACAGTCAAGGTCTAGTATGCTCCAGTACTAGCAAGAAGTACATTACACTGGTAAAGAGCTGCAAGTGCTGGATTCAGTGTGGTTAAATACAGGAGTCTAGTTCTAGCAGGTCATGAGTAACCTAGTGACTGATGTTGCAACCTTCCTTTTGCTTTCTGTCTTGGGTGACTTCCACTCCTGTTTCCTTTTGACTTTCAAAGCTATCCCACCTCAAAGCCAAGGCAGGATCTCTTTGGAAGCTATTGCCCCCTTTGTTCCCTGTGGCTCAGCAGCAGCTCCTACCTTCCTATCTTTTCTGAATACTGGTTGTCCAAAGGTGGTGGTAGGAAGATAAAGTAATGTATCTGAGTTGACTGCATTTTGAGAAGGAAATTGCAGCACCACCCGAGCCCATCATGGAATACCCTCCATCCCACTGGCTGAAGCCATACTCAGATGGGGCAGGAGTCACGGGAGGGAGATGGGAGAATCTGCTGTCATAAGAGTTAATCCTTCCTGGAGCCCTGGTGCATTTTGGAATTGCCAAGGTTTGGAAGAAATTGCAGGCTAGCTCATAGCTGCTCCTTCACTCATTTCTGTGGATCAGGTTTCACTCCTGGTGCTGTATGCTTGTAGAACAGGCCTTTCGCATCTTCCGTTTAGATCTGCAGCTGGGTAAAAGATTGGCCTCTTGCTCTGGGTGAAACCAGCTGAGTTTGCCACTGTGTTTGTGGGGTAGGAGGATCCAGCATTGTTTCTATGTAGCAGAGCCCGTTGAGGTACGTTGCTTCAAATTCTACGGGCACAAGAAGTCCTGTGTGTGATGAGAAGATAGCATGTCTAAACCAAGCATGACTTGATCCTTCATGCTTGAGAAAATTCACATGATTGTGTTCGTTGTCCTGGTTAAGTGTTCTAGATCAGCCTCCAGCAATAGCTGTTGAGCTTCTGGATGAAGCTGGCATTTTCTGCTAGAAACACTGCTCAGATTTGGAACATTAAAATGGAAATAGCATAAAAACACTTTTTAATCAATCTTCACATGGAGGAGCCCTTTGTCAGGAGTAGAGGGAGGAGATTTTTGCTGTTATGGCACCTGGTTTTCTTCCAAAGCAAAGAGTCCCTGGGGGTGGGCAGCAGCTCAGGGAGATTTAAGAAAATACATTGCATAAGGAAAATGTCATTTGATTTGGCCCAATCAAAATGTCACTCTGACCAGCTATGAATAATTTCTCAGCAGCTGCTCTGTATGGAGGCCTGCGTTTAATAAAATCTGTAGAATTGTTTGTGTTAATCACTTCTGTAGTAATTCACTTTGAAGGATGTTTTTTGTTTATATCCCTGAAATTTTAGTTTTGCATTTTACATTGTGCCTGACAAACACCTTGTGATGAGCACATTGTGGCGCAATGCAGCTAAATAGGAAGTATGGTTTCTTTTTAATTTTTACTTGGTTATAAGCAAAGGTGAGCATTTGTAAGTAATTGTAATCATTCCATTTGTTGTAATTGAACAATGAGGCATACCTCATACAGTAATCATGAGATAATCACATCCCTGATATAATTACTGTGTACAGGGTACATCCAAGTATTTCTACATCTTGGAGTGTGATTATCTTACCATAACTGCACTTGGTAGGTTGCCCAGTTTTCAATATAAAATGGAATTTTTTAAATTAAAATGAACAAGACAGGGCAAAGTGGTCTTTCAGTGGCAGGGAGAGCAAAGTGGATAGTTTGGGGAGCTTGAGCAGGGGTTTGAGGTGTCAGTCATTTTGCCCTTCTCAGGGCCTGGGCTGATCCTGTCTTGGTGCTTCTCCTCCTGCTTGCTGGCCACTGCAGGGAGAGCTTGTCACAGAGTTGCTCAATGGGAACAGCGCCGTCTGCAGAAAGAGTGATGGATCTGGATCACAGGTCCCTCAGAAATAATTTCTCTTCGTCCAATCAGTTCTAATTACAGCTAGGTACTTAAATAGAGAACTGTACTCACTTGGACACCTCAGTGTGTGTGGGTGACTCTGAAGCAGGGAGGGGGTGTGTGGGTGCAAGAGGAGGGGAAAAGCAAGCTTCATCATTGCAATTTGTCTGTTGCCATCCAATGGAAACATGTGAGCTGCTGCTGCACATGCAAGGTGATGTTTGCCTTGCCCATTCTGCATCCTAGGGAATGCCATCTCCTCACTGGGGACTGTTACTGAACACTTTGCCCATTCAGATAATCTTTTCCCTAACCTGTTCAAATCTGGGTTATGCTTCTCTGCCCTCTTTAAAAAAAAATCCCCACTCCTCCCTCTCCCTTAGCCGTCTCTTCCTCTTTGGTGTTTTCCCAGGGTTTTAATACTGGAAGGAGGTGGAGGGGTGCTTGAATGGATCATACAGATGCTATGCCACCCTGCTTGTGTAACTGACACCACCACTCTCTGTCTGTTCCCATCAGTGCAACAATGACTACGTGCCCGTGTGTGGCTCCAATGGTGACACCTACCAGAATGAGTGCTTCTTGAAACAGGCTGCCTGCAAACAGCAGAGTGAAATATTCCTGGTGTCCGAAGGATCGTGTGCAACTGGTACGTGTAACGTGTGCCCGGTTGCCTTGCTATGCCCCTGGATAAAATAACCTGTGGATGCTAAAAGCCACTTGAATCCCTGCTTTGAATTCATTATAGGTCAATTCTTTGCAGTTTCTAGCGTGAGGAGTTGTCGCCATCCTTCCCTCACTTAGTACAGGCTCACAGTCTGATACAGTATACCCTTGACAGTGTTTTGGAAAGTGCAGCAGAGAAATTGATTTCTTATTTTAATGTGTCTTGTGCTCCTATCATCCTGTGTAATACGTGCACTTCTGAGCTGTTAGGACAAGTAAACTGAAAGCAGATTAAATGAGCAGATGTCTGATAAATGGGCATCTGGATTACCACGAACTTCTCCATAATCTGGAGAGATAGAACTGCAATGTTATTGCCTCTGCAATACAGTTTCTTAGGTTTTTCCTTAGGCATCTAAGGGCAGATTCCCAGCTGGTATGATTCAAGAATCCAGTGGTTGTAATGAAGCCTGCTAATTGATACCAGCTGAATGTTTGTCCCAAAGCACATTATTTTTCCTATTTTTTTGTCTGGACTTGTTGGAAAATTTTATTAAAGAACAAATGCAAAAATAACTGGAATTTGAGACGTCTTTGCTTAAATCTGAGCTTTATTTGTATCTCTGCTTTTATAAAACAGCCAGACAGGTAAATGAGCAAGATCAGCCAGGAAAACTGAGCTGCTTATGTGTGGGAGTTGCAGATGTTTTTTGTTTTGTGCTCAGTATCTGTTAGAGGTGAGCAGTGAAGTTCACTTGCAAAGAGCAGGAGGAATAAGTCATCATTCTAGCGAGAGTTCTTTAGACTTGAATCAGAATTTTTTCTTGTTGATAAAAGGTGCATTGGACAAACTTTTTGCAATGCTATTATTTTGTGTTTTGTACTCCTGGAAGAAAATAAACTTGTTTTCCCTGGATAAATTGCTCTGTTCTGAAGGTGCTCTCTAACAAGTTTTAAGAGGAAGGAGACACACTGGAATTTTTTGGTCTATAAATCAGTACTGAACAAAGTTCAGGCTTACAAACCCTGTTGTATATGATTTGTTCAACTTAATAAACTCCCACTACAGAAACAGGTCTTTTTTAGTTCACACTTTTTGATTAAAGTGATAACTTCAGTGCATTGCTCCATTTTTTTATTTTTTTTTTTTTAATTTTTTTTAAAACTTGCTTGCCTACTGGCAATGGTTGCGTTGGAAGCATTGTCTCTGAAATATGATGTAGATTTTGGAACACAGAAGGGGAGAGGAAAGGGTTTTCCTGAAAACTTGAATA
Source organism: Turnix velox (assembly GCA_013400935.1). Taxonomy (NCBI): domain Eukaryota; kingdom Metazoa; phylum Chordata; class Aves; order Charadriiformes; family Turnicidae; genus Turnix; species Turnix velox. The sequence continues at coordinate 90,408 of VZTY01021159.1, read as the reverse complement.
TATGACCTCTTTTTCCTTCTCCCAAGGCAGAGGTTCATTGGAGAAGGGATCAGCCATGGCCCTTAGGCTTTCCCTGTGGGGTGAGGCAGAGAAAGTGTGCACAGGAGTCTTTCGCGGCTGAAGGTATTCCAGCAGTCGCAAGGCCTTCTGGCTGTGACTGACAGGGCACTAGTCAGTGAGGGCAGGTGGAGAGACACTAGATCCTTTACTTCCAAAGAGCCAGAGAATATGGTAGTTCATTGCAGCAGGCAGGTGATAACATAAATTAATTTCATTCTCTTGGGGAGAACTAGTACACCTGGAAAATCAACATGTCCCTGAGCCATCGTAATGGAGACCCCTTTCTTCCCTCTTTAGCTCATTTGGGAAAGAGCATCAGGATAGAAGGAGCGGCACATGACCACTTTTCTGTTATCTTTTCCAACTCCCTTTTGGATCTATTCCATGCAGTCTTGCTGTGTAAATCTACTAGTTTAAGCCATTCTTGTAACAGGCTTTTTTAAACAAAGATTTTCCTTTCTTTAACTTTGAACAATCCAGTTGAGGTGCATCAGAAATTGCTGCCAGTGAACTAGACCTAACATTTCATAGGGTAATTGTATGCCAAAGGAGCCTTTCTGAGCTCTTTTTATTAATCTTGGTGCTGATAAATGGATAACCCCTCCACCAAGGGGGAGGACAGGATGACAAACCCCTTCCCTTCCCCGCAAAAGAAGCTCCTCTCGTGGGCTATTTTTGGTAACCCAACATGTGTGTGAATTTCTGTGTTTGACATTACTCTGAAAGTTTTACGATGAAGCTCTGGGTTTGGCAGATGTTAACATTTTCTAAATTTGCAACTGTCAGAACATTGGAGAAAAAATTAAACATTCAATTTTGAACTCGGGAACAACCTGGAGGACAGCAACATTTTAATTATTTCTCTATAATTTAATTATCTATACTTTGAATAATAAGAATTATTCCAACTAGTTATGATCTGATGAGATGTCACAGTTTTGTAAAGTTAATGATGTGAATTTCCAGTTGCTCTGGCCTCAAAGAAGTGTGTTTAAGAAATTTTCTTTGATGGTGAGGGCTTAGTAGTGGTCAAGTAAAGTAATTTTGTATGACTGTTGGGAGCAAAGTTTTTATCAATCTCAGTGCAAAAAAAATGAGACAGAGGCTTATGAAGATGTTGCAGCACTCCAGGGCTTATGTTATTTTAGTCTGATACAGAGACTTTAAAGAAAACAGCATTGAGACCAAGATGGCTTGAGTCAACTATGTTCAGATTAGATCTCTGTAATATACCCAGGGATGACATCAAATGTAAGGGACACTGTAATGCACTCAACTGAACAGGCTTGCCTTGTTTGCTGACAGGATGTGCTGCAGCCTATGAATATAAATTTCCTTCTTTTCTCAGATGCCGGCTCAGGATCTGGGGATGGAGGTAAGAGCCAACTTTTAATATGTCTGTGTTTGTGTGCATCCATTGTCTTTCCAGATTTCAGAGTCTGAGTGTATATGCTTTTTGGTTTAGTTGCTGCACTATGTATTACATTTTATTTAGCATTTCCTCTGCATTTAAGTCAAGCTGGAACCTAATAATGACATGCTGTTTTCTAGGGAAATTTAGAAAGCTGTGTTACTTCTAATAGGACTTGGAATTATTCATAAGTTGTGCTAGGAGCTCTATTTCCATCTACTGTCACAGTTGCACTCATTTGTTTTGTTTAGAGCAGTATCTCTCCTGTTTTTAAAACATGAACTAAACTCTTGGCTCCTCCTCACAGGAGAATTCAAGCCAAATATTTTGTGGTTACGAAGGGCATTCTTTCAAAGATATGAATAAATGTCACAGAGAAAGAACGATTTGTTTTGTGAAGAACAGCAGCAGCAAAAACCATGAAAATAGCCCATACCCTTTGCTGCATATAGGGGATATTGTAAAATGTAGGCAAACTTGCATTTGAAAGTTGAGTTTAGGTGGTTTATTTTATTTCTTAGATGAAGTTATTTATGAATTTGCTGTGTAACACTGGTCCTGAACTTTGTGACTGATCTTTCTTGGAAGTGTAAGTGTTGAGTCTGGGTAGTGTCTTGCTTTGGGCCAGGGAATGTGACTTTTCACAGAGTACCAGGGATTGGAAGGGACCTCAAGAGATAATCTATTCCAATCCCCGTGCCCGATCAGGAACACCTAGACCAGCTAATAGGTTTTGAATGTCTCCAGAGAACAAGACTTGTGGGAATTACTTGCATGTGGGGCTGGTAAGTCAGGCTTCTCTGGGGCTGGGAGGGCCAGGGCTTGTTTGGGCGACTCTGGTCCTTAAGAGTTACCCCAATTTCTGCCCGAGGCCCCTGAGTAAGGTCTTGGAGCTAGCTCCCGTGGTAGGAGAAGGATCAGGTTGGCATAAGGGTGGAATTGTGTTGGGCTTCTCTGACTGGGACAGCCACCAGGAACTGAGCCAGCTTTATGCATAAGACAAACAGCAGGTCTGGGCTCACATCCAGCTTGATGGCTGCTCCTGACTGGATTCAGGATTTTCAAATACAGTCCTGTCATTTGGCAAAGCATCACCTACTCCTCAGGCAGTTTTGGTAGCCCATACATTAGAATAGGTTTTATGTAGGTAGAGTGTTCTTACCTACAAAGTTATTAGCAACACAAGCATGAAGCACCCACAAAGGACATGAAAATCGTGTCAACCTCTTTTCTGAAAATGAAGACATTTAAAAATGTTTCAAATATGTCCCACAAAAAAAACCCCAAAAAACACAGTCTGAAACCTTGCTATTTTTTTTTTAATTATCCTGTTATTGTTTTACTCTGTGTTTTTAAATTATATTATTAAACTATTAGATTGACAAATGATGAGCAGCGTAGGACTTCGGAGACTGAAAGGGAAACATAGTAAGGGAGTAGTTTTGTGAAAGAGACAGAACCAAGTTGGTGCATTCATTTAAAGGTCCACAAAGCTGCCTTGTATTAAGGTACCTGGGGGTCCTGGTGGACAGCGGGATGACCATGAGCCAGCAATGTGCCCTTACGGCCAAGAAGGCAAATGGCAGCTTGCAGTGTATTAGAAGGGACATGGTTAGTAGCTCAAGAGGTTCTCCTCCACATCTACTCTGCCCTGGTGAGACCATCTGGAATTTTGTGTCCATTTTTGGGGAGCTCAGTTCAAGAACTGCTTGGTTGAGTCCAGTTCAGAGCCACAAAGGTGATTGGTGATCTCCCTTACGAGGAAAGGCTGAGGGAGTTGGATCTCTTTAGCTTAGAGAAGAGGAGATTGAGGGGTGATCTCATTAATGGTTAGAAATATGTAAAGAGTGAGTGTCAGGAGGATGGTGCCAGGCTCTTGTCAGTGACGTCCAGTGATAGGACAATCCCTGACATAATGTGATTCAAGATTTAGTAGGCAGCTGTGGATGTTCTTGAAGTACAAATGTGTATTTATGTGCCCTAAGAAGCTAAATCTAGGCAGTAAATGTTGTCACTACATCACTCTTCACTGGACGCCCTCTTTTAAAAGCTGTAATAAATTTTGAATGTCTTCACAGTAAGTTTTGTAAAATCCACTTCAGCAATCATAAGTGGGATGTTTTTCTGAGAAGCCTGAGATCTCAGGCAATCTCATGTGTTTTCTGTCTTCATGAAAATTTCCCTTTCTTGGTGGTCTTCAAGTAGTCTTGGTTAACAAAACTGCCTCCCAGTGCAGCAGCATTTGAAATTTTTTTGTTTTCCACAAAAGGAAAAAAGACCCTTCCATCTTGCTCTACCTCTGCCTAAATCAGCAGATTGGTGTGCTGGATGCTGTAGGTGTCAGAGGCAGTGGATGGGTCTGCAGAAAGATGCCCAAGATATCTGGGAGCCCTTAGGGATAGCCATTCCTTTGCTAATTTGTGCAATTTCTAGTCATCCAAATCATCTCTATATATTACATCCATGAATGTTTTTTCAGAGGTAGCAGACTTTGTGGCAGAGTTCAGGTTAATATGACTGTTGCCGTCTGTCTTTTGGAGATTTGTCACAGTCAAAGAGACCAAGACTTGAAGCCCTCGGAGACCACTGTAGACATGGGAAGGCTGAGCAGCCCCACCTGGCCTTGGTGGATTAGGAGGTTTAGCCTGAAAAGACTTTCCAAAGAAGGGCCAGGGTGAATGGACTTCTACCTGAAATACCCAAAAGGGTTGATACTTTAGCCTGAATTGCTGAAGACTCTCCTTAGCAGCAGCAATCTCTACCTCTAGTACTTAGAGCTTATTATCACAGTCCCCCTCCATATTATTCCCAGAGGTTTGCTGAGAGATGAAGAAACCAGCTTTTCAGCAGAGCTATAGCTCGTTAGATTTCTGGTCTGGATTGGCTTTCTTGGGTTGGATTGGTTTGGTCTGATAAGGGATATGTTCAGTAGGGAATTAAATTGCATACTAGTGGAGGACGTGTTTATCTGGTTCCTGGAATACAAAAAGTTTCCTGCTCTGCTGTAGTTTCCCCCACAACTGGTAGAATTCAGCTCTCAGTACTGCTTCTTCCTCAGTGGAGCACTTGTCAAGTGAAATGAAGGTCCGTATAAGGCTGGAAAGGGGATGGTGGAGTGGACAGATGTCAACAAACACACAGTGTGGTCACAGATGCCTCCTTTTCTCGGGAAACTGGACAAAGCAGAAACATAGGAGCTAGAGGCTATGTTTTGCCTGCTGTGTTTCTCTTCCACATTTGTGCTTGATGTGCGAAGTCTCCTCAATTCCTTATTTGGGATTTGGAGTTTTCTGCTTTGCTGACATTGGATGCTGAGATCAGACAAGTCCCAGCTTCTTAGCACTTTAGTGAACTTCTAGGCTACCAGTGGTGGTCTAATCCTTGTGTTACACAACAAGAGCATAAGAAAGTCCCCTATTAGTAAAGTAATGGGAGAATCTTAATCTCATTTGACTGCTGGGCCTTCAGCATGTGCTTTTGAGGATATCTGGTGAATGGTTAAGAATAGTAGGTGTCCAAATTTCTTATTGCAGAAGGCATTCTCCCCGGTAAATGAAGAATAAAATGTAGAATCAAGAACTGTTTCTGTTTTGATTGCAGAAGCTGGAACTGTGGTTTGGAATTGTTTAAAAACCTGTATCCCAGAAAAATACTAATCAATTTCAGAAAGAATGAATGTGAAAGAGTTTATACACAGAGTAATTTAAAGAGATTCCATTCATTTTCATCTACGCTGCTCTCTACAGAACTGGGTTTTTTTGGAACCCAATAATTCATGTTTAAGTCTCGAGCAGCTTCATAATGAATTCTTGCTCATTTCCTGGCTTCCTTCAAACGGCAGCAAACTCAAGATGCAGTATTTCATTATAGCTCTTAATGTCCTAAGAAGACTTGGTTTCTTTTTTTACTTTGAAATTCCTTGGTTTCTTTTTTACATGGAACACTTCTTTCCCCTCCCTGCCTTATCTGTGTTCCTAGTTCTGTTGCTTGGCTTGCATTCACAGTCTGATAGATTTCATGTGTGTGACTGCTGCACTGGAGGTTTCTGTGATGCCCAGCATAGCAGTTCATAAGCACCTGGGTAGACTTAGTGTCAGAGTCTTATTCAGTTTCCACTCTGGTTCTGCTGGCTTCAGTGAGAGTTGTGCAGGGCACTTGGGTACACAGATCTTATTCTAGTTTGTTTTTTACATTAATTCTTTATAATCTGGACTAAAGTAGAATGAAAATAAACAAGTCCTAATTCAAAGTCATTGTCACTGTTTATTTTACAGTAAAGTCTGAAGGTGTTAATTGTAAGATCAGGAATCAGTTTGGTACACCTTGGTACTACTAGGCACTTCTTTGCAATGAGGGAGAGAAATCTGTGAAGCAGAGTCTGGGTATTCAGACAGGGCAAAGGCTGGAAGTTGCACCACACTTCAGCAGCTGAAGTGGGAATAACATATATGCTGCTCCATAGCCATACCAGTCCTGTTTCTTCAGAACCACACTATCATCAGATTCATATGTAATCTAGAAAGAACTGAGGATTGTAATGTTTTTAAAGTTATTCCTAATTTGTAGACAAGATATTGGCTTAGGTGTGTAGGTCATTTAGGACATCATTAAACATTTAATCTGAGGGTCAATTGTTCAAGCCCCTTTCCAGGTATGAGGGTTGTCAGAGTTGAGTTGATAGTTGGACTGGATGATCTGAAAGATCCCTTCCAACTGAGGTGAAATGCTGTCTTTATCCCCACACTCTGTGTTTCTCGTTTTGTATGTGTATTCTAAGGATGAGAGTGGCTTTTTGTTTGCTCGTTTTTTGAATTTGTCCAGGAAAATTGAAATCCTGCAGCTCTTTTTAGTTACCAACATGTAGATTTAATGATAGATTTGGTGTTCTGATCTGCCTTTCCCATTGGCTGAGATGTGACAGTAAATGTGTAGCAGTGATCTTGCACCACTAACACAGACAAATAGGGAGAAAAAACACTTTGAAACTTATATATAATTTTTTAAGGCAAACTATAGTGCAGCACGTCTGTCTCTTCTTTAATTAAAAGGCAAATGGCTGCTTTGACCTAATTGTGTTTGTGCTGTCTCCATTCAGGATTTGTGTGACTGACTGGAATTCAACAACTCTACTGCTTTTTTTATCAGTTTCCCTTTCTGTTTTATTACAGGGGTGATTGATGGGGAGGGCCATGCAGAGCACAATGAATATTACTGTAAACTCTGTCTTAGCAATAACACTTCAGACAAATACAGCTTAAACCTGTGTATATTGGCTTGAATGAAGTGGTGTATAAAATTCAGGGCTAATAGACACACATGTTATCAATGTATAGGGAAATACTGGGAGTGTTCTTGTTTAACCTCTTACAGAAAAAGAACTAATTTTGAGCTACAGATCCTATCCTTTCTTTGCCTGGGTGTAAGAGGTGATACAGACTTCTATCATGTGAATTTAGAATATCTGCTGGCCCTGTGTACTATCATCTACTTCAATAAGGCAATGGGAATGCTGCTTCTACAATAATTTCATTGGGGATGTATAATTTAAGTGACATCAGAAGGTACAGAATCATCTCTAAGCAATGTGCAATGCCTGAGCAAATACCTCTGGAGGGAATCTTTAAATCTTAAATGATTGACCTGACTGGGCATGGTCAAATATACAACTTCTTTGTTAAGCAGATTTCTACCTAGTTAACCTCAGCATATCACCAAGCCCAAACCAATAAGCTCTTTGAAAGGCTGAGTTTATTAGCTCAGGCTCTTCACAGTCCTAATGTGATTGCATGGCTTCCAGTTCAGGGCTGGTGTACGTCTAACCTTTATGAGAGGCTGGGAAAAGGCACTTAATGACACTTCATGGCCTTTAAAAATTAGCTAAGGATGAAGTTCCTATGTTTTTGTTGACTAGATGAGGAGCACTCAGACATTCTCAAGTACTGAAGTTTTAGGTGCCTGGTATGGATATTTTATGCTGGGTGGGATATATTAGCAGTTTTGGAAATCCTAGGAAGATAACACAAGGTTTTGGGTTCTTTGCAGTTTCTCATTTTAGTTAAGTACTGAGCTAATCAACCCTGTCTTGAGATTTTCCCAACAGATCCTCACAACTCCTGTGGATTTAAAGCTCTCCAGGGTTATATGTAATGTACCGGTCCGGGTGACATGAGTTTTGGAGGTAGCTGCCTGAGTTCTGACCATGGTTTGTTTGCTTTTTCTTAAGTTCCAATGCAAAAATCCTGCATTTTGTCCCTGTGCCTGCTTTGTTATTAATAGGCCCAAGTACTTGGTGTGAATGCACAGCTCCCTTCAAGCAGCCTGTCAGCTCTAGGAAATAGTATGGGAAAGAGCTGACCCATGTTTGAATATCTGTAGCCAATTTTCAGCCATTCATGCAAAACTCTAGAAAGTTAATAGAAAGTCCCATCAAGATCTGCAGGCTTCTGTAGGTGAGAAGTAGGAATGACTTCCATTCACTCTTACCTAAATTATGCTGACCTTTGTTTTTTAACACTTTAGTAGATCAGAGTACGCAAGGAGACTGTGAATGGAAGATGCTTATCTACATCAGGAACTATTTAGAATGCTCTGATTTTGCTTTAAAATTCAAAGTTGCCTGTCCACATCAAAACAGAGGAAAAAAACATGCTGTTTAATCCCATGCAGTTTGTAAATCCACAAGTACCAAAGTTATCAAATCAGCAAGCAAATCTTGCAATATTCCAGGAGATTAAAAAGAGGGCATCTGATCACAAATGCTCATTTATTGGTCTGTTATTGTGAACACAGTAGGGAGAGATGTAATGGACTATATTTGTTTGCTACATCTCTGTAAACCTGGGTTAATTTTCCCTGTGATAACTGTGAGTCACTGGAGATTAGCTGTGATGACAGTGAGAGGTGAACCTAGCCCACTATTTCATTTTCTTATCCAGGAAGTCCTTCCATAGGAAATAAAAAATGCTTCTCAACCTTCCAAAAGCCTCTGTCAGACTTACTATGAACATTTTACTTTGTGGAGTCAGAGGATGTGTTCAAGAACATGCTTAGTTTTTATCACATGTGTAAGTGCCGTTAACTTTAATTTCCTTTCCAGTGTGGATGTTTTGTGTCAGTGGGGCCTGAAGCAACCTTGAGGTGACTTGGACTTCTTCAGTTCCTTGTGCATTTCTTGATTGTTTTTTCTGTGGTGTAGCAATTGAAGAAGCTGATTTCTCTATGTGCTTGCTTTGAACTGCTTTGGGTGTGACATAGGACTTTGTTAGAAGCTCTCATGAGATCTTAAAAAGAACAAATAGGATGAAAACAACCAAGTCTTTCTCAAGGTTCATGTATTCACTTTTCTTTAACTCCTACATTTCAGACCTCTTTGGCATCTGACAAATGTAATATATTCTACATTACATTTTAAAATTCCCTTTTGTCTGAGAGGCTTTTTTTCTTTTGGAGATAGGGAAATAAAATGAGAAATTTTGCCTGTGGTCTTTGAAGTCAATGGGAGTTTATCATCAGGAAGGGCATGACTGATGCCCAGAAAGTTAGTAAACTGGCAATTGCTACCTATTTTATGTAAGTGCACATACAGGACAAGTTTAATGAGTGTAGTGGAAGCACGGGAATCCAAAACAATTCATAATCAAATCTGTTCAAGCTGGAATTTTGTGATACCCATTTCCAGTTCTTAAGATGTTCCCACAAATCTGTAAGCCTGGGTTTTTTAATAGTGATATAGCAGATTATTAGTTTTTCATTTAAAATATGTGCATAATGTGTTTGTAGTTGCTCAGGAGACTGCTGGAGCAGCAGCCCAAGCTGCTCAACAGCAGGGAGATCACCAAATTGCATTTTGAACGTAGCATGATTTGTGAAAGAAGAAGTCAAACCACTTTCATGCTATTTAATATGATTTTTCTTTTTAAATGCCCTGGATTTCTTGCTCTGTTTTGTTCTAGCTGTGTGGGAGCTGCATAGTGATTGTACCTGTTTAAATCTATTTAAAAAAGCAGTAGCTGATGCAGGGCCCATTTTACCTCAGGAGTGCCAGTTATCTTTCAGGCAGGAATTTGAAGAGAAACAGGTAAGGGAATTTAATGTTGGTCTGAGAACAAGGGGAAGTTGAAAAGGGTAGGAATAAAAAGCCTACATATTTATTGCCCTGTCCATTTGCCATTCACTGAGGTAAAGCAGGACTGGCAGGCTCAGACCTGCTTAATAAAGAAATAAGTGAGAGTTAATGCTGAGCAGTATGGGCTGATGTGATGGATTCTGTTAAGTAGCTGAAATGTTATTTATGAAGTTACAAATTTGCTTGATAAGGACAAAAATATTGGACCAGGGTATGTGGCTGTCAGTGGAATATTTGGCATGCCATTACATGCCATTATGATTAAGGAGCAAGAATTAAGCAGAATTAACAGAGTATGCAATTAATGGGGTAAAAACTGCCTTTTACAGTGTAATTATGAGTGGATTTATCATTAGTTGATGGACAGCACAGAGATCAGCCTCAAGCTATTTATTTGGTTGTTTTTCCAGTAATCTAGATGAGCATATTCTTCCCTCATTCGATCAAATTCTCAGCAAATATAACAGGGGAAGTAGGAAATGAACACTTCACTGATGCAATCCAGGCTGATTATGTTAGGTACTCTGCTGCAAAAGCAGGCCTTCTGATGTGTCCAAACATAAAAGCCATAACCATAAGTAAGTCAGGATCAGAGGAGTGAGGTAGGGTACCCCCCATAGAAACAGTGATGCAACACATGAAGCTGGAGTCTCAGTAGGCTTGTTGTGAGAGTCCTCTGATAACACCACAGGCAACAGGCCACCGTTATTGTGGTGTATTTAAGAAGTAGAGTCCTGAGCAGGGGTAAAGATGTCACATTTTCTTTAGTAGAGGTGGGGTCAGCGGCTCCAAAGGGGAGAAGGCTGTGAACAGCCAAAGATGGTGGTTGGCTGGCAATCTCTGCCTGGCAGGCTTTGATGCTCCTTGCTTTTTCAAGGGAAAGGAAAGGGTTGTGTAGGTCACAGACAGTAAGTACTGGTGTGGGAAGCACAGATGAACAGCAGGGCTCTTTATGCTAACAGATCAAGATCTAATGAGATGCCAGGCAGGCAATTAAAGCTAGACAAACTCAGAATAAGGTTGAGTTGCGTGTTTATAAATGAAGGCAATAACATATAGAAGTGAGTGATTAAAAGTTTTGTAGGATTCTTTGTGGCTTGAGGTTCTGACACTTAGGTGTCTAGATGGCTCTGCTTAAACAAGGGTGAATTTGAATGCTACGAATTTCCTGTCACATGAGAGGTCACAACAGATGCTCAGTGCACCCTTAATTTTAGGTACCATAAATCGATTGACACATGACATAGTCTGACTTTAGCTGATTTTGTTCAGCAAAGTAGTTAAGTAGTCTGGAAAGTGATGGGTTGTATGAAAGGATTCGTTTGTTCATTTCAAAATCCACACAGGTGTTTTTTTTCTTTCTTACCTGCCCTCTTCCTTCTCATTGTGTTCATACAGGTAATGGAAGAAATGTGGGCTTCAGATGGAGAACTTCATACATATTACTCTGCTAATTGTTCTGTATGTGAAAACAGGCCAATACTCCTATTTCATACCAAAACTTCTTTATGTTGTCTGGCCCCGGATAACTTCAGCAGCTCCCCATGTCCTCTGTGTTGTGACAGGCCCCTTTGGGCTTCTCTCTGGCCTGCTGTGCTGCTCTGATTCCCAGTGGAATCTCCAGCTGGTATTTGGAGGGGTTGCTTGAAAGGCAGAGGATCACCAGCTCTCTCTGGAGGCTCTGTCCAGGATCCTTTTCCTTATTATTTCTCCTAACATTGGAGGATGAGAGCAGTGGTGAGGTTTCCACTCAGACAGCTCTGAAGTTGGAACCTGTATTCACTGTGTTTAAATATAATTTGATTTTTATCTGTTAATTGCAAAGCCTCACTGGCTTTGATGTATTAATATATATGATGCGTTTGGGAAGTAAGAGAATGTTGCAGAGTGGGCTCTAATTGTTTTGGCTCAGATACATTGTCTGCTAGACTCACGGAGGCACACCTTCATCTTCATTATAATGCAGGCTTTATAAACAACTTACTCTTCTGTAAAATACCTGTGATTTTCATCAAAAGAGGAGGGAGCCAGTTCCATGAATCACTGTGCCAGCTCAGGGCAAGTCTATGCTGTAATTCATTTAGACAAATGCTAAAGTAAATTGATGGACTCAGGTTTGTTTACATTAGTGGCCTTTTGAAAATTAATTTGTCCCATGTGTACAATTTTTCAATCCATTTGCATCTAATTAGCTGTTCAGATTGGCTAAAATTAAGTGATGTCACTTGTAATGCATTCGGAGGTGAAGATATGATAAAATAGGCTCTTTTATAATCTCTTCAGTGTATGTCTGGCAGCTCTGCCACAGTGTGAACTAAGGGCTGTGGAAGATCAGTCTGTAACATGGAATCAAATATAATAAAGCTGTGATCTCAAAGATGTACCAAATAGCCTGTAGCATCTCTCTAGACTGATTCAAAGAGGGAGCAAGTTTTTCTGCCATCCTCTCCCATGACTCCTTTTCAGCAGCTCTACCTGCCTGACTGGGGCATGGTATTGGTGTTGGCTGCCCTGTATGTTCCCTTCTTTACTTGTTTTGCTATTCATTCCTGTAGGCTAGATATTCCTTCCTCAAGACTAATCATTTGACCAGTTTGAAATCTAAGAACTACTGCTGCAATGTCAGGTTTCTAGTTCTGCAGCTCATCTGACAGCTCTGTCAAAGGAAGAAAATCCAGCAGTCTTCAGAGGCCTTTGTTCTGTCCCTGTGTGGCCCCAATTCTATTCTCCTGCTCCAAGGCCTACGGGCTCTTACTTATTTCTGACCAAGAATTTTGTTATGAATATGTAAGCTTCTCAGCAATTAAGCACTGCATCAGTGCTTCTACACTAGCAAGCAGCACACTCTCTACAGCAGCAACACTTCAGTTCTTGTGCTTCATCATGGACACACACATAAGGAGATTTTGACATGGGTTTTCTCAGATATCTTTTAGAGGTTTTGTTAGGGTTTTTTCCTTTCTTTGCTCTCCAGAGGCAGATGCAATATGCATAGCACTTGACTGTCCTTGTGTAACAATCCCTGAGGTTTATGGGGCTTGAGCTTTTCCATGATGAGCATGAGATATTGTCACCTGATCCCTGCCTCCTGCTCCTTATTCATGGCACAGCCATGCTGTCCCCTCTCAGCTGGCCATTCAGCCCCGTATCACATGGCAAGGAGTATGGGCATGTTCCCCTGCCGCATTTGCACAAGGAGCTTCAGTGAGGCTGCAGCCCCCCTCTTTGGTATCTTATCTCTCTTCCTATGACCTCAGTGTACCAGGATTGGTGGTGATGCATCTAAGTATACATAGTGGAGATTAACTTCAGCTCAGTGGCTTGGGACTCCAGGGGCAGGGTCGTATGCCTCATGTGCCACAGAAGAAATAGAAGGGACATCTTTAAAAGCTGGCCCGAGGACTGACTTGTGAAACCATTGACCACAGTAGAGGCTTAGCAGGTGACTGGGTGATAGTGCAGCTCATGGTGAAGGAGCATGGCCAAACTGTCCCTGTGTGAGAATCAGGCTAAAAGCTTTTACCTAGACAACAGCAGTTACAAGGCCAGCTGGGACCTGCCCAGACACCTTTGTCACCATAACTCTTTTTGACTCAGCTCCCTTAGGGACAAATTGCTTTCTGTCCCATTCTATTTCCCAGAAAGATCCAAGGGTTCTAACTGATTATGAGGTCAAATCATGTCCACTACAAGGACAGGCTGAGAGAGCTGGGGCTGTTCAGCCTGGAGAAGAGAAGGCTGCAGGGAGACTTCATAGTGGCCTCCCAGTACCTAAGGGGCTCGAGAGAACCTAGGGAGAGGCTGTTTGCCAGGGCATGGAATGATAGGATGAGGGGCAATAGTTTGAAACTAAAGCCGGGCAGGGTTAGGTTAGACATTAGGAAAAAATTCTTCCCATGAGGGTGGTGAGACACTGGCCCAGGCTGTCCAGAGAGGTGGTGAAGGCCCCGTCCCTGGAGACATTCAAGGCCAGACTTGCTGAGGCCCTGAGCAGCCTGACGTAGTGCAGGATGTCCCTGCTCACTGCAGGGATTGGACTAGCTGACCTTTGAAGGTCCCTACCAACTCCATGATTCTGTGAAATCTCAGGTGCTGGAGCAGTGCTAAGTATAGCTCCGTCCTTGCTGTCCGAGCTATTTGTGGCTTCATCCTGGAGTTTTCCCTGCTCCTGCCCCAGTGGCTGGGCTGGGCAGGGTTCCCTTGAGTCGGCAGGGGGAGCTCATATCTTTCCTGTGCTGTGGATCCTAGAAAAGATATTTGGGGATTTTACTTTGATGTTCCTTTACTGGTCACGTAGTGTACTTTGGTTGTGTCCTGTGAGGGGAATCAAATCCAAGGTCCTCAATCTGAACACTTTTTCATTATCTTGAAGATCAGGGTTACCGTATACCTAAATAGTTGCTATAGGCAGCAACTATAACAGAATCTCAGAATGTCAGGGATTGGAAGGGACTTCAAGAGATCATCTAGTCCAGTTCCCCTGCTGGAGTGCGAACATCAAGATCAGGTCACACAGAAATGCATCCATCTGTCATTTGAATGAATACCTCTCTGTACAGCCTGTTTCATTGTTCCATCACCCTCATTGTGAAAAAGGTTTTTTCTCATATTTATGCGGAGCCTCCTATGTTCAATCTTATGCCTGTTGCCCCTTGTCCTATCATTGGATGTCACTGACAAGAGCCTGGCACCATCCTCCTGACACTTACTCTTTACATATTTCTAACCATTAATGAGGTCACCCCTCAGTCTCCTCCAAGCTGAAGAGACCTAGCTTCCTCAGTCTTTCCTCATAGGGGAGATGCTCCAATCCCTTCGTCATACAACTGTACACAATATTCCAGATGTGGTCTCACCAGGGCAGAGTAGATGTGGAGGAGAACCTCTTGACCTCCTCACCATTCCCCTTCTAATGCACCACGGGCTGCCATTTGCCTTCTTGGCCATAAGGGCACGTTGCTGGCTCATGGTCATCCTGCTGTTCACCAGGGGCTCCAGGTCCCTTTCTCCTACACTGATCTTGAGCAAACAAATCAGGTCCCAACTTATATAAGGGGTTGTTCTTGCCCAGATGCAAGACTCTCTACTTGCCCCTGTCATATTTCATTGAAATTTTCCCTGCCCAGCTCTCCAGCCTATCCAGGTCTCAGTGGATGGCAGCACAGCCTCCCAGTGTGTCAGCCACTCCTCCCAGTTTTGTGACATCAGGAAACTTGCTGATAGTGTGCTCTAGTCCCTCATCCAAGTCACTGATGAATATATTGAACAGTACTGGTCCCAGTACCAATCCTCGAGGGAATCCACTAGGCACAGGCGTCCAGCTAGTCTCTGTCCCATTGACCACGGTTCTCTGGCTTCTTCAACTAGTTCACTATCCATCTCACTACCTGATCACACAGACTGCATTTCCTCAGATTAGCTGCAAGGATGCTGTGGGAGACAGTGTCAAATGCTTTACTAAAGTCTACTGCTTTACAATCATCTACCCACCTGGTTATGTGTTCATAGAAGGTTATCGTGTTGGTCAAGCATGATTTCCCCTTGGTGAATAATGTTTATTTCAAAACCAGAGCATTTTACACGGAGAGGATATCTTCTAACCAGTAGAGTGAATGTGTACCTGAACCTATGAGTGTTACTTTGAGAAAGCTGCAGCATGTTCTAGCTTCTCTGCTCTAAGCTGTGCTTTTCTGCATGTCTTTAGTTGGATGACAGGTGCTTTCAGGATGAATTTTTTCTTAGGTTCTTTTTTTATTTGAAAAGAGTACCATGATATGTTTTTGAATTGACAGTAGCACATATGAAGTGAAAAATTTTATTTTTAAGACATCAGTTGTTACTACTTAAAAGCAGCAGTTTTAACAGGCATGAGCTCTGCCATCTTCAACAGGATTTCTCTTTGTTTTCTTCAAGCCTATCCATCAATCCTCTATCTTTGCACCTGAACTCCTGTGCTACGGTATTTATTAGTTCAAGCCATGCTCTTCATTTCACTCAGCAGTCAGGCAGTTGTGTTGACCTAAGCCTGTTTACTAGATTAGTGTTTACTTAGAGCCTAAAGACAGTACTAGGACAAACAAAAAAGTAAGTCTAGTTTGGAAATAATGGTGAGAACATCTGTCTGTAGTTTACATTTTGGAAAGAATATCTGAAGTAANATGCATCCATCTGTCATTTGAATGAATACCTCTCTGTACAGCCTGTTTCATTGTTCCATCACCCTCATTGTGAAAAAGGTTTTTTCTCATATTTATGCGGAGCCTCCTATGTTTAATCTTATGCCTGTTGCCCCTTGTCCTATCATTGGATGTCACTGACAAGAGCCTGGCACCATCCTCCTGACACTTACTCTTTACATATTTCTAACCATTAATGAGGTCACCCCTCAGTCTCCTCCAAGCTGAAGAGACCTAGCTTCCTCAGTCTTTCCTCATAGGGGAGATGCTCCAATCCCTTCGTCATACAACTGTACACAATATTCCAGATGTGGTCTCACCAGGGCAGAGTAGATGTGGAGGAGAACCTCTTGACCTCCTCACCATTCCCCTTCTAATGCACCACGGGCTGCCATTTGCCTTCTTGGCCATAAGGGCACGTTGCTGGCTCATGGTCATCCTGCTGTTCACCAGGGGCTCCAGGTCCCTTTCTCCTACACTGATCTTGAGCAAACAAATCAGGTCCCAACTTATATAAGGGGTTGTTCTTGCCCAGATGCAAGACTCTCTACTTGCCCCTGTCATATTTCATTGAAATTTTCCCTGCCCAGCTCTCCAGCCTATCCAGGTCTCAGTGGATGGCAGCACAGCCTCCCAGTGTGTCAGCCACTCCTCCCAGTTTTGTGACATCAGGAAACTTGCTGATAGTGTGCTCTAGTCCCTCATCCAAGTCACTGATGAATATATTGAACAGTACTGGTCCCAGTACCAATCCTCGAGGGAATCCACTAGGCACAGGCGTCCAGCTAGTCTCTGTCCCATTGACCACGGTTCTCTGGCTTCTTCAACTAGTTCACTATCCATCTCACTACCTGATCACACAGACTGCATTTCCTCAGATTAGCTGCAAGGATGCTGTGGGAGACAGTGTCAAATGCTTTACTAAAGTCTACTGCTTTACCATCATCTACCCACCTGGTTATGTGTTCATAGAAGGTTATCGTGTTGGTCAAGCATGATTTCCCCTTGGTGAATAATGTTTATTTCAAAACCAGAGCATTTTACACGGAGAGGATATCTTCTAACCAGTAGAGTGAATGTGTACCTGAACCTATGAGTGTTACTTTGAGAAAGCTGCAGCATGTTCTAGCTTCTCTGCTCTAAGCTGTGCTTTTCTGCATGTCTTTAGTTGGATGACAGGTGCTTTCAGGATGAATTTTTTCTTAGGTTCTNAGCATGATTTCCCCTTGGTGAATAATGTTTATTTCAAAACCAGAGCATTTTACACGGAGAGGATATCTTCTAACCAGTAGAGTGAATGTGTACCTGAACCTATGAGTGTTACTTTGAGAAAGCTGCAGCATGTTCTAGCTTCTCTGCTCTAAGCTGTGCTTTTCTGCATGTCTTTAGTTGGATGACAGGTGCTTTCAGGATGAATTTTTTCTTAGGTTCTTTTTTTATTTGAAAAGAGTACCATGATATGTTTTTGAATTGACAGTAGCACATATGAAGTGAAAAATTTTATTTTTAAGACATCAGTTGTTACTACTTAAAAGCAGCAGTTTTAACAGGCATGAGCTCTGCCATCTTCAACAGGATTTCTCTTTGTTTTCTTCAAGCCTATCCATCAATCCTCTATCTTTGCACCTGAACTCCTGTGCTACGGTATTTATTAGTTCAAGCCGTGCTCTTCATTTCACTCAGCAGTCAGGCAGTTGTGTTGACCTAAGCCTGTTTACTAGATTAGTGTTTACTTAGAGCCTAAAGACAGTACTAGGACAAACAAAAAAGTAAGTCTAGTTTGGAAATAATGGTGAGAACATCTGTCTGTAGTTTACATTTTGGAAAGAATATCTGAAGTAATTTTCTTTACTATTGCAGTTATTTGAAATCAATTACAAACCTGTAACACAGCAAGGTTCACAGTTGATAAATCTGAAGAAGATTCTACATGTGATAGCCTGGAAATTCACCAGGCTACTTCATTGTAATTTCCAGTCTTCCTACTCCTTTTCTCTTCACCTTAATTCATAGAAAGCAGATTTTGCTTTGAGCAGCTGCTAGGCACAGGAAAAATGGTGACACAATCAATTTTTTATCCTGTTGCTTGAGAAATTTTAAAAGTCTCTTCTTTATTTAGGAAGTCACTTGTGCAATCTGTGTAATTCGGAATACACCCCCCATTTCTCTTGATGATATATGGTGGTGAGGCATGTCATCTGCTTTTTCTCCCTTCCTCTAAAGGTGCTATGACTTCAGGATCAGGGCCTCAGAAAGTCATCTTAACTGATTTTGTGTTTAATGGCATTGTGGAACTACCTGATGACTTATTGGGCTATAGAAGGACTGCAAGAGCCTCAGCAGAGTCTAACCTGACAGCAGGTGAATAACATGGGGAACTATCAGATTGCACAAATTGCTGAAGTCAGGTTAAATTAGTGCTAGGCTACTTGCATAGTGGTAGTAGATGCCAGTGTGCATTATACAAGCATCATTGTGGAAATCCTTGCAAATTTCAATCTAATAATAAAGGTGCAGAAAAGTCACTTAGCCATGTCACTTGTCAAATGGCAGTGTCTTGGAAAGAGGCTGGCAATGAAAATTGTATTTTTTAGACCCTGGTGTCACTTCTAGTGCCATTTGTAAGGGATTAGACTGGTTCAGCTTGATGTCTTAGCTGAATTTATAAACATGCTGGAAGTTCCAACGACCCTCATCTACATTACCTCTTATGAGGATAAATTGTTATCTCATGGGCAAAAAAGCAAGGAAATTCTTACAATAATGTTTATATGTAATGAAGAGAGGGAAAAAATGCCACAGGATATCCTGGCCTGGTGTTCAGCTTTTGGGAGTGCTCTTGAGGGATCTGTACTGGGTGTGTTCAAGAAAGGCACTGAAGCAAAAAGAACAAATCAGTAGTAAAGAGGGGAAAGCTCTTCCCCTTTACTATGGTTGCATCATTATTGTCAGGAAAGACTTACTGCCACAGAGCTTCATAGAAAACAACAATCCTGGAAGCATAGTGGAGATGTTTGTGTTACCAAACTTCTTTTCAGGTGAGCTGTTACACAAGGCAGCTGTACCACAGCTCTGAGTAGCAGCTGTAGTCAGATCTGCCAGAAAAAGTCAAAACAAACGAAGTGTTATATCAGAGGTACCAGCAGATAGTTTGTGTAGACCTTAGTCTGCTGCTGGCCAGATTAAGTTTGGTGTATCTGACATTGTCTTTAAACAAATATGTTTCGAATATTAATCCTGTCTTGGCTTGAATTTCATCAAAGTGCACAACAGAAATTTCCCTATGTTGAAGGAAGGATGAGATTTGTTCTTTTTAAGAGCTCCTGTTGTAATCACCATCTCACTGTATGGTTAACAGACATGTAGAGGATTAGCTACAGAGTACTCCAGAGGTGCTCTTCAGTTGTCATCCTGCAGCTGACAATGTCAATTGAAGGAGAAAAGTATAGGTAAGAAATGCAAATAAGCCAAAGAGAGTGAAAAATGTTGTTTCCTTCTTTGACTTGTCATTTGAAAACACATGATGTAATTTCTGATCTTTTAAACCTGGCTATGAATGAAAGCATGTCATTGGGTGCTCCAAGACATTTGGCTATTAGTGTACCCTGCATAGAACCCGGTCTTTGCCTGTAGTTTTATATTTAGAATAGTAATACTGTAAAAAGAAGAACCACAGTAAACCACAGTATCCTTGCAACAAAGGGAAGAGAAAGGTCAGTGAAGCTTGTCCTTGATGAGAAACAGTCTCAGCTGCTGCTCAGAAAACTTAAAAGGTAAACTAAGCTGTGCTCACATGTGGCTGACATAATCAAGCTGTTCACTCATTTCAGTGCTTCTGGACATTTCAACTGGATTCAAGTAATCTTCAACCAGGCTTAACTGAGAAACTGGTCTTGCTAATGAATTTGTATGAGTTTACTGGCCCTGGCGATTTCCACTGTAGCACACTCAATATATTACATTAAAAATGTACATCACAACTGAAACAGTTTTGTTAAACAAGCTTTAATGCAGCATCTGCTTATTTGTGCTTTGGGGATGTGAGGCAACAGCAGGCTGCTTACTGCTTGAGAAAGGAGCACAGCACACCACCACCAGCACTGTTCTGCTGTTAGAACTCAGGGCAGCATCCTTAATCTGGATGTGGATCAAATTGTTGTGTTAATAATTAGAAAACAATAAGCCTGTGTGAAATTGAAGTAAGGGGTATTAAAATCAGGTAATAATTCTCCTTAATGCTGACTGGAAGTAAATCAAGTCAGAAGGTAACAAGAATGCATTATGGTTTGCCATTATAAAAAGGTCCATTTAAATAGCTCTCTGTCACCTAGGGCTATTTAACCTTTTTGTAGGTATGATCATTACAAGCAAGCCTAATGCATATTTTGCGGGCATTATTGTGCATGCCTACAATTCTTATGTTCCTATGTGCATATTCATCACCAGTCAGACCTGGGTCAGTGTATTTACATCCAGTGAAGATGAAAGAATTTTCATCTTTGAGCTTCCCTAGTGGGAAATTGCTTGTTGAAACCTCTACTGATGGTTGGCTTCCACACTGAGATGGGAGTGTAAATGTGAACATGAATGGTCTCATATAAGCAAATGTGTTTGTATGTGAGAATCAGCTGTGAATGTGCCTAAATAGGAGCTTAATACTGATCCCTCTGCTGAAATTAAACATTTCCCTGGATATACTCTTTTCCTGGTATTCTGAAAGTTCAACACAAGACCATTCAGGATATGGAGGACACTTCTCTGTGTTGGTCCTTGTTTTATTTGCCTCTGTTTTCTCCTTTCAGTTTCAGCTCTCTCATGAATGATGTGTGTCATTTTGTGGAAGTACTTTTATACTTGAGAAGATTTTCTTTCCCTGTGTTTCAAACTGTCCATTTCTTCTCTATGTTTTTGAATGCTATTTTCTATACTATTGGGACATTATGAGTTTTATTTGTAAGGAGAATACTGTTACAAATTGTCAAGTGATTGACTGTGGGGCATTTCAATAATCTGACATAACTGGCTCTTAAAACAGATCAACTCATATGCTGGCATTGATCAGAAACTGAAAGGAAGAAGCCAAGGCAGCATTTGAAAGCTCAAAGATAACTCTATGCTTATGCGATTTGATCAGCAGCCCTATGGTAGGTTTGTTTTGGATGTGCTACGCAGGCACTTAATGCTTTCGCTAATCTTGTAATAGTGCAAAAGACAGTACGAGCAATCTGAAACTTGGACCCCTGGAGCCTCATGCCTTATGAAATGCTTTTGTTTCTGAATTATGTGCCTGGCAGAATTTATTCAACTTTTTGCAGAACATTTGGTCATGAGTTTACACAAAAACTGAATTCCTAGATGTACCCTAAATGTTTTTACATCCATAATACTGTAAAAAAAAAAAGATGAGGTAGCCTCATCAGATACCATGGCTTGTGCCATTCCTCATCAGGCTCTGGATTCAAAGAAGTTTGAATGTGAAGTTTAGTTGTGTTCTCTTTAAGTATGAAGATGTAAAATATTGTTATAATTGTGAGGTGAAAAATCTTCAGAAAAAAGATTTGGCATAGCAGCTATACTGTCTCCATTAGAGGAAATCCCTGTAGCATCTTCCGAGTAGACACCGTGTGTTTCTCCTAAAAGGCATAAACCAATTTTTTGTTTTTCTCGTCACTTAAAATTATCAGGGCTAAAAGTGTTTGAGATTTCAATAAGCCTTTCTGCTGGAGTGCAGATGTGATTCTCAGAGACTTAAACATTTCCCAGAACTTGGTTAGCCTCTATGTAATTATTCCAAATAATTATCCTTCCAAAATTAGAAGGAAAAAACCATGTAATTATAACTGCAATATTAACATACTTGATGTCTGAGCATCAAGTCAGAGCCTCTATTTTCAAGCAGCATACACACTGTAAGCAAAATGAATTGAGCAGCACTATTGCTGGAACAAAAATACTAAATTGACCAGCTCCCCATTGTTTATGCCATGATAGGCTGTGGAAAAGAAACTGTGGAAAAGTAGCATTTCTTTCTGATTACTCTTTCTCTATCCTCTTTCTCCTTTATGTATTGATTGAGCTGTTTTGTCAGCCTCACCAATCTTGGCTCATCCCACCCTGGGCTGCCAAGGTCCAGCCCTGTGTCTTGCTGGCCTTGCTGTTTTCTCAGGCTTATGTGTCCCTGGCTTTGTCCTCTACAGTCAAGCGGCTCAGCACAGGGCGGGGCACAAAAGCACCACATTGGAGAAGTTGCTGAGGATGGGCCGGCTAGCCACAGAGGGATGCCAACTGAGTGGGAGGGGATGAGTGATGCTGTGCTGCATGGTTAAAGAGTGGTCAGCAGGCAATGAGTGTGTCAGTTCTGCTTGTCTCTTCCTTACAGAGGAATTTGCTTTTTAATCATAGTGAGTGTTTTACCCACCAGCCCTGAATCATTGCGAGTAGGAGATGGATCAGACCAGAGGTGTGTTAGCAACAGCAGTGTGGAAAGCTGTTGAAAGCTCTAGAAATTAATTTTGTTCCAGAATTTATTTAAATAGAAACACTAAAGCCTTAGATAAAGTCAGTTTGCATGATGTGTGCATCACTTCTGAGTTCTTTCTTTTAAAATACAGCACCTGGTTCAGCTCCCTCTTTTTTTTCCAGAGAACTTTTGTTTTGTGCTGTATTGTTTTGAGCTACTATTTCTTAGTAGCTAATGTGACTCCATCTTTTAAAAACTGTGTTTTCAGGATGCCTAGTGTACTTATTTAGTACACCCTAGTTGTGAGAGCTGGAGCTGGAGTAAGTGGAAAGAAAGGCAGCTCATTCATATTTGCAGTAGGAAATGTAAATTGCAGCACAGTGTTACATTTGTGTGATGTGACATGCTCATGTGACTCAAATGGGCTATTTTTACGGCATGTATTAAATGTGAAATTGTGACAGGTGTTAGTCAGAGCAGTGCCAGAACTCCTGCCAATGCACCATGTAATTTTATTTCAAGACTGAAAGGTCATGAATGAGAACTCTGTATTTCCAGCAAATTTATTCCATTTGTCTAGGATCAGTTATGCCCATAGGTTGTTGCCCCCTTTCTGTTTGATTTCTTCCTTACGCAACATTTGATTTCATCTCAGAATATGAGCAGAGAAACCTAGATGGGTTCAGCAGCTGTGAAGTCCTCTGCAGCACAAGGGAATAGTAGAATCATAGGGTTGGAAGAGACCTTCCAAGACCATCTAGTCCAATCCCCTGCAGTGAGCAGGGACATCCTGCGCTAGGTCAGTTTGCTCAGGACCTCAGTAAGCCTGGCCTTGAATGTCTCCAAGGATGGGATGGGGCCTTCAACCACCTCTCTGGGCAACCTAGCCCAGTGCCTCACCACCCTCATGGTGAGTGAATGTCCCATTGAGTGCTCCATATCTTCAGCCAATGTTTACTTGAGTCGCTGGAGCTATGTTTAGGTATGTGGGCCCAGGAAAAGAGATCTGGCTGGTTGCTGGCATCCTTGGCTTTGAAATAATTTATCCCTAAAGCAGAATGTGAGTTTGACATGGAATTCATATCAAAAGTTATGTTATTATCTGCACTGGAGAGCTGTGCTGGGGGTGCATTACTGGTATGTGTTTTAGTCCCAGTGTGTGGTAAGTAGTTTATGGGTGCCTGGTTTTCCAGAAAAACTTGAAATTTTCGTGTAATCTGCTCCCTTAAATTCCTGTCATGCTATGCCAAGAGAAATGCCTGACTGCTTTTATTGGCATGGCTTTGATTAACACTGGGACAGACTGACACTTCAGGAGAGGAGACTTGTGATGGCCATTAAAGTCATGTGGGCCCTCACCATCTGCCACTGTGCTGCGGCAAGGTGTGCGGCAGGTCAGGCAGCAGAGGATCTGTAATGAATCACAATTTTTGCTAATTGGGGTCTGTCAAGTCTGAGGGCAAGACAGGATCATTGGGGCCAGAAGTAGGCCATACACAGAGGAGCTTGGTGGAAATAAGTGAGGGAGGTTTAATATTTACTTTGGAAGTTTTTCTCACCTTTCATATGCTTGCCTCGTGTTCATATCGCTAAAATGCAAAAAAATCCACAAATAAAAATTACTATTTCAGGGAATTATTTTACTGTAATTATAGATAATCCAATTCAAGGTGATTTATAATGACTTAAAATTAATTACAGAAATACTGGATGAAAGAGAAAATGCAAATACCAAGGTAGAAAATTTATTTCACTTAGATCATGCTGAGCTCGATACTGCTGGAATTACAGAGCCATTTGTTTCCAGGATGAGGGAGAGCACAGTCCCAGCTGAACACAGCATGACAAATATCAAGCTCTCTTCCTTTCAAAGGGTGTATCAGACTTCCTTGATTTTCTTATAATGAGAATAAATGTTATGTCTGAGGTCAGGAATTGATGTTGGTACATTAGGAAGCAGAGTTCTCTTCCCTTTTTTTGGTAGGTTTTAATCTAATTTTCAGTGAAAGCTTGCATGTAGGACCACTTGACAAGAGGTTTCTCTACACACCTTGTGTTTTCTCTACCATTTAGCTACAAGCTGAATCATTGCTGGCTTGACTGGTCCAGTTGTGGCCTGGTAGGATGCATGAGAGATGAAGAAGCATGTGTCTGTGATGGGGCACAGCACAGCAAAAGCCAGGTTTAAGATAGTGGCCACTGCAGCACATTAAGTGGGAAAAGGCCTTATACTGGTATTTCAGATGGATGGCAACCCTCAGCCCTGAAGCAAAGGCAGGTGCAAGAGGGACTAAGGTATCTAGGACTTTGCTGGGTAGTGTTTCATGTGAAGAAGTTGGCTGGGAGACACAAAGCAGCTATCACAGCTCTGCTTCTGCATCTTCCTCATCAAAACTAGTGTGAGATTATCCCACTTCCTACAGGAGAGAAATAATGGGAGAATTAAAAGACTAGAACTGACGGTTGTGTGTGTGTTTTGAAGGTGGAAGAAACATTCATTGATAGGGTACAAGTCTTGGGAAGTCTACAGGACATCAGAAAATAGAAGTGTCTGTAGGTTCTGATGGAGAGCCTGTTAGTTATCAAATAATCTACAAGCAGGAAAGCAGAGTCTTATTCCAAGGGTGTGCACAGACATTGGCCAGGCAGTTTCCTTAGTGGGCATGCTGTCTTCATCACTTTATGTAACTCTTCCCTTGCTTTCTTCTCTCATCAAGCCTGCCCATCTGCTGCTTATGTAAGTGCTATGACCTCAGCATCCATGTTCTCCCCACCTGGGGCTCCATCTCAAAGCCTCTGGCTTCATCCTCAAAACTTTGCAGCTCTAAATAATTGTTTAGGTCTGAATCATGCTACTGGTATTAAGAGTTCATTTTCAAAAGCAGCTGACTGTTTTAGTTGTGCTATCAAAGGTGATTGACTAAGGAAATGGAAATGAGTTTCTTCTCAGCACATCCTGCGGCAAATTAGGTATGTAACGAAGTCTGGTTCCCAAGGAAGTCAGAAACTTTTGAGCAACCTGTAATCAAGATTCTCCTAATGTTGTGTTTTAAGCAGACCCATTATCATAGCAATGTCTTGCTGAAAGCATTTAGACTTCATTACCCCATTACAGAAATTAACATGTTTTAGCTGATAAGCTTCTGCCATGTTCAAAAACTTGCAGTAATGCTGGATATTGAAGGTACTCTAAAACATACTTACATAAAGGAGTCTTGTGCCATATAGAAAATATATAAATAGAAAACCCATAATTAAAATGCCACAGTATCTTGAAATTTATATATACAGTGCTATCATTAGAACTTTCCAGCAGAATTTTTTCCACTTTATTAGCATAGCAGAAAATAAATTAGATGGTATTTTGGATTTTCTTTTTTAAAAAAATAAGACTTAGTTTTTGAATGTGACTGTAATAACTGTCTTCAATTAAGGTTGGGATAAATTTTTTTAAACCAGTCACTGTTCTAAGATGTAGCTGATCGTCATTGTCGTATTCAGAGCAGAAAGTGCTCAGGAGCAGACAGGAAGAAATGATCAGGAGGATCAGCAGGGTCAATATGGAGCCATTTAAAGCATTGTGGGTAGTTGCAGAGTCAGCAGAGAAAAGCCAGTGTATGCCAGAACTTGGTTTTAAACAAAAAAAGAAAAATAAGACTGTAAGTGTAAAGTGTAAGTGTAAATAAGACCATTGGGTGTAAGGAGGCTTTCTTTTTTTCTTTTTTTACAAGAATAGACAAAAATAAGAAGTTGCGGGAGTCATGCAGAGACTGAGGGGAAAATTAAAATCAAGAAGTTGTGCTTCTCTAATAGTAATAAAATGGCATGTGATATCTAGGGCGCAAATTTAACTACGGAGGACCTAGAAGATTTTTGTATTTGTAGGCACATGTAGTATTCATGATGCAGGGCTGCCTCACTGTGTTCCAGATCAAATTCAGTGCCTTGATGTAGTGGAGTTGTGAAAGCTCAAGCTACAATTCCTATAGAGATCACTGCACAAACCCTAGGATGAAAGGGAAATCATCCAAAGAGAGATGATCAATACAGCGACTTGATTAGCAAGAGAATGATGCAGAGGGTAAGGCTGCATCTTTGGACAGCTCTGATTGTAATTATTGTCACCTCTTCTTAGGTCGTTTCCTACAAAGAGAGAGATTTTTCAAGTTTTTCCTCTTGAAATGAGAATCTTAAAAAAAGCTGAACAAAAAAAGCACCCTCCTTCCTGGTTCATGCACAAAAATCTTCAGCTCATTGTTTTTACATTTCCTTAAGTAAAATGTCATTTCATTTTTTAAGAGGGGCTGTAATAGGCATGGGAAGGTCTGCAAGGGTCGTGGAGGAACTTTACAGAGGTGGGTGGAGGTTTGAGTACTTGTGCTACTTAATGAACCCTAGCTAATTAGCTGCCTTATTAGTCAACAAATAAACTTCTGTATTCTTTGAGAAAAATATCCCTTGATGGATTATGGGCATGTTGTGTACTTTTGTTCATTTCTGCTTCTTCCACCATGGAGGCAATCTGTATGCCATTTTCTGCCCACGGTTTTCTGATGTACTGGCCAAACTGAACAGGAAAGGAGCAAGTTCCGATTCATCAGGCTGAACTTCAGAGGAATGGCAGGCAGAGAGGGTTGTCTCTGTACTAATGATATAATACACACTGTTTGTATCAAAGCTGTCATAGCAAGGACACTGGTGGGAGTAAGAACATAGTCAACTCAAAATTGTGCTTCTGGCATTATCTGTCATGTTTGCAAAACGTATTCCCAAAAATGTAATTACACTAAATTCACAGAGGTCTTGTGAAAAATGTGTCAAGTTGGATGTTTATTCTGATGGTAAATAAACTCTGACATTCCTCTCTGTATTGAAATGTGATTGTGTGCGGGTATGTAATTATATGTCTACATACACTCTCTATATTCTCAACAGAGAGAATGTGTATGTCAATGTCTGGGTACATACTTACCTGTTTGCTCCCTCACTAATGCATCCAAGTGTTGATTGGATGCAAGGATTGCAATTTTTCACAATAGCTTTGGTAAGGCAAATCTGTAATTAATTGGTACGGTACCTCATGTAAAATTTTCCATGCGGTTTAGGCTTACCTGGGTCTGTAGTTCAGATGGGAGATCATCAGTCTCCTAATCTGTGAGTCAGGGGTTTGACCTCTTGTTCAAGTGAAAGCCTTGCCAGGGCTGGGTTGGTGGTTGGACTCAATGATCCGAAAGGTTCCTTTCAACCTAGATGATTTATATATATATATAAATCCACCTTCCTCTCTTCACAGGTGGTCTGCCAGTAGTTTATCTGCAGTAGACAGGTGGGTGGTGTGGTGTCACCTTCTGCCTGCACAGTCAGCTCTGTGCTTGGCAGGGGACAGCCTGGGGACTTGGATCCCAGCTGGAGGGAGCAAAGACCTAGGTACAAGTAGCACAGGGACCAGGGAGTGCTTGCTGTCTTTTGCTTCCCAGCTCTTGACTTTTAGCATAGTACTTGACCTATATGGCATCTGATAAATTTATAGGGGCTCTGCAGAGAGGACTGGTGAGAAAGGAAAAAGTAGTAGCTCACCTTCTGCTTTACTGCTAAAGAACTGAGATGTGAGAGATTAATGGGTGTGCCCAAGGTCATATTGGAAATTTACCGCAGAGCCAGGTGCTGAATTCAGATATTGTGCATCCCAGCTCACTGCTGTAGCTGTATTTTTTTCCTGCTAGTATTTAAAAGAAATGTTGTTCCTAGAGAGCAAAACAAAGCCGAAAAATAAGCTGGTAGTGCACAAATGAGAAAAGGTTGTTTGTCCTGTTTCATCACCTTGTTCGCCCAAATCTAATTACTTCTAGGACTACCTCAGTGGCTTTCTGTCTGCCTATCTGACTTAGGTCTTCCGCACACCTTACCATGTCAGTTTAAGATGCTTTCTAAAGATTTTTTTCTCATTTTTCCCCCTCTCTTAATTTTCTGCATGTGGTTTTCAAACATGTGCATCGGGACTGAATACCCTGAGAGCCAAGCAGTTGTACTCCTGACATTTGATGATTGCCATTTAAGAAATGAGGTGCATTTCCTGCAATATACCAGAGCTTTCCACTGATTGGAGATAACTTAGAAATTACACTGTGTAACTTCTTCACCTGCAGTTGAGATGTAATTGCTGTCTCACCGGCATGTGCTGGCTATTTAAGAGCACAGGATTTCCATACCATACCTTCCCTCAAGGCACATTTCGAAGTCAGGAATAACTCTTAAGTCAGCTTGTTTTAAAAGAAGGTGCTTCTGTTAGTTCCTTTTCATCTCAGGATCTTTAAGAGTGTATTTATATTTTCAAGTTTTTTCTTTGCAGTCACAGGTGGGCAGACTCTTCCCCA
Organism: Turnix velox; assembly: GCA_013400935.1. NCBI lineage: Eukaryota > Metazoa > Chordata > Aves > Charadriiformes > Turnicidae > Turnix > Turnix velox. The sequence continues at coordinate 61,802 of VZTY01021159.1, read as the reverse complement.
GCCCTTCCCCACCTGCTCTATGAAATCACTTAAGTAGTTTTTTAGTTCCAGTTCCTGAAGACCACACAAATCCATCAGGTATCATATCTATCAGAATATAAACATGACAATAAGCAGCACTCAAGCAGGTTAGATAGGCAGCTGATCTGGAAGGAATAGAAAATCAAATCATATGTGCTTGCTCTCAGTGAGTGACACTTTCAGCCTAAGAGATAGTTGGGATCATTCTCAAGAGGTCCACTTCCCCTCAACTTTGTAACTCCTGCAATTCTTTCTAATTTGTTTTACACTGACCCAGATTCTGGGTCAGTGATTTTGGGTGTGACCATGTGTATACTCGTAAGTTTTTGGGGAAAAGCTTTTCCTGGCCTGGCTCCTGACTCACACTGTTCTCTGCTCAGAGATGTTACCTGTTCTAATGCCAGAGATTCTGTGGGTTAATAAAAAAAAAAAAAATTACTAAATTAAGCAATTCAATTCTTCTCACTATAACTCACTTTTTCTCAAGCCATGTTCTGTCTTGCCAGCTGTTAATGCCGAATCAGAGCTTCAGAGGCCTTCTGGCATTAGATAGAGTTGCTGGCCTGTGGCTAGCTGAGGCTGGTTCACCTTAATGTGTTGTGGGTTACTGTATCAGGGCCCAGGAAATCTGTCAAGGGATATAGACCGCATTTTGCAAGACGTGCAAGCAGAACAAGTCTTTGCCCTTGGAAGTTTACAATCTGAGTAGGCCAAATCTCAGTCACTGGCTTGAAAATAACTTTTAGAAAGCCATAATTAGGTTAGATTGTACCTTATCCTCCTTTCTTTCCCACTTCCTTGAATGGAGGTGGTGACCTAAAAGCTTGGCTGGGCCCCATCCCTTTGTTTCTACTATTAACAGTGTTTACTTGGTATTTCCTTTACTGCTGAGAGGGACAAAAGATTTTTTTATTTCCTTTAGATGAAATTTTTGTGATACTGTATTTGTTTAGAATTAATTGACAGTAGCCATTTCAAGTCTAGGCCTTCTAGCAATTATCAGTCTCCCTCAAATCCTGCATGAAATAATGCACTCATCTGGGCAGCAAAGAAACTGCTCCTTTCACAGTTTCTCTCCACAGTTTAACTGTAATTTTCTTCTCTGCTTCCTCCTCTCCCTGCCTTCTCAGGCTTCTCTTCCGCTTCTGTGCAGCCTGCTGAACCCCATGTGTGTTGCTAACAGATCTCTGCCTCAGTGTAATTAAAAATTTAACTCGGGATAAGCTTAAAGGGGGTACTGAAAGAAAAGCATAGAGTAAGGCACTTCCAACATTTGTACAGCCAGGGACATTGAGAAACAACCCATAAGGCCAGCTGTATCCTGGGCTGCATCAGCAAAGCCATGGCCAGCAGGTCAAGAGAGGTGATTCTGCCCCTTTACTCTGCTCTTGTGAGGCCCCACCTGGATTTACTGCATCGTGCTTTGGAGCCCTCAGACAGCAAGGACATGGAGCTATTGAAGATGGTCCAGAGGAGGCCATAAGGATGATGTGAGGGCTGAAGCTCCTCTCCTATGAGGACAGACCTCCCGGTACCTGAAGGGGCTACAGGAAAGCTGGGGAGGAACTATTTGCCAGGGCAAGGAGCAACAAGAAAGGGGCAATGGTTTGAAACTAGAACAGGGCAGGGTTAGGTTCTTCCCCATGGGGGTGGTGAGGCACTGGCCCAGGTTGCCCAGAGAGGTGGTGGAGACCCCATCCCATCCCTGGAGACATTCAAGGCCAGGCTTACTGAGGCTCTGAGCAACCCAATCTAGTACAGGATGCCCTGCTCACTGCAAGGAGCTGGACTAGATGTCCTTGGGAGATCCCTTCCAACCCTATGGTTCTATGAAAAGATCTGGCTGTTTTTTCAGACTTTCTGCTTACTTTAGTGTTAGGTCATTAGCTTTCATCAAAGATTTAAAAGCATTGGATGGACCAGTTTGGTGCAAAAGAGCATGTAAGGTCCAGCAGTTCTGTACAAGCTTCTGTTGATGTGTGAGATTTCACATCTTTATTGCTGTAGAGGAAAGTACCATGGGCTAGGTGTTGTAAGACAGCACTCAGTTTACCTAAGTCAAAGAAACACTGAAATAATGTCAGCCTATGTAACAGCCTATGTAACAGGTCTTTGCATAGCATCCTCCTCAAAGAGTGCCGTACACAAGTTGGTAACCCAACTTGTGGGAGTGATGGCAAAATGCTAAAAATGTTTAGGATGAAAGATACAAGTCAAGGATTGCAGTACTGGTCTTATTTATGCGCAAGTTTGCATTAGATTTGCATCAGTTTCTTAACTAGCAAGCTCCAAATTGAAAAAAGCTGTGTTACCCTCTGATTCTTTGTTCACATCAGCAGCTGATTCAAGTTAGTGTTGACCAAAGGTCCTTTCACAGTCACCTGGCAGGTCCTAATAATCTTCATAAAGATGTGCAGAGGTGAAGGAGCTTTTACTGGTCTCAGACTGAAACTGTATTTTGAAATAATGAATGGAATTTAAAATTCCCCACTCGGTCTGCACATCCTTGTGTGAGTTTAGAATTGTCCTTGTGTTAAGCACAATTAATGTATCTCTTTAATGTGCCTGTAACAGGCTGCTACAATACGCACTTCTTTCCCCCTAGTGGGACAAGAGCAGCAATATTAGTTTTGAAACTTTTTGTACTGATTGGTCAGCTTGGTCCTTTACTCAGCATGACTTTTACCATCCTGTATCTCATCAGAGCCAGAGATTAGTGTTTGTCTTTTGAAAGATCAAAATCATAATTTTTATTTATTTCATATCTTTATATTTATGTAATATTCTTCACCTCAGCATTTCAGTATGAAATGGTATGAAGCACTGGTTTTCAGCTCAAAATTCTGGAGATGAGAAGAGGGAAACACTAGTAAAATGCCATTGAAGTGATAGCTTAAAGAGGAGTATTAAAGTGTAAGTAGTCAGAGTGTGTGTCTTTTTGTGATGAAGTAAAGTTCTACTATGAGAAAAGCAGTTATTTTCATTTTTCAAATAAGCACTTGAAATATAGGTAAGTTTAATAGTTTTTTCTAAGGTCTTAGAAGCAGCTCTGAGGGAGCCAATTCATTCCTTATAAATCTGATCCTGACGAAGTGAGTGTCTTGGTTTGACTCTGGTGGGAGGAAAGAACCATGTGTCTCTTGCTCCAGCTGCCCCCTTTGTGAAGAACATGCCCGTGAGGGGAAATGAGAACAAAACAACACTCATGGGTTGAGACAGAGGCAACAAAAGCAAAGTTTAACAGAACAACAGCAACAAGAACAGCAATAACAGGGGTGAGGGCATTTACAGATGCAATGCAATAAATGCCAACCGCTCCTGACCCATGCAGGTGGCCACCACCAGGTCCCATGCAGAGCCCACCCCCACCAATTCCTGCTCCCCACCTCTTCCCAGCCAGTCCTGGCTACAGGTGGGTATGGCTGTGGTGGTAATGGTATACCTATGTCTGCAGAATTAACCCTATCCCCACGAGAACTGGGACAGTGAGCTAATGGAAGAAAAAGACCTGTGCAGGAAAAGAGAAAATAAGGGAATCAACTGGACGTGTATGAGAGCATACAGAACTGGGTTGGTGCCTTCAGAATCATAATTTTTTTTTCCTAAGCATTCTCTACAGGAAGCGTTTGTGTTTATTGGTATTATTACTTTATCAGAATTCTGTATGAAGTAGTAGTATTGGTTCATGATCACCATAAGCACTACTTTGTATGTATTGGCATAGTGGCAGGATCGTATTTTGCCTTCTGAAGATGGCAAAATGGCTATTAGACATTAAGATGAAGTTTTTCCCCATGAGGGTGCTAAGACACTGGCTTAGGTGGCCCAGGGAGGTGGTGGAGGCCTCATGCCTAAGAATATTCATTATCAG